>MU105630.1:0-474678 GCA_012274485.2 Sinapis alba | reverse complement strand
GCAAAAACGGATCGACCAGGCGATCGATCGATCCAGGATGGGATCGATCGATCCATTGTATGAGGATCGACTGGCTCCTTGCTCGGTCGATCGGAATTTGTCCCGCACAAATGAGCCGTAATTGCATATCGAGATCGATCGATCCACTCCTTGGATCGATCGATCTGCCTTTAATTCGCCCATTCTCCTTTTCCTTGCTACCTGTGCTCCAAACTTCATCCTAAAGCATTCCTAACCTAAAAAGACCTTAAAAACAAGAACAAAACTCGAAAAACGGTTGAAAACACGAGTTGGAATACGCTAAAAACGCAATATATCATTACACTTAGACATTATGTGAGTCTCCGGTTTTCAAAACCTCTTTCACAGATTTGTTTGCTTGAGGACAAGCAAAAGGTTAAGTCTGGGAGAGTTGATAGGGTCTAATATTTACCACTATTATGGCATGATATCAGCCTTATTTAGAGTCTATTATATGTGTTTGGAGTATGTTTTAGAGTATTTTCAGGTTCAGGTACGTTCTGAAGAACTTTGGTGATTCTGGAGCTTTTAGAGATGCAGAACTATGAAGATGCGTCAGATGTTTAGCTATGGATGGACATCTTCCCACGGTGATATTGAGCTTATCTTGTGACACAAGATAGATCTTTGAGTTAGCTTTCGAATGCCACCAGTTTGAGGTCCATCTAACGGTTAGATCTAAAGTTATGCCCGTTTTTACTGGAGAGTGGTCTGTCTGCCTCGCGAGAGGAACTGTTGAGAAGATGAATGAGTATCGATCGATGGCACAGCTTTGGCATCGATAGACAGTGATCCCAAAAGACAGGCCCGGCATATTTTATGGCCGACTTTAGCCCAGAAACCATTACAAATTACCAGAATGGCCTTGGATGACCTAAAACCCTATTTATATATTTTCTACGCCATTGTTGACGGCTACACTTATTTTCCTTTATCTATTGTTTTAGGGTTAGGAGAGAAGGGAGGAAGTCCTTCAGAGTCCTCCTGGAACTCCTTTGGTTCATTAAATTATATTTATTCTATTCATCTATGATTTTTGTGACAAAGATCATGTCTGAGTAGATCTCTTGTTAGGTTTAGGGTTTACTAATGGTATTGATGGACTAGCCAAACAATATAATTTATAGGGTAATTATTAGATCTATCAATAGAATTGTTTTTATTGTTTGTTTTCTAGAGTAGCTAACTAGAATCCTTATCATAGGATAGTTAGGCGCAAGCGAGAGCATGATCTACTATCAAAATTAATCTTGTTGAGCTAGGTTACTAGAAACAAATGAGAGTTAGTTTAGTTAATTTAGTGAACTCGAGAGACCATCGATCAACGCAGGATCATTGCTATCGATCGATGGTCATTCTGTGTCAACAAGCGAGAGCTGAGACATCGCATGTCAAATTCTATGATTAATACTCTTAGCTTATATCCTCTATAATCCACTTGTCTAAAATCCTAGATCTAGTTATTTATTATTATTGTTTACATACCAATCAATCAATTACCCCCTATAGTTTATTTATTGCTTATTAATCTATTTGCCTACCTTAATCGCGACTGTATTGAGTTTATTGTGTGCCCACTCTCCCTGTGTATTCGATCCCTAAATACTACAATTTGACCTCTCTTGGCAAGAGTAGTTCGTAGGGTTTATTTGATAGAGTTTTCTTTGAAATACATAAAAACCCTCATGTCACCAAGTCTAGCCAAGTCGGGCCGTGTTTATGTTTCAGGACTGGCCACTTGTGTCTTTGAATCCGTGCCGCATTGAGGCTTTTGCTTTTTGGGAACTGTGTAATGAGTTAGTGATATTTTCGTATTTTTGCTGAGAGGAAAAATGTGAGTTTTCATCTCGCATGTGACTCTCGAAGATCGTCATGCTTGTCGTTTTTTTTAGATGAGAGTTCTCGAGAGTCCTTCAGAAGTCTCATAAACCCGCAGGCATAAGCGAAGAGACCTAGTTTAGGAATCTCGTATCACTTTGATATTATGCCAATAAGATGTTCGGGACCAGCACAGTGGATTTAGGGAAAGACTCAGATTTACTTTTGGTTTTAGGATGTGTGATGACTATTTTGGCTTACATATTCCGTTTGCGGTTTCAAACCTGATTCTGATTCGATATTGAAGTATGTGATAAGTTCTCGGCTTTTATGACTCACATCAATTGGAAAGCGAGCATCTCTCGAAGGACAATTTTTAAGTCCCAGAGGTGCTGACTAAAATTTTGTGTTTCTTTTATAGTGCTATTATCATGTGTTGGATGTATGAGAGCAATATCTATGGCATGAGATTGCTAAGTCTGTTTGGGACGTATTAGAGTTTGTTTGTGATCAGCAACAAACTTGATGGTAGATGTTGCCGTTTTTAGAGAGTTGTCGAGAATAGGAGTTAGTGCGTATGACTTATTTGTTTTTCCAAGATGATGTTATCATCAAGGAAGGTATTTTTGTCGAAAACGTTTTCTAAGGCATCTGCGACATCTCGCGATGCTAATAGGTTGAGTTTTCTTTAAAATGTCGTATTTCGTGTTTGAAATGTTTGTGGGTAGAGATGGCAATTGGGCTTACCCGCAACCCATTTGTCCCATCCCGCAGCGGTACCATTCTCACTTGGGTCTTTGCGGGTCGTACCGCCAGGAGCCGCAGGCCCTGAACCCTATGTCCAATCCCGATCCGCACTATAGCTGCAGGTGTGCATGTCGGCCCGCGAGGCCTGCTACAATTGATATACAAGCACTATATCTGCGGGAGTGCATGTCAGCCCGCGAGGCCCGCTACAATTGATATACAAGCACTATAGCTGCAGGTGTGCTTGTCCTATAATCTTGTTGATATACATGTTAAAACAACAACAAAAACAAGTCTTGTGTACACTTTCTTGATGTTCGTTTCCTTTACCAGCGTTGACCCATAAGTATTGTAGCTATTTTAGTAGTTTGTGTGTGTTCTCCCAAGCAGAATCTATTGTTGTTTGTAAATTGTAACTGGTTTTTCTAATAAATGATTGAAATAACAATGGCAAATTCAAATTATCAAATCCAAGTAATCAAATTTGGTTAATGGAAATGAACATCAAAACTAAATCCAACTATGCATTGTGGCCTCATTAAAAACATTATCGGGAAAACCCAGTGGGACAAAACCCGACAAGGGAAAAAGAGCGCACACGAAATTCATAATGTAAAATAAAATAAAAGCACCAAATAAAAATAAAAATCAAGATTCTTCTTCTTCGACTTCATCGACTTCATCGACAAGAGATTCGAACGATGGTAGTATCTCTTTTTCACCATCCATTTCATATTCTGGAAATATTAAAAATAAAAGTTATTTAGTTTAAAGAATATGGTAACCAAAAATATATGGTAATGTGAGTTACTTACCATGCTCGTAAGATTCAAATCCTTTTAGCCAATTTCTACTATATATCAGAGCTTGCACATTCTTTGGAAGTAGACGGCTCCAGTATTTGTTAAGAACTCGCGAACCAATGCTAAAAAAAGATTCTGAAGCCACAATTGTGATAGGAATACTAAGCAGATCACAAGTCTGGAGCCAATTATGGATCTTCCATACCTGATAGAAATACAAGTTCGATGTTGGGTATTTTGAACCAGACATCAAACTAGTAATTTCAGCAAAAGGGTGCAAAAAACGCATATCTTCGCAGGTCTACTCCATTCCTGAGATGTGGGCAAAAACTTAAAGCTTCTCCTATCATATTTCTCCAGGTTAACAAAAGCTTCACTGTACGGAAGGGCTCTTTCAAGCATATAGAAATTCAAATTCCATCTTGTCTGCACATCCAATTTCAAACTGGCTTTCACCTTTATACCAGTAGCATCCACACATTTTCCAAACATCATCTCACGCGTCTTTGATGCTATTACGTACTTAATACTCTCTCTAACTTTGTGCAAAGAGTCTTTAAAACCTTTAATCCATCTTGCACAATGAGGTTAACTAAACGATCAAGACTAAAAGATCAAGTCTCATACTCAAGTCCTATCAAACTAAACGATCAAGAGCAAGAAACCATATGTAAGAGACGTACCTTGTTTTAGATGGCTGAGTGAATGTAATACTGCGGCAAACTCATCTTTAGTTTCCTACGCTAGCTCGATATGTTTCTCTCTTTATCTTTAGTTTCCTACGCTAGCTTGATATGTTTCTCTCTTTATCTTTAGTTTCCTACGCTAGCTTGACATGTTTCTATCAGCTCTTATCATAAGCAATGGAAATGACAAAAACAAAAAACAGAACTGAGCCAAACCTGAGGTCGTTAGCGTATAGATCAAAACGCAAGTGTCTTTTGCATTCTCATATCATTCTCCCCTTGATCGTAATACAAGACCCCACTCAGCACATGTCATTATAAAGTAAAAGTTTTAGAAAATTTATGACTTCAATTTATACGATCAGAACATTAAGACACAGATTGTAATGAGAGAACAACTTACATGATTGCTCGCCTGGCAAAGGAGTTTGATATCGTTGATAGTTCCTTTGTTGTCAAAGGCATTCCCTATCTTCTTTATAGCAACCTCTTCTTTTGTCTCTGAGTCAAAATCAGCTAAACAGAGCTGCAAATAGAAGAACGTACCTAAGATGAGTTACATACCTAAGAAACAAAACAGCTAAACAGAACTGCAACCTCTTTGTTTCTTTATAGCAACCTCTTCTTTATAGTCAATCCAATCATAATATGAGTTACATACCTAAGAAAAAAAAGAGCAGAACAATGTTAAACTTTGAAACATAGGAGATAAAAAACAGAAAGAAGCTATGCTACGACTTACGAGATGTTGATGGCGAGACCCTCGTTCTTGAATCGTTGCTCGAAAAGAAAGAAAGAAGGTGAAACCGAGAGGATATGAAGACCATGCATGGCGAATCACCACGTGAGAGATTGCGTTTGTACTCGATGACGGATCAAAGAAGAAAAGAAGCCGGAAGAGATCTCCTTTGTTCTCGATGACGGATCGAAGAAGAAAAGAAGCCGGAAGAGATCGCCTTTGTTCTCACCATTTCGCCTGGTCTGTTTTGTCGGTGAGATGTGGAGAGTCGAAGTGACGATGTGCCCACGAATCACCGCGTGTCATGCGGGATAAACCAGGCCCATCCCGCCTCTGTCCCGTTCCCGCATAAGCTAATCCCGTGAGGCCCACTAAAAAAACGAGCCTGAATCTTTGTTACCAATCCCGCCCCGCATCAATACTAAACGGGCCGGGCCCGCGGGCAGGTTGAAAATTTGCCATCTCTATTTGCGGGCTTGGAGATGTTATTAGTGATATTGAGTTTAAGAGTTGGATCGCCTCTGGTTCTGGTCGAAAGTCAGATTTGACCGTGTGACCAAGAGGTCAGTTTCAATCATTTAATTGGAATATGTGATTCAACCAAAGGGTCGGTTTGTGTCAAGACTCTCCGAGTCCAGGTCGCCATATGGCGACCTAGACCCACACAGTCCAGGTCATCATATGGCGACATAGACCCACATAGTCCGGGTCGCCATATGGCAACCTAGACTCTCTGAGTTTGGGTCACCATATGGTGACCTAGACCCACACAGTTCGGATCGCCATTTGGCGACCTAGAATCTCTGAGTTCGGGTTGCCATATGATGACCTAGACCCACAGAGTCCGGATCGCCAAATGGCGACCTAGACCCACACAGTCCGGGTCGCCATATGGCGACCTAGACCCACACAGTCCGGGTCGCCATATGGCGACCTAGACCCACACAGTCCGGCTCGCCATATGGCGACCTAGACCCACACAGTCCGGGTCGCCATATGGCAACCTAGACTCTCCGAGTACGGGTTGCCATATGGCGACTTAACCCTTTAAAGAACGAGTCGCCATATGGCGACCTCAGCTCTCCAATCCTGGGTCGCAATATGGAAACCTGTGTCTCTCCTTTGCATTCCCCTTCGAATTGCGATCAAAATGTTTTTCGTTTCGTCTCAATCGGAGTTATTGTTGGAACTTTACGATAAAAACCGCGAAGACTCGTTTTTCGTATAAAGTTAAAACTGATCGTATAACGGTTGACTTAATTCCAGAGTTGCCTAAGCTATACGAGAAGTTTGAATCCATGCTTAAAATAGACGTCGTAACAAAGACGGTCTTTTGGAGAAAATGCAAAACGCTCAAAGTTGGGAAAACGGCCCGAGAGGCCTAAAGAGCGATTAGAAGGCTCACTTATGTTTTCACACGAAACCTAGCCCATTAGTGTTACGACGGTCTATCTTTTTCACAAAAAGATAAATATGGAGAAATCAGAAGATAAATGCAACGTTAGAGCAGGGGCAGAAAAGGAATATTCTCAAAGTGATAAACTCGACCAAGGGCAGAAAAAGAAGCGCAAAACCGCCTTGAAGACGACTATATAAGAGAAGGCAAGGCTGGAGACAAAAGGGGAGACAGAGAGATCTTTTAGCATTCATAGCAAACTTAGAGCAATATGCATTTATTTCCGTTTTTGATATCAAGCTACTACTCGATTAGGGATTTGCAGTCTTAGGTTACTAGAACTAGGATCTCGCCAACAATTCTTGTGGCCAAGGCTCTTTCCTTCTTGTAAACGCTTAAACGCAGATTCAGAATAAGATTTCTTTCACTCTCCTTTTATTTTATCGATCCTTTACTATTTTGTTTGTTCTCATCGTTTGATTAGGTCGCGTTTGGTTTAAAGCAGATTATCTGGGATCTCCTGGGAAAGTTAGGCTTCCTGACTTCCTAAAGTTTACGAAAATCGACGGTGTGGATTTCGGTTTCCACAGTTTGGTGCTAGAGGGAGGGGAACTTACGGATTAATATTTCTCGCAACCACAGAGTCCCCATTCAAGCATGTCAGCTAACGATATCAACAACCAACAGCCTCACGATGACTCAAGTCGTGATAACGTCGACAACACCCCTGCGCCCAACATTCCCGCGGTTAACGCTGAGCCCAACACCGCGGCAGTTGAGGAGATGAAAAAACAGATCTCCACCTACGGAAAGTGCGGAATAGCAGGGTAAGCTCATGGGATCTCTCGCTAGACAGGTCGAAACCCTAACTGCGAGAACCTGAGCTGTCTTTCCTCACGAGACCACTAGGCTCCAAGGAAGAAGACTCGATTTTATGACTCCTTTGGACTGGTCTGCGAACGCACATGAAAATCAGTTGGAACAAGATCCAGACGAAATCACTCCTGCGCCAGCATGGAATAATCTGGGCAATCTTCCACCATTGGATGAGGAGAAAGAAGAAGTGGAAATCGAGGGCGTTAATGTGGATTCTAGCAGTCAGTCCAAACCTTCAGACAAAGATGCGGACGTGCATCCACGAAGTAGAGGGGGCCACATGGCTCAGGAGGAAGAAAACATCTTCCGGGTAGAGCATGAAAAGTTTGCTGAAGAGCAGACTCTGAAAACTCGCAGCAAACACCGACAAACTCGGAAAACTGCTAAGGATGAGTCCGAGATCCGCAATATTTGTACTGATCTCATGAGAACAGTCGCGGAAGTAAAAGCGGTGAAATCGCAGATTCACCAGGCGACTAGCTCGACACCTGAGATCGACCAGCTGCTCGAGGACGCTCGTAAAACTCCTTTCAAGCCGTGTATCGTAAACACCAGGGTATCGGATCCAGGAAAGATCAAGGTACCAACGTACAATGGTACGACTGATCCCAAAGCGCACTTACATGCCTTTTGAGATCACGATGGGAACGGCCAAGTTCAAAGACAATGAAAGAGATGTCGGCCAATGCCGCCTCTTTGTCGAAAATCTTGATGGAGCCTCGCTTGAATGGTTCTCCCTCAAGGCCAAAAGGAATCTCTCCAAGATTTCATGAAACAATTCAAGAATCTCGTCTCCAAGGTCGATGTCCCAGACAAAACCGCGGTGGAGGCATTACGCAATGCACTATGGATCAGATCATCCTTCCGATCTGATCTGTATACAAATAGTACAATCACTCTGGAGGACGCCCTCCACAGAGCCAAATGTTTCATACGTATGAAGGAAGACAACGCGGCTTATACCGCAAAGCAAAACGCGTTGAAACTTCAGCTGACACCGAAGGCGGCAACCGTCACCCAAGAACCTCGTCAGCATCAGCCCAACGATAAGAAGGGTAAGGTTTATTCGGTAACCGAGGAAGCAGGAGACAATTCAGCTGCGGGACAAACCAAACGACCGTGGAATGTGTGGGACAGAACCTTAGAAGGGAAACATCTAACTTACGATGAAACTAAATTCTGCACCTACCATAAAGCCAAGGGTCATGACACAAAAGAATGCAAGGAGCTCTCACAAGCCCTATTCTCAGCATTTAAGAGCGGTGTCGTCACTCCCGACCCACCAAAAGCTAAGCAAACAAGAAAAAGGGCAGCTGGAAAAAGAACAAGCAAGCTAACGCAAAAACACAGGAAGTCCGCCCAGAGGATCGGGACGCATCTGCTCCGCCTAGACAACAAGATGATACCAATACCAAGGACGAGAGACCACAAGTGGCTCGACGAATCAACCTCATCTTGGCACAACCCTTGACATCCTCTTCCTCCGAGGATACCAGTGACCGAGATCTTCAAAGACACCTCCAACAAAAGCGTTCAATCATTGATATGTGAGATGTCCTCCTCCAAAGGAAAAGAACAAAGCTCTCAGACGAGGATCTCCGTCAGAAGCTCATCTCCAGAACGAACACGGCAACATCTGATCTTAGGAAATCACTATCAGATAAACACCCCAACGTCTTATGGCGAGTCAACGTCATTCTTGGAGGATCTCCCATATGCAACAACTCGGTAAAGGCTATAAAGGAGTACCAGCGCAAAGCCATGAGTGCTACCGATAGACGATAAAACATGAAGCAGAAACGCCCATAACATTCTCGGATCTCGATCTAACCGACATAGATCACCCACACAATGACCCTCTGTTAGTCGAGCTCCAAATCGGCACCTGCAAAGTCACCCGTGTCCTTATCGATACTGGAAGCTCAGTTGACCTCATCTTCCGTTAAACGCTGGTCAAGATGATGGTGGATCTCAAGGATATCAAGCCCTTGTCAAGGGCACTTACCGGATTCAATGGATCTTCTACAACGCTGTTGGGCACCATACACCTCAACGTATTTATCGGAGGAATAAGTAAACTCGTCAAATTTTCCGTGATCGATACTAAAACCCAGTACAACGCGATCCTAGGAACACCATGGCTTCATTTGATGAAGGCGGTTCCATCAACATACCACCAATGCGTCAAATTCCCTACACGGGAAGGAAAGATCTTCACACTCAACGGGAATCAGCGTCTCGCACGGAGCATGTTGGTCTCTGATTTTAAAAATAAGCAGGTCGCTTTCGGCATCGAACCGGAGAAGAAGCTGTCACCACGAAAGGAGGAAACAATTCAGATCGGCATCAACGCCGAGAATCAAGACAAAACCGTGGGAATATGCTCCAAACAGACCTGACAACAGAGCTGACCACTTTCCCCCGTGCAAACAAATCGACCATCGCCTCGACGATAGCCGACATGCCTGGTATCGACCCAACTGTCACAGCTCATCGACAAAATGTTGACCCAACGTATAAGCCAATCAAGCAAAAATGGCGAAAACTCGGTCCCAAAAGAGCCAAGGCTTACAACGATGAGGTCGACAGACTTCTTGGAGATATGTCTAGGCTATGTTTTAGAGTATTTATAGGTTCATAAACGTTTTGGAGATATATGAGATACTTGGAACTTTTGGAGCATCTAGAGGAGAAGAATCCGTAGCTGATATCTAGGGAGTCGACAAAGCCATCAATCGATGGAATACACTTGGCGTCGACCGATGATTAAAGCCCAAGGTCAATCGATGTAGCACACTTGCCATCGATCGATGACATAAGATTTCAAAGCCAAGGTCAGGATGACGAAATGTCATGGGCAAGTTTTTTTACCTAAATTAAGGGTTTTATATTTATGTCTTGAGAACACAACTTAAGACAAGAGATAACAACATTTTAATACTATTCATTTTGTATTAGGGTTAAAAGAGAAAGGAGGAACTCCTTCAGAGTACTCCTGGAACTTCTTTAGGGTTGAATGATATCAATCATGGATTAACCCAAAAATAGGATTGCTATGTTAAGTTAATATTCATCAATTGAGTTGTGTTCAATGCTTGCATTCTAGAGTAGCTAACTAGGATCTCGATGATAGGTGACACGGTGTGTTTTGTTCTAGTAGGATAATAAATATCTTAAACAATCAATTGTCAAATTAACCCTAATCTTAACACACTCAATAATACTCTTTCCAAGAGATATCATGTGTAATACTTAGGGATCGAATCCACAAAGAGCAAAGGTACACAATAGATTTCTTATTTCTAAAAACTAAGCTAGGTAAATATATATATTGGTAGTAAATAACCAGATTAAGGAAATATTCCTTGTCAAGTAGTAGGATGCAATATGGAAATATGCTACTACTACAAACATGGAAATATTCTATTAGATGTGAATATGCTAGATCTAGGGTTTCAAGCTTAATAAATTATAATGGATAGGAACCACAAAATTTTAAATATTCTAGAACTCAAATGTTAACTATTCTGACATTTTTAACTCCAACTCTCGTATGCGAGCAAAAGGAATGACCATCGATCGACGGCTAAGGCCTGTTGTCGATCGACGGTTAAATCAGAAGGAAGTATGAGCGAGATTTGATAAGTCCACCAGACTCATTAGACCAGCTCTCGCATGTATCTAACAGCCTAGATCAACAGAATTTGTTTCGGGCAACGGGAGTAATGCTAATGATTTTTCCCTGCCGGATTGCAACTTCGACGACCTTTTCAAGGATCTTTCGTGGAGTTTGATCTTCCTCTACCGTGGATGGTCAGGCGAGGTCGAAAGCATTTGCGAAGGGTTCCAGGATGGTCAATGCGGTTAGTAATTCAAACTTCGCTTATCTCTGCTATATATTCTTTCAAGTTATGTTTCCTTAGCTTTGAACCTGTACAGGGACTGCTTTCATTCAACTCGGCTCTCGAGACGAGCTACCAGGAGGCAAGAATCTGCCGTTTCATGGCTGAGTGGGCAGAGAGCAAGGTTGCTCTTCTCCGAGAACAGGCTACCCCCCGAAATGAGGATCTGGAGAGGAAGCACACTAAGGAGCTTCGTCGTGCGGAAAGGCGAGGGAAACGTGAAGTCGCTGCGGTGGTTGCTGGTCGTGCTGCTCAGTTCAAACCTGAGTTTGGAAATCTTAGGGAAGCCCAAGAGCTTATGGGCGATTTCAGAGAGTGTCGTGGGGCCGTTGGTGCCTTGTCACGGAAAAGGGGTGAGAGCTACATTTTCCAAGCTGAGATGCACACGATGACCAGCTATATGGGGGAGTACGAAGGCGCCGATGCTATGGTCCCTCTTCTCGAGGAGAAGGTGTTGGGATGTTGGGATCCTATCCCAGTTTCCCTTGATACGGAGGAGACCATGACCGGGGTTGCCGACGAGTTCTAGGTGAATCAGTCATTTGGCACGTTTGGTCGTTCGATATCAAGAAATTTTGAGGTTGACCCTTGAACAATCTGCCTATGGCTATTTTTAAGTTTTAGTTGTGTCGGGCGCCGAATGTGGCTGTTTCAAGATTTATGATTAGGCCAAATGTGGCTGTTTTTTATTTGGGACTGGCGATACGTGGCTTTGAATCCCTGCCTTTAATTGCTTATATATTGAAAAACAGTTCATATTTTAGAAGTGTCTTGAGAAGTTTTGCTTTTGATTTGTGTAGAGGGAAGAATGCGAATTGACATCTCGCATCTAACTCATATTTGTGTATCGTTCTATTCGTTGCTCTTTCTAGATGAGTGGAAAAATTCTGTGAGCGTTACCATGTGAACGAAGAGACATGCTTTCAGGATCTCGTATCTTTTGATACTCATGCCTTGAGACGTTAGAGACCAGTGTGCTGGGTTTAGAGCAAGACCTAGGTTTACTTTTGGTTAAGCCTATGTAATGACTAATCGGCTATCGTTTTGCATGTTGCGATTTCAACCTGATTTTGTACCGCTTTAAAGTCGCGATATGTTCTCGGCTTATACGACTTGTATGGTCGGAATCAAGCATATCTCCAAGGATAATTTTTAAGTCTCCTTGAAGTGCTGACCAAAATTTCGGATTTTTGTGTGCAATTATCCTAGTCGGATGTATGAGAACCGTTTGTGAGAAAGGTTATGTGAGTTTGTTTAGGATGGTAATGTACTCGTTGGGACAATAGGCAAGTAAGGTGTAAGAGCGAGTGCTCGTTTATGATTATAGTCGCGGGTGGACTGTTTCTGAATTTTGAAAATATATTTTCGGGGGTTTCATGCGACGTCTCGCATTATGCTCTGAAAGTATAAGGTATGTAAGTTGACGATTCTGGGTGTGAACTGATGTTTGATCTCTTTGAGGACGGGGCCTCGGTGGTGATTTATCGAAAGGTGTTTTACGAGTAAGTGATTGTAGCGAAGAGTTTGGTTTGTAATTGGATAGTTCATAATAGTTTTAGATGTTCATATGATAAAAGAGTTTGCATTTTCTTATTATCAATTTAAAAAAAAAAAATATCGAGTACAAGGCAAATATTTCAAATGTGGGAATATACGAGGATACATATACGTACCTATTACCCCTTTTTTAGAGAGGAGGATAGCTGAACTTGTTGTTTGGACAAGGTGCCTACGTACCCCTTTCGAGGATCAAGCCATCTCGTAGTTCAGTGTTTTGGCGGCGAGTGTTTCTACTTGGCCGTAGATGCGTCGACCATCCTATCACGGTGACTGTAGCAGGGTCAATGTCCTTTTATGGGATTGTCTCCTCCGGTTTGGTTATTGCATTTGGCTCTGAAGTTTTCTTGTTTTCTTTGTTCAGAGCTGTTGCTTGAGGTGACAATTTCGGATCATCTTTTTGAGAGACGTTTCAGCCGGTGGCTGAGTGGTCTTTTTTTGTTTGGGTTTTACCATCGAAGTAGTCATGATTTGTCTTAGCTTGTGTTCAGCTAAGAGACAGAGTCGTGACTGTTTCTGGCTACCCCAGATCATGAAAGTTCCGTTTTGAGTTGGGAACTTAATGGCTAGGTGGTAGGTTGAAGGGACTGCCTTCATGGCGTTGAGCCACGGAGTGCCAATGATTACATTGTAGATTGCGGGATAGTCAACACCTGCAAAGTCGATGATTTTCGTCACTTCCTTTGCCATGACCAAGAGTTTGATCGACCCGAGAGTCATTTCAGTTACGCCAAAGAAACCGGTCAACGGTGGTCAACGGTTTTGGCATTGACATAACCTCTTTTAGGTCGACGTTCATCCTCCTCAGTGTATCGTGGAAGATGACGTTGACTGTGCTCCCAATATCGATGAGGACTCTGACGACCTCGAAATCTTTTATTAGGAGGTCAATGATGAGTGGATCGCAGTGAGGTTGATCGATTTCTCCAGCTACCTCCTCCTCGAAGGTGATGGAGTTATTTTGGTTATCCAAGGGCGGAGACCAGGTTGGACAGCTCTCGCTTGCTTCTGCCTTTCGTTGATAGGCCTTGATCGACGAGACCGTGTCACCATAAAAATGCAATCCTCCGATGATTATGTTAATGTTGCGACGGTTGCTGTCGTTGCCCTTCTCATCCTGCCTCCTTCCGCGTTTATCTCCCGAAGAGTTTTCGGTTTTGGGAGGTTTGTCTTTTTTTTGGAGGACGATTAGAGTCGCGGATGAGGTTCTTGAAGCTTGTTACCCCGGAGAGTTCTCCCGCGACTAGTTTTGCTGCCAATCTCGCTCCGAGAACTTTGCAATTAATGGTCGAGTCACCGCGAGTCTGATGGAAGTCGTAAAAGACGTTCTCATTGTAATTAGAGTTTTGGGTCCACGTATTGCTCGAGGTTCATCCTTGGTCAGATCCGGAATTGATGGCGTAGTTATGCGCGCCCTCGGTTTCTTCTCCTTCGCGATGGGCATTTTTTTTTTGACTTTTGATCTGAAGTCGGATCTCTCGAAGAAGTTTTCATCGGTTTGTGCTTTTGCGACAGCACCTCAGTCTCTTCCTCGATCATGATGTAGTATGTGGCCTTGTGTAATGCGTCTTGAATGGTTCGCAGTTTCTCAAGGGTGATCAACTTCATGTACTTTGATTTGTATCAGAGTGTCTTTCGAAGCGCCTCCACGGCTACCTTATCGCTGATACCGCTGACTCTTGTCATAACGAGTTTGAATCGGTTGATAAAGTCGCAGAGTGATTCATCATCCCTTTGAGACAAGCTCCAAAGGTCGACGTCGGAAGTTTCTCGGTTGTTAAGCATCGAGTAGTGCTTGAGAAACTCCGAAGCGAGTTGGCGGAAGCTTCCGATAGAATTTCGCCTAAGGTTGGGAAACGCCATCAAGGCAAGGAGAAGTCGTCTGAGGAAAATTCAAGATCTCGTAGCTCGACTCCTTTGCCCTTGGAAGGCCCTGCGTTCCCTTCAGACACTGGAATGTGCCTCGACAATAACTCATCCATTGCTGGTTCAGATCCCTCTTCCACGGCCATTTCGGGATGAGATCGCGACTGGTGATGTTTCTAAGCCTTTCGAACTCGCTTTAGAGTGAAAGAAGTCCAAAAATCGAACCAGTTTGAAGAAGGTCCCTCACCACAATCACGTCGTCTAGGAATGGAGGTAAAGGGTTGGTCTCTGCAAAAAAAAAAACGAGAAAATTAGATATCGACGGAACAAGAAACGTAAGTATATCCAAGCAGTACCATAATGACCACATTCACTGCAAAAAACAGGAATGCAGCTTTCTTCAACCGACGTGCTATTAATGCAGACGAAAAAGAAGCATTTGTCCCACGCATGACCATTCGAGATTGTCTCCCGTATGACTGACATGTGGGTGTGACGTGGTGTGTGTTTTGTTCTAGCGGGGTAATAAATATCCTAAAACAATCAACTGTCAAATTAACCTTAATCTTAACACACTTTATAATACTTTTACCAAAAGAGATCAGGTGTAGTACTTAGGGATCGTATCCACAAAGAGCAAAGGCACACAATAGATTTCTTATTTCTAAAGACTAAGCTAGGCGACTATATATATTGGTAATGAATAAGCAGATTAAGGAAATATTTATTGTCAAGAAGTAGGATGCAATATGAAAATATGCTAGTTTTAGGGTTTCAAGCTATATGAGTTATAATGGATAGGAGGCATGTATACTTATTAAAAGGGTGAGATACATGCGAGAGATGGTGAAATTAAAATGAAGTATGGGCGAGATTTTATAAGTCCACTAGACTTATTAGACCAACTCTCGCATGTATCTAACAGCCTAGTTCAACAGAATCTATTCTAACACAGAACCTAATCTCGTAGTTGTCCATGTCCTATCATCGATATCCTAGTTAGCTACTCTAGGATGCAAGCATTAAGCAAAACTCAGTTGATGGATATTAACTTAACCTAACAATCCTATTTTGGGGCTAATCCATAATTGCTATCATTCAACCCTAAATCTAATTAGTAACTACTCAAACATGATCTTTGTCACATAAATTATAGATGAATATAATAGATATGAAATATAAAATATGAAAAAAACAAAGAGTTCCAGGAGAACTCTGAAAGAGTCTCTCCTTTCTCTCCTAATACAAAATGAAACTAAAATGCTATATAAAATTGATTGATGCTTAGGGATTACAGCCCCCTCGTCTTTCTCTGTCATCCCGCAAATAGTATCGATCTACGGCAAAGTGTGGGCATTGATCGACGTCATGGTGTTAGTATTGGTTGATGGTGAAGTGTGGGTGTCGATCGATGTCATGATGTTAGTATCAATAGACGATGAAAGTATTAGTGTCGATCGATGCTCGCTTCTCTTTGTTAGAGATCACTGATTGGAGGGTTTTTACTGCCATCGTAGACTTATGGATCGTGCGCGAATCAGCAGGTTCCTTTTTGAAGAACGCAAAAATCCTCTCCTCATTGCTTCCTCGTACTAATATGTATGTACCTGAAACACTAGAAATTTTTTGATGTAAGTAAACTAATATATAAAAATACCTAGGCTAAATCAAATAAATTGAGTCTAATGACGAATCTTTGCTCCCCGGCAACGGCGCCAAATTTGACAGGAAGACTTTTAGGTATTTCAATGAAAATTCTATCAAATTAATCATGCGAACTCACAGGGAGCGTGGGCACATAATAAACTCAATACAGTCGCGATTAAGCTAGGCAAATAGATTAATAAGCAGTAAATAAACTATGGCATATAATTGATTGATTGGTAAGTAAACAATAATAATAAATAGCTAGCTCTAGGGTTTCAGGCAAGTAGATTATAGAGGATATAAGCTATGGGTATTAATCATAGAACTCGATATCTGATGTAAAAGACGACCTGCTCTCGATGCAAGTCTAATCTATTGACTAAGTCCGTGATATAGCCTGATTATTACCAGTTTTAAACCATGTTATAAGCTCTATTTAGAGTCTATTATATGTATCTAGGCTATGTTTTTAAATATTTACAGGTCCAGGAACGTTTTGGAGATGTATGAGATACTTGGAGCTTTTGAAGCATATAGAGGAGAAGAATCCGTAGCTGATCATCTAGGGAGTCGATGAAGCCATCGATTGATGGAATACACTTGGCGTCACCCGTTGGCGTGCATTTTAACACAATACAGGCTGGAAGGATGCAGGTGTCGTGTGGCGAAGTCTGAGTGGCTCTGAATTCTTACTGTCCTACACACTCTTCAATGGGTGTCGATCGATGCTCAGCTGATGGTGTCGATCTACACCAGTGCTAGCTGCCAAAGGACATAGAACTTTCGACTACAAAAACACCTTCTTTCAGCTTCTCATGCTCGATTACTTCCCCAAAGTTATTATCTAAGATGTCATCAACCTGATGCCTCTTGCTCTCCTCAGCTTTCTCTTTAACTAGAGCTTCTTGCTTCTTTACAGCTTCTGCTGTCTGAAAAACATGGGTGTCTAGCATCATGACATGGGCGTCCAAGGCTTCAAATTTTCCATTCAGCTCTTTGTGGATATAATCCAACCTCAGATTTAACTATGCACTTGTCATCTGCTGAATTTCTATGACTCGTTGCAGAATAGATTCCATCCTCTGATATATATGATTCTCATCCTCTTCTGTAGCATGTTCCACCAACGAGACTTCATGTACATAATCAGTTTTGTCCTCGACCTCAATAATCTTGTCATTATTCATAACACCTAATTGCATCCTATGAAATCCATATTCATAATACTGTTGCTAGATACAAAGTTCTGAATCAGTCTCTAAGCTTCCTCTGGAGTCCTTGTTTCAAAGTTCCCTTCGCTTGCCTGATCCAACATCATATGATACTGCACATTAATACACTTGCAGAAGAGTCGCAGCAGTTGAACCTACATGAAACCTTGATGTTGACAATCTTTTTGGTACCCCCTAAATCTGTCCCAAGAACTTCTGAACCCTTCAGTAGGTCATTGAGAGAATGTAAAAATCTTATCCCTTAGCTCTTCGGTCTTCGGATCATAAAAAAAAATAGTCAGAAACACAGTCTTGACATCATTCCAGGTAGTGAGAGATCCTAATGGTAGAAGTTTCAGCCAAACAACTGCATTCCCAAAGAGAGAATACTTAAATAACTTGCAGAGGAGATAGTATGTAGTTTCTTCATGCTCCAAGATGCTAAACACAAAATCCTCTAGTGTTTCAAGGTGGTCCATGGGATCTTCATGGGGAAGGCCTTGAAAAGGGTGCTTAGGCACATGATTAAAGTATGCATGTCTTATATGGCCGTCGATCCCCTATATTTCTCAAGGTTGAATCACAGACCTGTTAACATAGAGTTGAGTAGGCCTGATCAATTCTGCTATCGTTCGATGCTTAGGGATTACAGCCCCCTCGTCTTTCTCTGTCATCCCGAAAATAGTATCGATCGACGGCAAAGTGTGGGCATTGATCGACGTCATGGTGTTAGTATCGGTCGATGGTGAAGTGTGGGTGTTGATCGATGTCATGATGTTAGTACCAATAGACGATGAAGTATTAGTGTCGATCGATGCTCGCTTCTCTTTGTTAGAGATCACTGCTTGGAGGGTTTTTACTGCCATCGTAGACTTATGGATCGTGGGAGAATCAGCAGGTTCCTTTTTTGAAGAACGCAAAAGTCCTCTCCTCATTGCTTCCTCGTACTAATATGTATGTACCTGAAACACAAGAAATTTTTTGATGTAAGTAAACTAATATATAAAAATACCTTGGCTAAATAAAAAAAATTGAGTCTAATGGCGAATCTTTGCTCCCCGGTAACGGCGCTATCAAATTAACCCTGCGAACTCACAGGGAGTGTAGGCACATAATAAACTCAATACAGTCGCGATTAAGCTAGGCAAATAGATTAATAAGCAGTAAATAAACTATAGCAGATAATTGATTGATTGGTAAGTAAACAATAATAATAAATAGCTAGATCTAGGATTTCAGGCAAGTAGATTATAGATGATATAAGCTATGGGTATTAATCATAGAACTCGATATCTGATGTAAAAGACGACTTGATCTCGATGCAAGTCTAATCTGTTGACTAAATCTGTGATATAACCTGTTTATTAGCAGTTTTAAACCATATTATAGACTCTATTTAGAGTCTATTATGTGTGTCTAGGCTAGGTTTAAAAGTATTTATAGGTCCATGAACGTTTTGGAGATATATGAGATATTTGGAGCTTTTGGAGCATCTAGAGGAGAAGAATCCGTAGATGATCATCTAGGGAGTCGACGAAGCCATCGATTGATGGAATACACTTGGCGTCACCCGATATTTAAAGCCCAAGATCGATCGATGTAGTACACTTGCCATCGATCGATGACAACGGATTTCAAAGCCCAAGTCAAGATGATGAAAATGCCCTAGACGAGTTTTGACCTAAATTTAGGATATTATATTTATGTCTTGAGAACACAACTTAAGAGAAGAGATTACAACATTTTAGTACTATTCATTTTGTATTATGGTTAGGAAAGAAAGGAAGAACTTCTTCAGAGTCGTCCTGGAACTCTTTTGGTTTTTATCTATTTTATATTTCATATTTATTTCATCTATGCTTTATGTGACAAAGATCATGTTTGAGTAGTTATCAATTGGATTTAGAGTTGAATGATAGCAATAATGGATTAGCCCAAAAATAGGATTGCTAGGTTAAGTTAATATCCATCAATTGAGTTATGCTTAATGCTTGCATTCTAGAGTAGTTAACTAGGATCTCGATGATAGAACATGGACAACTACGAGAGTAGGTTCTATGCCAGAATATATTTTGTTGAACTAGGTTTTTAGGAGCATGCAAGAGCTGGTCTAATAAGTCTGGTGGACTTATCAAATCTCGCCCACACTTCCTTCTGATTTCACCATCAATGACATCAGGCCTTAGCCATCGATCGATGGTCTTTTCTTTTGCTCGCATACGAGAGTTGGAGTTAAAAGAGTTAGAATAGTTTGAGTTCTAGTATAATTACATTTTCGTGCTTCCTATCCCATATAAATCAATTAGCTTGAAACACTAGATCTAACATATTTATATTTACATCTAGTTAATTAATAGCATATTTCCATATTTGCATTACTAGCATATTTGCATATTTACTTATATTGATTGTGTACCACCAATATATATATTTACCTAGCTTAGTCTTTAGAAATAAGAAATCTATTGTGTGTCTTTGCTCTCTGGAGATTCGATCCCTAAACATTATACATGATCTCTCTTGTTAAGAGTATTATTTTGTGTGTGTTAAGATTAGGGTTAATTTGATAGTTAATTGTTTAGGATATTTATACCCTCATAGAACAATAAACACCGCACTATGTAAAATTTGGCGTCGTTGTCGGGGAGCATTGATCGCCATTAGATTTAATTTCTAGGTTTGTTACTAATTTTCAAGTTACTAATTTTTTTCTTTTCCTTTGTTTACAGGTACATGCAAAGAAGCACCAAGAGCAATAAAGGACAAGAACTAGCATTATCATGTCCCTGACAGATTTGAACGCACGATCTGCAAAGAAAGACGACAAGCATCGATCGACATCACTTCTACCGCGTTGACTGACACTTCTTCACGGACCGTATCGACCATCATCTGAACTCCACCGCCGACCGACATTGATCACTTAGCATCGATCGAGATCAACCTATCCACATCGATCAACAACAACTTACTCACATCGACTGATATTGATCGCTTAGCATCGATCAACATCAACCGACCCGCATCGGTCGACAGAAGCAGGCGAGTTCAGATGGTTGCAACTTTAATACTAATTAGGGATGAGAATGGAGACCTGCGTGACCCCGACGGTCACATGTGTAATGCAGCAGGTCAGAAGATAGACGATCAAAGGACTATAATCCTTGAAACAGAAGCAGACGCTGCAGAAGCTCAAACTAAAGCTAATGCCCAAGCTGCTCAGAGAACACTGGTTGACTACAATCGTCCAGACAAGTACTACGCCAACAGATCCACCTACCGTCCTCCAGCTTTTCAGAGATGATTTTGAAATCAATTCCTCCTTCAGAATTGTAGCACATACACCCTACCATGGGATATGACATGAGCACCCTATGGATCATCTAGAGCGATTTGAGGATCTAGTGACTGCCATTAAGGCCAATGGAGTCCCTGAAGATTATCTTTTTTGTAAGCTCTTCAAGTACTAACTTGCTGGAGAAGCTTCATATTGGCTCAAGAAGTTACCACCACGATCCTTGACATCCTGAACTGACATCAAGAATGCTTTCTTACGCAACTTCTTTAATGACGCAAGAGTAGAAGACCTGAGGAGCAAGATTGCTACCTTTTCACAAGACCCTTCAAAATCTTTCAAAAACTACTGAATCAGATTCAAATCATACCAGAGAGATTGTCCACATCATGGATTCAACGAAGTGCAACTTCTCAGCACTATTTTTAGAGGTATTGGATTACAGTACCATATGGCTTTGGACACAACCAGTGAAGAAAATTTCACCACCAGGAGTCCTGAAGAGGATACAAGGTTGATTGAGCATCTGGCAACCAGCAACATCACCAAGAACACAAACTTTGAGAGAAAGAAATCATCTCAAACAATGAGCAAGGAGCATATTGAAGAAGTCAAGGCAAAACTGGATAGTGTTCAGAAGTTTCTCAGGAAGAAGGTCACTTTTGCATAAGTGGAAGAAATAGAGTTTGGAGATGATGAGATTGAAGAGGATGTGAACTACGTTGGTGGGAATGGTTTCCAGATACAAGGGAATCAAGGTTTCAGCATGAGCTCCTATGGTAATGGCCAAAAGAGTAATTTTAATCAGGATTCACAATGAAGGCCCTTCAACAACAACAGAGCTTATGAGTCTTCCAGCTACCAGAACCCTCCTCCAAAATCTCAAAGGAGCAAGATTGAAGCAATGATTGATGGAGTTTTAGAGGGACAGCAGAAGATGACCATGGATTTCAATGGAAAGATATATGGGCTGTACCTCAACCTCAACAACAAATTCGAAAATCTCAACACCCATGTAAAGAAGATGGAGAATCAGGTGATGCAGACAAGTGAAACTATTAGGAGACATGAGAGTCTGTTCAAGGAGAAAATAGAGGCTGGACAGAATCACCACATCAATGCATTAACTGATGATGATTTTTGGGTAGAAGTCAAGAGAGAAAAGCTATAAGAGGGGGATTCCCGTGTGAAAAATTCGGGTTAGTTCGACATGTCGCAAAGCATCGATTGACGCAGGTCAAGGCGCATCGATCGACGGTACCCATAAAGTTAGCAGAATCGGGAAAACCCTCAATCATCGATCAACGAAGCGATGGTGGAATCGATATATGGTTTCCAACAACAAAACGAGTTCATCTACCAAAAGTCACGAATATGAAAACTCGAGAGCAGAGGATCATTCTGAAAAAGTGATCTTGGGAAGTTCGTGATTCCATGCTTGATCAAAGGTCATGAGTTTCCCAATTTCCTCTGCGGCACTTAATCATCAGTGAGCATAGAGCTATGGAAAGAAATGTTGAACCTAAGAGTGGAGCCTTTCAGTGATTTGTTTGTCTTTGTGGATTGCTCCAGAGTGGATTCAGGGGGTATTTATAGAGATGCCCTACTGCAGATTCAGAATGTCTTAATCCCTATAGACTTTCATGTGATGGATATCCAGATCAATTGGAACTCTTCACTACTACTTAGAAGAGGATTCATGGCTACCGTTGGAGCTATCTCGACATGAGGATTAACAGGTTGTGCTTTCCTTGATTGATCCTAATGTTAATTATGAAATTTATAAGAATAAACCTGCCCTCACAAAGTTGTCTAATGATGTAGAACTTGTGGCCACATGCTTCTGCAACTATGAGTTCAACGAGGAGCCTGAAGATAGTGCATCGATCGACACCAAACCCCGAGAATCTTTCGACACCCTTTTTGTTCAGCAATCGATCGACACCCACCCTTCGTTATCGATCGACGGCCTAACCCCATAACCGATCAACACCTGCCACACAGATGGCAGATACACCCCAACCTACCTCGAGTACGACGAAGATTATATAGAAGAAGAGCTAATCGAGTACCGTGGTATTGCAATGGAAGAGGCTGGTATTTTTCAAGTTTCCCATCAACTCGGGAAATTGACATCGATTGACGACAACCATTCGCCATCAATCAATACTGACCAAGAAGCAGAGTCCGAACTAGATTCAACTGTAGAACGAGAGAAGACATATGGTAGTCTACAACCAGATTAGTTAGGTATCATGAGAGATCCAGTTGGTCACGCAAGAACTATGGATGACAGAATGCTAAATGCCACGAGGGAAGATATAGCTGATAAACTTGCAATGGCCAATGGAGCTGGAAATCTATTCGGGCAACAACTTGGTAATCAAGCATCGATCAACGGCCACCATAGACCATCGATCGATGGAGAAGGAAAGCTGATTGAATATCACAACCTAGTATTGGAAGACCCCAGCTGGGCGAAAGTGGATAAACGCGCATTGATTGACACATGTCATTCAGCATCGATCAACATTGAGAAGCAGAAGAACGAGCCGATCCGTAATATTCCACACACGTCTACACATCCTAGATCAATCAACAACAGACAGTGTGCATCGATCGACAACACCCTTTCCAAATTTCACAAACTTCATACTTTAACTGCCTATAATCTGGAAAGTCCAGCATCGATCGACAAAATCAAACCATCATCGATCAACGGCTGTATCGAGCATGGTGTGAGAGCCTATGATGCTAAGGGCAGAAGAATTTTCCATTGGGAAAAGAAAGATGAGTATGGCATCGACAGAGATGAGAATGGCAATGCACGAGCTACAGACGAAAGAGTAGTGAATGTGAAAGCTGAAGACATCAGAGTAGTTCTAGAGAGAGCTACTATGTTTGAACAGAGCTACTATGTTTGAGCAGAGCTACATATGTTTACCAGAACATGCAGCAAGGATCATTATGTCTATGGCAGTATGTCTATTGAGAATCAAATGACATACAGCAGAGCAGAGATTGATGATATTGTGCATGAGATCTACAAAGCTCAAGAGATGTTACTGGATGATTTCTACACGAGGCTTGATGATGTCTACTATCCTATAGTCAAGTGCCTCACTGGTTTGACAACACGCAAGCATGAGATGAAGCAAGATTTGGATACTATACAAAGACAACCTGCAATTAGGCGAGACAAAAGAGCATCAATCGATGGCACTACGACCATCGTTCGACACTGAAGCCAACAGACATAAGACAGCAACAACAACACAATTGGAAGATAGGTTTGATGAGATTGCCTTTTCTCAGAGCCTAATGAAGGAAGATATTTCTCAATAGTTGGAAGATTAATGAAAGACTACAGCTACAAGACTTAGAATGCTACAACGCAGTTTTGAGAACCTACAAAGAAGAATGCATTCAATGGAGGTTGCTAGAGAGGTTACAAAGAATGAGAAAACCAGAAATGTTGAAGCAATGAGGAACTTTATTGGTAATTGGTTTCAGAAGAGCATAGAAGATGTAGACACTTGTTTTCCAAGTGTTGATCCACCTCCATACTAATCAGAAAGTTCAAACGTCGAGCTTTAGACTATAACCAAAGGCTGAGTGAGAGGTAACCCACTTTTTAGTACATTTTAATTAGTTTTAGATTATAAAAGTCTAATTTCGGATTTTATTATATAATTGCTCGTTCTTTCTTTTTTTTTTAAAAAAAAAAAGGAACATGGCAGAGCATTGATCAATGGTTGGCCATCATCGATCGACTGAGTAACCCTAGCATCGATCGATCGCCACTTAACTGTGTCGGTCGACAGTTACCATCAGAAAGCAGGTATACCAATTTCCTTGATTAAACTTTTTCCTTATGGTTTATTTTCTTCACTAATCTTGGACTGTATAACACTAGTGATAGTGTTGTTTAAGTCTGGGAGGTTTACTAATATCGTTTTCTATTTTGAGTTTTATACTGGTGTAGAAATTTATAGGTGTACCATCGATCAATTTTGAAGAATCCACATCGATCGACCATGGATCATGACCATTGGTCGACATCAACATTGTGGCATTGATCGACACTCTAATACATACTCTGGTATCGAGTTTCTCTCTTAACTATTTACTTATGATTTAAATTCTCCTAACCAATTCGGGGCGGATTTCACTGGGGATAGTGTAATTTAAGTCTAGGAGATGTTCGCTAACACTATTTGATTTTTTGAGTTTTATTTGCTACATATATATAATTTTTTCAAAAAATTTATTTAGTCAAAAAGGGATTATGATCAAAATTTATTATTTTACTAACCACATTTTAGCACCATTCTTAGAAGGTTGTTTGCAGAGATTACTAGAGATACCAAAGTGGATCATCATGCCATTATACCACACTTGCTTAGAAAGTTTGAAGGAACCGAAGCTGATTTCCAACACTAATCATGACATTATTACCTTGGTTCGGGGCTTGGTATACACTGGATCGTATTTCTTCTGCAAGTTTGTAGGTACAAGTCATTGCGCCTTTGGTTCCATTCTATCTCTCTCTCTTCAGCATCGACTTAAAAGCTTAAAAGATTGAGATAACTTCTCGAGATGCAGATGGGTAAGTACATTACTAATGACCCCATTAATCAAATTCAGAGGAATGATCACACATTGTTGAAAGCGAGGGATAGGTAAATTACCAATGATCCCACTATTCGCCTACAACTTTGCCCAAAAAAAGCAAAAGAAAAAGAAAAAGAAAAAGAAAAGGAAAAAGAAAAAAAAAAAGAAAAAAAAAAGAATAAGATGGCATCATTGAGATCTAAAAGATCCACAAAAGAGAGAAAAAGAATGAAGAAAAGGATCAGAGAAGACTTTGTGCCTAGTTGTTCATATACTCGTAGAGGTAAGAATTCATGTGTCCTTTGATCGATACTCCCAAGGTAAAGCATGCATTTTTATTTTATGCAAAGAAATGAGATCAGTAGAGGGGTGAGTCAAGCTAGTATTTGCTAAGTTGTTGTTAGAATGGATTTGGTTGCTATACTAGGATAGGACACATAAAGTTTCTCTATGATTGACTTGATAGGATGTGGTTGCAACAAAGTAAGGTGATAGTTATACTTATATATTATGTGAGCCTCCACTTTTCAAAACCTCTTTCATAGGCTCTGTTTGCTTGAGGACAAGCAAAATGTTAAGTCTGGGGGAGTTGATATAGCCTATTTATTAAAAGTTTTAAGACATGTTATAGGCTCTATTTAGAGTCTATTATGTGTGTCTAGGCTATGTTTTAGAGTATTTATAGGTTCAGAAGCGTTTTGGAGATATATGAGATACTTGGAACTTTTGGAGCATCTAGAGGAGAAGAATCCTTAGCTGATATCTAGGGAGTCGACAAAGCCATCGATCGATGGAATACACTTGGCGTCGACCGATGATTAAAGCCCAAGGTCAATCGATGTAGGACACTTGCCATCGATCGATGACATAAGATTTCAAATCCAAGGTCAGGATGACGAAAATGTCCTGGACGAGTTTTTTTACCTAAATTAAGGGTTTTATATTTATGTCTTGAGAACATAACTTAAGACAAGAGATAACAACATTTTAATACTATTCATTTTGTATTAAGGTTAGAAGAGAAAGGAGGAACTCCTTCATAGTTCTCCTGGAACTTCTTTAGGATTGAATGATATCAATCATAGATTAACCCAAAATAGAATTGCTATGTTAAGTTAATATTCATCAACTGAGTTGTGCTTAATGCTTGCATTCTAGAGTAGCTAACTAGGATCTCGATGACAGGTGATACGGTGTGTTTTGTTCTAGTAGGATAATAAATATCTTAAACAATCAATTGTCAAATTAACCCTAATCTTAACACACTCAATAATACTCTTTCGAAGAGAGATCATGTGTAATACTTAGGGATCAAATCCACAAAGAGCAAAGGCACACAATAGATCTCTTATTTCTAAAGACTAAGCTAGTTAAATATATATATTGATAGTAAATAACCAGATTAAGGAAATATTCCTTGTCAAGTAGTATGATGCAATATGGAAATATGCTACTACTACAAACATGGAAATATTCTATCAGATGTGAATATGAATGTAAATATGCTAGATCTAGGGTTTCAAGCTTAATGAATTGTAATGGATAGGAACCATGAAAAATTAAATATTCTAGAACTCAAATGTTAACTATTCTGACCTTTTTAACTCCAACTCTCGTATGCGAGCAAAAGGAACGACCATCGATCGACGGCTAAGGCATGTTGTCGATCGACGGTGAAATAAAAAGGAAGTATGGGCGAGATTTGATAAGTCCACCAGACTTATTAGACCAGCTCTCGCATGTATCTAACAGCCTAGTTCAACAAAATCTATTCTGGCACAAAACCTACTCTCGTAGTTGTCCATGTCCTATCATCGAGATCCTAGTTAGCTATTTTATAATAAAAGAATTAAGAACAACTCAATTGATGGATATTAACTTAACCTAGCAATCCAATTTTTGGGCTAATCCATGATTGGTATCATTCAACCCTAAATCTAATTAGTAACTATTCAAATATTATCTTTGTCACAAAAATCATAGATGAATAGAATAGATATGAAATATAAAATATATAAAAAAACAAAGGAGTTTCAGGAGGACTTTGAAGGAGTCTCTCCTTTCTCTCGTAATACAAAATGAATGGAACTAAAATGCTCTGTAAAATTTTTGTCTTTCTCTTTTTTTTATGTGTCTCTCGTCCAAGACATAAATATAAAGCCCTAAAATTATGTCAAAACTCGTCGAGGGCATTTTTGTCTTTCTGATTTGGTCTTTGATCATCGATCGATGGCAAGTGTGCTACATCGAGAGCTCTCGAGCTTCAATCATCGGTCGATGCCAAGTGTGTTACGTCGATCGATGGCTTCGACGACTCTCTAGATAATCAGCTATGGATTCTTCTCTTCAAGATGCTCCAAAAGCTCCAAGTATCTCATATATCGTCAAAACGTTATTGGACCTGTAAATACTCTAAAATATAGCCTAGACACACATAATATACTAAATTGACCCTATAACATGGCCTAAAACTGGTAATAAATAGGCTATATCAATAGGACATGGACAACTACGAGAGTAGGTTCGTTGCCATAATATGTTATTTTGAACTAGATTGTTAGGTACATGTGAGAGCTGGTCTAATAAGTTTGGTGGACTTATCAAATCTCGCCCACACTTCCTCCTGATTTCACCATCGATCGACATCAGGTCTTAGCCGTCGATCGATGGTCTTTCCTTTTGCTCGCATACGAGAGTTGGAGTTAAAAGGATCAAAATAGTTAACATTTGAGTTCTAGTATATTTACATTTTCGTGCTTCATATCCCATATAATTCTTTTAGCTTGAAACCTTAGATCTAGCATATTTACATTTATATTTACATCTAGTTAATTAATAGCATATTTCCATATTTGCATTAGTAGCATATTTCTATATTGCATCCTACTTCTTGATAATGAATATTTGCTTAAATTGATTGTTTACCACCAATATATATATATTTACTAAGCTTAGTCTTTAGAAATAAGAAATCTATTGATGTCATGAAATATGCTTGAAATGCAAACTTTCATAGATTGGAGTAGTCCTTATAGCTTTGCCCCAGTTTGGAGGTCTTAATGCTTATACTTTTTACGCTGACTCCATTTTCACGTCTACCGGTAAATAGAACCTCGTTTTCTTCGAAAATGTTTCATCGAACAAGTCAATAATCATCCTATAATCAGGTGTATCGAGTGACGTAGGATTTATATCAACATCCATTGCTCATGTTTTACTGATATAAGATGATAGAGCATGATTATAAATTCCTAAATTTTATTTTCTTCAGATCATTTGAATACATTATCTTAACAACCATTTTTACAACACATTCTTGCAGTTGGTTGGGGGTATTTTAGGTGTTGTGGTTGTGGATGTATTCGGAAGCCGTTCCCTCCTATTGGTAGATACAATTTAAAAGACATAAAAAGTGTGGATAATCGAAATAGGTTATTTTAATTTTCTTATAATTTAAACTTAGTTGAAATTTGTTTGAGTGGTTGTAGGTTTCTCAAGCTGGAATGTTCTTGGGGTGTCTTTCAATGGCCATTTCATTCGTCTTGCAGGCATGCGTAGTACTCCATCTACTCTACTAAACCGGTCATTTGGATTTAATTTTAGTAGAGATTAATGTAATATATTTGGTGTTTTCTGCAGAAAACAATATCTGGGAAACAGAAACACCTATCTTGGCTCTCATTAGTGTTATGGTAAAAAATAATTCCAATATCATTGGTCTGGTCAGACAAGAGATTACAACATTTTAGTACTATTAAACTTGCTATTCACAAGTACGATTTCAAACAGAAACAGTGTTCTGTTTTGAATGTGAGATGTATATCTCATGATATACATATCCCCAATGTTGATTACCCCACACACAACTTAAGACAAGAGATTACAATATTTCAGTACTATTCATTTTGTATTAGGGTTAGGAGAGAAAGGAGAAACTCCTTCAGAGTCCTCCGGGAACTCTTTTGATTTTTTTATCTATTTTATATTTCATATCTATATTATCTATGATTTATGTGACAAAGATAAAGTTTGATTAGTTATCAATTAGATTTAGGGTTGAATGATATCAATCATGGATTAACCCAAAAATATGATTGTTAAGTTAAGTTAATATTCATCAATTGAGATGTGCTAAATGCTTGCATTCTAGAATAGCTAACTAGGAACTTCATGATAGGTGACACGGTGTGTTTTGTTGTAGCAGGGTAATAAATATCCTAAACAATCAACTGTCAAATTAACCACAATCTTAACACACTCAATAATACTCTTGCCCAGAGAGATCAGGTGTAGTACTTAGAGATCGAATCCATAGAGAGCAAATGCACACAATAGATTTCTTATTTCTAAAGACTAAGCTAGGTATATATATATATATATATATATATATTGATAGTAAATAACCAAATTAAGAAAATATTCCTTGTCAAGTAGTAGGATGCAATATGAAAATATGTTACTAATGCAAATATGGAAATATTTTATTATATGTGAATATGAATGTAAATATGCTAGATCTAGGGTTTCAAGCTTAATAAATTATAATGGATAGAAACCACGAAAATTTAAATATTCTAGAACTCAAATGTTAACTATTCTGACCTTTTTAACTCCAACTCTCGTATGCGAGCAAAAGGAACGACCATCGATCGACGGCTAAGGCCTGTTGTCGATCGACGGTTAAATCAAAAGGAAGTATGGGCGAGATTTGATAAGTTCACCAGACTTATTAGACCAGCTCCCGCATGTATCTAACAACCTAGTTCAACAGAATCTATTCTGGCACAAAACCTACTCTCGTAGTTGTCCATATCATATTATCGAGATCCTAGTTAGCTACTCTAAAATAACTCAATTGATGGATATTAACTTAACCTAGCAATTCAATTTTTGGGCTAATCTATGATTTCTATCATTCAACCATAAATCTAATTAGTAACTACTCAAACATGATCTTTGTCACATAAATCATAGATGAATAGAATATATATGAAATATAATATATATATAAAACTAAAGGAGTTTCAGGAGGACTCTGAAGGAGTCTCTCCTTTCTCTCCTAATTCAAAATGAATGGAACTAAAATGCTATGTAAAAACTCTGTCTTTCTCTTCTTTTTTTGTGTCTGTCGTCCAAGACCTAAATATAAAGCCTTAAAATTAGGTCAAAACTCGTCTAGGGCATTTTTGTCTTTCTGATTTGGGCTTTGATTATCGATCAATGGCAAGTGTGCTACATCGATAGTTCTAGAGCTTCGATCATCGGTCGATGCCAAGTGTGATACATTGATCGATGGCTTTGACGACTCCCTAGATGATCAGCTACGGGTTCTTCTCTTCAAGATGCTCCAAAAGCTCCAAGTATCTCATATATCTTCAAAACGTTATTGGACCTGTAAATATTCTAAAACTTAGCCTAGACACACATAATAGACTCTAAATAGAGCCTATAACCTGGCCTAAAACTAGTAATAAATAGGCTACATCAATAGGACATAGACAACTACGAGAGTAGGTTTTGTGCCATAATAGATTATATTGAACTAGATTGTTAGGCGCATGCGAGAGCTGGCATAATAAGTATGGTGGACTTATTAAATCTCGCCCACACTTCCTTCTGATTTCACCATCGATCGACATCAGGCCTTAGCCGTCGATTGATGGTCTTTTTTTTTGCTCGCATACGAGAGTTGGAGTTAAAAAGGTCAGAATAATTAACATTTGAGTTCTGCTATATTTACATTTTTGTGCTTCATATCCCCTATAATTCTTTTAGCTTGAAACCCTAGATCTAGCATATTTACATTTATATTTACATCTAGTTATTTAATAGCATATTTCCATATTTGCATTAGTAGCATATTTCCATATTTGCATTAGTAGCATACTTCCATATTGCATCCTACTTTTTGATAATAAATATTTCCTTAAATTGATTGTTTACCACCTATATATATATATATATTTACCGAGCTTAGTCTTTAGAAATAAGAAATATATTGTGTGCCTTTGCTCTCTGTGGATAGGATCCCTAAGTACTAAACCTGATCTCTCTTGGCAAGAGTATTTTTTTGTGTGTGTTAAAATTATGGTTAATTTGATAGTTAATTGTTTAGGATATTTATACTCTGCTAGAACAATAAACATTGCACTATGTCAATTCGATGTCTCAGCTCTCGCTTGTTGACACAAAATGACCGTCGCTCGATGGCAATGATCCTTGTTGGGGATAGATTGCATCTACCCGACATAGGCCCATTTAAGGCACGATCTTGGCCCAGGAACAAGATCGAAGTCGGCCCACAAATCCACTAAACCGACTTGGGCGAGTTTCAGAGTGCTTATATAAAGAGGAGGTTGGGATGAAGAGGAGACATTCACACACAGACCACCAGACCAAACCTAGAACTAGGATTTTCACATTACTTGTTCTTGCTTTGTTCTTCATCAAACATTCAATATACTCTTTTGATTTGAGCACGAAATCGCCTCTTTGATAAACCCACCATCAAAATCGACCACATATCAAGGTTACCGATTTCAGATTCAACAATTGGTGCCGTCTGTGGGGAGTTCAAACAGTAGCGATCAAGAACAACGATCAAAGCAATGACGGGATCTCTGACGAATCCAACAGGTCAACATCCAGTCGACCTCAACTCCATCTTGGCATCTCTCGCCGCCTTGGTTCAACGACTTGATCAACAAGAGGCTGCAAACAAGGCAACTCAAGAACGTCTAGAAGTAATCGCCGCCGCGTGTTTACCTCCTGCGCAAGCAAACGATCAAGATTCTTATACGGCTAGACGACATTTATTCCAAACTGCGGCACGAGGTCAAACAGACAATGAAGCGACCAACGAAGAGCTTCTTCGCCTTCAGGGGACACTCAAGGATATGTCGTCCCGAATTCATCAAGCCACAAGTTTTGCACCAGAGATTGATTGAGTCTTGGAACCAACCCAGAAAACCCCCTTCACAAAGAAGATCACCGACATCCGAGTTCGGCACCAGGACAAACTCTGGGTACCATCCTTCCGCAGAGACTCCGACCATAGCAACCGTATGACAAGCTTTAACATAGCCGTGGGACGAGCATACTTCACCACTGAGGAACGTGACGCCGGTTATTGTCAACTCTTCGTTGAGAGTCTAGCATAGCCAGCCCTTACTTGGTTTTCTCGGTTGTCAGCAGACTCTATCAGCACTTTTAAGGAACTTTCTACCGAGTTCCTGAAGCATTATTCCATGTACATTCGCCAGGGGGCTTCGACAACTGACCTATGGAAAATTGCTTAAGGCCAAAAGGAATCTCTCCAAGATTTTATGGAACGATTCAAGAATCTCGTCTCCAAGGTCGATGTCCCAAACAAAACCTCGGTAGAGGCATTACGCAATGCACTATGGATCAGATCATCCTTCCCATATGATCTGTATACAAACAGTACAATCACTCTGGAGGACGCCCTCCACAGAGCCAACTGTTTCATACGTATGGAGGAAGACAATGCGGCTTATACCGCAAAGCAAAACGCGTTGAAACTCCAGCTGACACCGAAGGCGGCAACCGTCACCCAAGTACCTCGTCATCATTAGCCCAAAGATAAGAAGGGTAAGGTCTATTCGGTAGCCGAGGAAGCAGGAGACACTTCAGCTGCGGGAGAAACCAAACGACCGTGGAATATGTGGGACAGAACCTTAGAAGGGAAACCTCTAACTTACGATGAAACTAAATTCTTCACCTACCATAAAGCCAAGGGTCACGAGAAAAAAGAATGCAAGAAGCTCGCAGAAGCCCTATTCTCAGCATTTAAGAGCGGTGTTGTCACTCCTGACCCACCAAAAGCTAAGAAAACAAGAAAAAGGGCAGCTGGACAAAGAATAAGCAAGCTAACGCCAAAACACAGGAAGTCCGCCTGGAGGATTGGGACGCAGCTGCTCCGCCTAGACAACGAGATGATACTGATACCAAGGACGAGAGACCACAAGTGGCTCGACGAATCAACCTCATATTGGCACAACCCTTGACATCCTCTTCCTCCGAGGATACCAGTGACCGAGATCTTCGAAGACACCTCCAACAAAAGCGTTCAATCACCGATATGTGAGATGTCCTTATCCAAAGGAAAAGAACAAAGCTCTCAGACGAGGATCTCCGCCAGAAGCTCATCTCCAGAACGAACACGGCAACATTTGATCTTAGGAAATCACTATCAGATAAACGCCCCAACGTCTTATGGCGAGTCAACGTCATTCTTGGAGGATCTCCCATATGCAACAACTCGGTAAAGGCTATAAAGAAGTACCAACGCAAAGCCGTGAGTGCTACCGATGGCCGATAAAACATGAAGCAGAAACGCCCATAACATTCTCGGTTCTCGATCTAACCGACATAGATCACCCGCACAAAAGACCCTCTGTTAGTCAGGCTCCAAATCAGCACCTGCGAAGTCACCCGTGTCCTTATCGATACTGGAAGCTCAGTCGACCTCATCTTCCATCAAACGCTGGTCAAGATGATGGTGGATCTCAAGGATATCAAGCCCTGGTCAAGGGAACTTACCGGATTCAATGGATCTTCTACAACGATGTTGGGCACCATACGCCTCAACATATTTATCGGAGGAATAAGTAAGCTCGTCAAATTTTCTGTGATCGATACTAAAACCCAGTACAACGCGATCCTAGGAACACCATGGCTTCATTTGATGAAGGCGGTTCCATCAACATACCACCAATGCGTCAAATTCCCTACCCGGGAAGGAAAGATCTTCACACTCAACGGGAATCAGCGTCTCGCACGGAGCATGTTGGACTCTGATTTCAAAAATAAGCAGGTCGCTTTCGGCATCAAACCGGAGAAGAAGCTGTCACAACAAAAGAATGAAACAATTCAGGTCGGCATCAACGCCGAGAATCCAGACAGAACCGTGGGAATATGCTCCAAACTCAGCGACGACCTGACAACACAGCTGACCACTTTCCTCCGCGCAAACAAATCGACCTTCGCCTTGACGATAGCCGACATGCCTGGTATCGACCCAACTGTCACAGCTCATCGGCTAAATGTTGACCCGACGTATAAGCCAATCAAGCAAAAACGGCGAAAACTCGGTCCCAAAAGAGCCAAGGCTTTCAACGACGAGGTCGACAGACTTCTCAAAGCCGGATCTATCGCCGAGGTTAAATACCCAGACTGGTTAGCTAACGCAGTTGTTGTCAAAAAGAAGAATGGGAAATGGAGGGTATACATCGATTTCACCGATCTGAACAAAGCTTGTCCGAAAGATAGTTTCCCTCTGCCTCACATAGATCAGATGGTGGAGTCCACAGCCGGAAACAAACTACTCTCTTTCATGGGCGCCTTCTCGGGTTATAATCAAATCATGATGCATCCAGATGATCGCGAGAAGACGTCGTTCATCACTGATGGGGGAACGTACCGTTATCGAGTAATGCCCTTTGGACTCAAAAACGCAGGGGCCACCTATCAGCGACTCGTCAACAGAATGTTCGCCGATAAGCTGGGAATTACCATGGAGGTTTATATTGATGACATGCTCGTCAAATCACTTGTCGCCAAAGACCATATCCGACATCTTTCTGAATGTTTCGACACCCTAAACAAGTACGGAATGAAGCTCAATCCGGAAAAATGCACCTTCAGAGTTACCTCAGGCGAATTCCTCGAGTACATTGTGACACAAAGAGGAATCAAAGCAAACCCAAAACAGATTTCCGCAGTCTTAGACTTACCCGACCCCAAAACAGTTCGAGAAATTCAGCGCCTTACCGGAAGAGTGGCTGCCCTTAACCGGTTTATTTCGAGATCTACAGACAAGTGCCTCCCATTCTACGAGTTGCTACGAGGAAACAAGAGATTTTTGTGGGACAAAGCATGCAAAAAGGCCTTTATCGCATTGAAACAGTACCTAACAACCCCGCCGGTACTAGCAAAACCAGACGCATGCGATACCTTGTACCTTTACATTGCAGTCTCTCCCTCAGCGGTAAGCAGCGTTCTCATTAAGGACGACCGAGGTGAACAATATCCTATTTTCTATACCAGCAAGCGTCTAACCGATGCCGAGACGAGATACCCTACACTCGAAAGGATGGCTCTCGTCGTCGTCACGTCGGCAAGGAAACTACACCCTTATTTGCAGTCTCATTCTATAGTTGTTCTCACCGACCTGCCTCTGCAAACCATACTACAAAACCCCAATCAGTCGGGAAGACTTTCCAGGTGGGCCATCGAGCTTAGCGAGTACGAAGTTTCGTACAAAAGCAGACCAGCCATCAAGACTCAAGTTTTAGTCGATTTCATTGTTGAGATCCCCCCGGATCAGGCAACGGAACTCGACATCCTAGTCAAAAGATGGATCTTGCACGTTGATGGGGCATCATCTAACAAAGGATCAGGAATAGGCGTTCACCTCCAATCGCCCACCAGAGAACTCATCGAGCAATCATTTTGACTTGGGTTCGCGGCGTCCAACAATGAAGCCGAGTATGAGGCATTAATCGCAGGACTTCGCTTAGCAAAGGTAGTTGAAGCAAAGCGATTGCAGGCCTTTTGCGATTCTCACCTCGTTGCCAGTCAATATAGCGGAGATTATAAGACAAAAAAATGAGAGAATGGATGCTTATCTCGGCATCACCAAAAGCCTGGCTGCAAAATTTGATCATTTTGAACTCACCAAGGTTCCTAGAAAAGATAACTGCTTCGCAGATGCGTTAGCCGCGCTGGGGAGCAACCAAGGAGATCAAGTCAGAAGGAGGATCCTGATCCATACAGTGGAGAAGTCGAGTATTACACTACCAGAAGGCAAAGATATCCTCGCTATCTACTCCAATGTCACCGAGATCACTTCCTCGGCAGGAAATGATGAAGATTGGCGAACTCCCTTTCTCGATTACCTCAACAAAGGAATACTCCCGGAAGATAAGTGGGAATCTCGTCGACTCAAAGCAAAAAGTTTCAACTATGTGTCGATAGACGGTAGGTTACATCGATGGACCGCGAACAAATTACTTCTCACCTGCGTAGGAAAAGAAGAAGCAGAGCTCGTTATGATTGAAACCCACGAAGGCGAAGGAGGAAACCACGTCGGAGGTAGATCTCTCACGTTGAATAAAGTCTCAAGGTCATTATTGGCCGACCATGGTCAACGATTGCGAGGAATACGCATCTCGGTGTGATAAATACCAGCGACACGCTCCTAACATACACTCTCCAACCGAGCTATTAAAGAATTCAACAGCACCATACCCATTCATGCGGTGGGCAATGGATATAGTCGGCCCCCTACCTAGTTCTAGACAGAGACGGTTCATGCTCATCATGACAGATTACTTTACAAAATGGGTCGAAGCAAAAGCCTACGTCAAGATCACCGAGAAGGAAGTCCAGAGTTTTGTCTGGAAATACATCATATGTCGGCACGGATTACCCTACGAGATCGTCACCGATAATGGGAGTCAATTCACCTCTAACAAGTTTCAGGAATTTTGCGATAAATGGAGAATACGCCTTAGTTTCTCAACCCCCAGATATCCGCAGGGGAATGAGCAAGTAGAAGCAACAAACAAGGTCATCATCGGTGGGATCAAGAAAAGATTGGATCTTAAAAAAGGACACTGGGCTAACGAATTGGATGGAGTACTCTGGTCTCATCGCACCACGCCTCGAAGTGCTACAAGGAAAACGTCATTCTCATTAGCCTACGGAGTTGAAGCAATGGCTCTTGGCAAGGTCAACGTCACCAGTCTTAGAAGACTTAAGTTCCCTCAACACAGAGATCTTAATCACGACATGATGATCAATGCCCTCGACCATCTTGAGGAACGACGAGATCAGTCTCTATTGCGGATTCAAAATTATCATCATCTCGCCGAATCCTACTACAACATAAAGGTTAGATCGCGTCCGATACAACTCGGCGGTCTAGTCCTCTGCAAAGTCTTTGAAAATATTAAAGGGTGGAGAGCAGGTAAACTCGGCACCAACTGGGAAGGACCCTACAAAATAACACATGTGGTCAAACCTGGAGTTTACCGCCTTGAGACATCTTCTGGCGAACAAATCCCAAGGTCTTGGAATTCAATCAACCTGAAGCGCTATTTTGGCGCTTAGAATGAGAAAGGAGAACTACGAGTGACTTGATCCCATTTCGGGTACGTAGGCAGCGTTTAACCAGGTTCAGTTACACACAAAAAAAAAAAAAAGAGAAGGAGCTACGACGGACTTGATCCCATCTCGGGTACGTAGGCAGCCTTTAACCGTGTTCAGTTACACACAAATATATATATATATATATATACATTTCCTTTATTTGTAGCTTGGCTTTGTCCGCTCCGATCTTATAAAAAGCAAAATTCAATAATCCAGCTCGGATCTCGTAACAAATGAACCACTTGAACCCATACTTCTTTGTGGCTTAAAGTCGGTAGTAAGCCACAGTAGACAAACATGTCGAATGGACTTACTCACTCTATGTTCTGATCAAACACTTAGAGAATTGAAAAAGTTGAATGATGAACGTAGCATCACAGTAAACGATAAAAGGAAAAACTACTCGATAAACTTAAAGTTAGGAAGTACGTTTCTTCCTATTTTGCGAAGTCAAACGATGTCGGCCTATCTGACGAGATAAAGTCCTATTTGTTTACTTGGCAAAAATGTTACCAAATTTACAATTGGTAGTAAAACCTATTGTCCTACGATACAATGTTAATCGACGTCGGTTCGGGTCATTTTTGATGTCGTCATTTTTGGTTAAGTCAAAGTAAGGCATAATAATAAGGCGATATCCGTAAATAAAGGCCATACTCGGCTACAATTCTTACATAACAGAAAAAGGAAAAGGAAACAACAATACAGTAGAAGATGAAGCATAATTTAAGTACAGAGGTCCTCAATATCCTAAGGAGAGAAGGCCGTCATGTTGGACCCGTGTTCGTCGAGACCGATCGGAACAAGATTGATCTCGGAGGCATCGACTACCTCCATCAATTTGCAGCTCTCCCAAAAGTTGGACTTCATCGGCTCTCCCCTGCTGAAGCACTTCATCCATAGACAGACCTTGGGTCTGAATCTTCTCCAGGCCTTCTCGGGTTCCCTTGGCCTGGGAATACAAAGCGAGCTTGGACTGGATCAAAGTCTGCTCCTCTATGAACTGGCGCACCTTCTCGTACACTAGCGCTACTTTCTGCCTCAGAGTAGACTTGACTCGAAGCCTCTCCTTCCTCACCTCGTGTTCCCGAGATTCCCTCAACCTCCTGGTCGTTGTCTCGAAGTTCAAAGCTATCTCGGATTTCTTGTTCTCCAAATCAAGACATCGGGAATCAAGAAGGCTTTTCTGGTCTTTCAGCTCTTCCAGCTCCTTAGACAGAAGCTCACTACGAGATCTCTCGATCTTGGCCTTCTCCGCAGCTTCATCCTTCTCGGCAACTAGGGCGTCAATTTGTCCCTCATACGTGTTGCACTTATACGCCAACTCTACGATTTCCTTCCTTTTCTTCTTCAAGGAACCGGTTTTTGCCGCCAGTGAAGCATCTTGGGCTCTGAGCTTCGCAGTCCCTCACCATTAGGTTGGCATTCCCGAAGAACTAAAACAATAAAAAAAATCAGTAAAAAAAAAACTAAATCAACATGAGAAAGCAGAGGAAGTCGGTTAAACATGGTACTTACGATGGCACCAGCTCGAGTCATTTCTCGATATCGGCTACCCTGATAGAGTTGGCTTAACTCTGGCATTCCTCTCCCCTTAAGTTTAATTTGCCGAATGAGGCTTGCCGGTGCCTCATGATCTTTGATGAAAGGAACATCGGTAGACTGATACTGGAAGTCAACGACGTGGGGGTATTCGACCACCTCGCCACCAAGAGCACCTGAGGCAGGTTCTTGAAACTGATCCCTTTGTGGCTCCTCCTGGATTGAAGGGTCTATTAGATGCTCTTCGGTTGGCATCTCGGCAGTTGTCACTGCCTTGGCCTCCACGACAGAATCAAGCAAAGGATCTTGGTCGTCATCGCCAAAATGTTCTTCCGTTGGTATCTCGGTAGTTGTCACCACCTCAGCTTCAATAACATGCGGAGTCCCTTCGTCTGCATTCGAGTCCCTTCTTCGCTTGGCGGGCCGATTATCACTAGAGGATCCACGATCATGTACTGGAGTACCGATCGTGTCGGCATAGGAAGGAAGAGATGTGAGGTTCAGCTTTCCCATTCTTGGTCTACGACTTCGCGAAGGAATCTCTTGGTCGGTCTTGGCTGTACATGAAACAGATCATCAGAACAAAAGAAACAAGTTAGCAAAGAAATCAGCATACGACCGAGTTAGTGGTTACCTCGTTTGATTCTTTTTAAAGAAGCTTGGATACGGGTTTCGCTGATGTCAGGCCAATGTTGGTGACTCAATGTCCTGATGGCTTCAACTTCTTCAAGAAATGATCGAGAACCGCCTTGTGACCACTTCCCGAGACGATCTGTAACAAAGAGAAAACAGATGAAATAGATCAGTAGAAGTGTTGTAACTTAACTCGACGTCATACCGATATTAGCATTAAAATATCCATTCAGGATTATGGAGGGGTCTTTGAAGGATGCTTCGTTGATCTTGACGTAGAAGAACCGATGATTCCAGAAGTTGACTTTCGACGGCTTCCCAGTGATCACGTTGTATTTGGGGACCATCTTCCCGTAAAAGAATCCCGTCTTGGCAGTGATACTTGGTGTTGTGAGTTCCTCGAAGAGATGGACCTACATTGTTATACCTAACTCGGCAGCCAATACCGTCAGAGTGACTATAATTCTGATCCTGTTTGCGGTATACTGATCAAGAGCTATTTTCCGTTGGGAGCAGTAGGTCGTCAGGAACTCGGGAAGAGGCCACAAGAGCAAACAATTGTTAAACCACGACTCGTACACGCAAGCATACCCTGCAGGAGGGGTCCACGGCCTCTGATGTTCCACATGAGTAAGGAACAAGAACCCACCCACCAGGTTGTTTTGTTTGAAAGATTAGCCTCCGGACGCTCTTAAAGGTGGACTTCGTAGGGAGGTGGTTCGCCCGATTCTGATTCTTTTTTTACAGAAAGGAGTCGCTCTTGTTCTGGATCTATCTCCTCGTCAAATTCTAAGTCGCTCCCCGTCCATCGCATTGGGAGGAAGTCGGCTAAAGCAAAACTTATCTCTTTCTCGGCTGAAGTTTTATCCTTGTTAGCCGAATCAGCATCTGCGCTGGGAGTGACTGTCTGTACCGTTCGGGTTTATTTTCCTGCTCTGTGTCGTCGGCAGGCACATGACTGGTTGCTTCTCGGTCTTCCAGCTCTAGACTGAATCTAACGACTTCACGTTCGTTGTCGTCCAGCACAGCCAAATCTACATTCGTTGGTCTCGGATTATCCATCCCTCCGAGAGTTATCACTCTTGGTCTACGTATCAACGGAGAACCGGTACTTTCTGAATCGGAGACGGTGGTGATTTCCTTTCCCTTCGAAGAACAGCGGCGGATTGGAGAGGACATTTTGATCGGAAACTAGAAAATCTAGAGAGAGAGAAGAGAGAAGATAGAGAGAATACCTTTGGTTGAAGCAGCAAAGAGATGCCAAAATGATAGTTGCAAGAAGATTTTATAGGGGAACTCAGCGCGGAAGACGAGCGGTCATCATAATTAGGTCTAGAACCCTATAATGATGACACTTGTCCCACTAACTCTAGATCTCGAGAAGTTACTTGCTTCAAGATAAAAGCGCATAGGTTATACACAGATGGCAAATCGGCTGAGTGTTGACCGAAGAAGAATTCTCGGTTCAAGAAGACAGCAGGAAATCAACTTCTCACGCGTCTACCGAGAAGATATATAACCAAAATCATCCCTTAAATAAACCCATTCGAAGAAATTCACCGAAAAACAACAGTAGTGGTATTTTCGATGAATTGGGAGGGGGGCATATTGTTGGGGATAGATTGCATCTACCCGACATAGGCCCATTTAAGGCACGATCTCGGCCCAGGAACAAGATCGAAGTCGGCCCACGAATCCACTAAACCGACTTGGGCGAGTTTCAGAGTGCTTATATAAAGAGAAGGTTGGGATGAAGAGGAGACATTCACACACAAACCACCAGAGCAAACCTAGAACTAGGGTTTTCATATTACTTGTTCTTGCTTTGTTCTTCATCAAATATTTAATATACTCTTTTGATTTGTACACAAAATCGCCTCTTTGATAAATCCACCATCGAAATCAATCACTGATCAAGGTTACCGATTTCAGATTCAACAATTCTGCATCGATTGATGGTCTCTTGAGTCAACCTTGATGACCTAATTCGATAAGTTCACTAAACTAACTAAATCAACTCTTGTTTTTTTCTACAACCTAGCTCAACATGATTAATTCTTGAAGTAGACCATGCTTTTGCTTGCACCTAACTATCCTATCATCATGGTTCTAGTTAGCTACTCTAGAACACAAGCAATAAACATAATTCTATTGATAGATCTAATAATCAACCTATCAATTGTATTGTTTGGCTAATCCATCAATACCATTAGTAAACCCTAAACCTAACAAGAGATCTACTCAGACATGATCTTTGTCACAGAAATCACAGATGAATAGAATAGATATAATATAAAGAACCAAAGGAGTTCCAGGAAGACTCTGAAGGAATTCCTCCCTTCTCTCCTAACCCTAGAACAATGAATGAAAGAAAACTTTTTAAGTGTTGTGCCGTCAACAATGGCTTAGAAAACATATAAATAGGGTTTTAAGTCGTCCAAAGGTATTTTGGTAATTTATTAAGGCTTCTGGGCTTAAGTCGTCCATAAAACAAGTCGGTCCTGTCTTCTGAGATCACCGTCGATCGACACCAAGGTTGTGCCGTCGATCAACACTCATTCATCTTCTCGACAAATTTCTTTTGCGAGGCAGAAAGACCACTCTCCAGTAAAACGGGTATAACTTTGGCTCTAGGATCCTGATTGACCTCAAACTGGTGGCATTGGAAAGCTAACTATAATATCTATCATATGTCAAAAGATCGGCTCAATCACACTGTAGTAATATTTCCATCCATAGCTAAATATCTGACGCATTTGCGTAGTTATGCATCTCTAAAAGCTCCATAATCACCAAAGTTCTCCAGAACGTACCTGAACCTGAATATACTCTAAAACATACTTTAAACACATATAATAGACTCTAAATAGGCTGATAGGAGTTTCTGGATAAGGGTTTCATACGTCCTAGTGTATCACCTTGGGCAGCACCAGTCCTATTTGTGAAAAAGAAGGATGGTAGCTTCAAGTTATGCATTGACTATCGGGGTTGTATAGGTCGACTGTGAAGAACAAGTAGCCATTACCCCGGATTAATGAGTTGTTGGATCAACTCTGTGGAGCTAAGTGGTTCTCCAAGATTGATTTGGCCACTATGAGTTTGTGATCATGCCATTCAGACTGACCAATGCACCAGCTGTATTTATGAAGATGATGAATGGTATTTTCCAGGAGTACTTGGATGAGTTTGTGATTATCTTTATTGATGATATACTCGTGTACTCCAAGACAAAGGAAGACCATGAGAGGCATCTCCAGGCATTGTTGGGACGCTTGAGGGAACAAAAGCCCTTTGCTAAGTTAAGCAAGTGTAGTTTCTGGCAGAAGAGCATTGGTTTCCTTGGACACATAGTGTCTGCTGATGGAGTGTCCGTTGATCAAGAAAAGATCAAGCGTATACGGGAATGGCCTCAGCCAAAGAGTGCTACTGAGATAACAAGCTTCTTGGGATTGGCTGGCTATTACCGGAAATTTGTCAAGAGGTTCTCGAGCATAGCTCAGCCTATTACTAAGTTGACAGGCAAGGACGTGAAGTTCGCATGGTCTGAGGAGTGTGAGAGGAGTTTCTCAGCACTCAAGGACATGTTGACTAGTGCACCAGTCCTGGTGTTGCATGAGGCGGATCAGCCATATGTGGTGTATACTGATGCATCAATCACTGGAATTGGATGTGTCCTGGCACAAAATGGAAAGGTAATAGCCTATGCATCTCGACAGTTGACAAAGCATGAAGGGAATTATCCGACCCATGATCTGGAAATGGCAGCTGTGGTGGTTGCCTTGAAGATATGGAGATCATACTTGTATGGAGCCAAGGTGCAGATACTTACAGACCATAAAAGTCTGAAGTATATTTTCACCCAGCCTGAGTTAAACTTAAGGCAGAGGATATGGATGGAGTTTGTTGCAGATAATGATCTGGACATAGCTTACCATCCAGGAAAGGCTAACCTAGTGGAAGATGCCTTGAGCCGCAGGAGAGAAGAGGTATCAGCCGAGAGGGAGACTTGGGAAATGGAAGAGATGGTACGGTCACTGCATCTCAACACATTGACTGGACAGTATGAGCCTTTGGGGTTGGAGGCAGTGGATCAAGCTGATCTACTTACCAGGATTTGTCAAGCTCAGGGCTTGGATGAGAACCTTAAAAAGATTGCTTCCAATGACAAGACTGAGTACCAAACGGCGAGCAATGTTGCCATCTTGGTCAATGGAACGATTAGTGTTCGTAACAATCAGAAACTGAAGGAGGAGATTATGAGGCAGGCTCATAAGTCTAAGTTCTTGGTTCACCCGGGACTGAACAAGATGTATAGAGATCTGAAGAGGTATTACCATTGGGTGAGGATGAAATCTGATGTTGTTGAGTGGGTGTCTAGGTGTCCTACTTGCCAACTGGTGAAAGCAGAGCATCAGGTTCCCAGTGGTCTACTTCAGAACTTACCCATACCGGAGTGGAAGTGGGATCACATCACAGTGGACTTTGTGACTGGGTTTCCTACAACCAGGAACCGGAAGGATGCGGTTTGGGTTGTGGTTGATCGTTTTGACCAAGTCTGCTCATTTCCTACCATTTCAGAAAGGGGATGGAGTGGATCAGATTGTGAGGATATACATGGATGAGATAGTGCGGTTGCATGGTGTTCCAGCAAGCATTGTCTCGGATAGAGATCCAAGGTTTACATCTTACTTTTGGCAGGCTTTCCAGAAAGCCTTGGGAACCAGAGTAATTATGATTACATCTTATCATCCTCAGACGGATGGACAGTTCGAAAGGACCATTCAGACCTTAGAGGATATGCTAAGGGCATGTGTTTTAGACTGGGGAGAGACTTGGGAGAAACACTTACCTTTGGTGTAATTTGCATACAATAACAGTTTCCATACCAGCACTGGCATGTCACCATATAAGGATTTGTATGGTAGGCCGTGCAGGACACCTCTATGCTGGACCCAAGTGGGGGAGCTACTATCATGTTAGGTCCTGAGATTGTGGAAGAAACCACTGAAAAGATCAGAATGGTCAAGGAAAAGATGAAAGAGGCGCATGATCGCCAGAAGAGCTATGCTGACAAGGGTAGGAAACATCTTGAGTTTGAAGTTGATGACTTGGTGTATCTCAAGATGATTACATTAAATTGTAGAACCAGGGTTTCTGGACGAAAGAAACTGGATCCTAGGTATTTAGGTCCGTTCAGGATCATAGAGAGAGTGGTGTGCAGTGGCATACAAGTTGAACTTGCCATCGGCAATGGATACATATCACAATGTATTCCATGTATCCTAACTCCAGAAGTGCCTGACAGACCAGGACGTTGTTTTGCCTGAGATCCCTGCTGATCTAGGAAAGAACCTCACCTTAGAGACAAGGCCGGTTCGGAACGTAGATCGGTCAGAGAAGGCAATGAGAAAGAAGATGGTTCCCATGATTAAAGTGGTGTGGGATTACAATGGTGAAGATCTCATCACTTGGGAAACGGAGGCAAGAATGAAGGTTATGAATCCAGAGTGGTACAGACAATTTATTCCTGAAGAAACACTTAACTCAGATTCGAGGACGAATCTCATGTTACTGGGGGAGACTTGTCATGTCCCCATTCCTAGATAGGATCATATGGACGGACCATGGTGCGAGGAACTGCACCAGTCAGGTCGTAAGACCTTGAGACAAGCGTTCCATGGTCCGGAATGAGGGTTGAGGGCATCAGGGAACTGAGACTTAACCAGGAAATGAGAAAGATGAGTAGGAGAAGTGTTGGAAGAGTGAACCGGAAGTTGTATGAGGTCCGGGTTCAGCTTCATCAGCTAGGTGCAGCTGGAAATCAGCTCACAAGACTTCAGTCAGCTGGAGATCATTTCACAGTGACTTGATCAGCTCACTCATCTGGGAACACTTATGGGACAGTTCATCTCAGCTGGGAGGAGTGTTCCAGTTCGGACCAGTGTGGTCGGATCCGAGCGGTTACGGACCAAACCGGTGAGTCTGATTGGGATCGGTTATAGTTGATTGGTATTTAATTTGACCCGGTTTGGTTTAGATTCTGAGAAATCGATTTTGTGGAAAGGAAGAAAGGGAGGAACCGCCAAAGGTAGTTACTAGACGGTTATGGGAAGAAACTCTTCCTTCCTTTGTTATTTTGGAAACCGCTCATCCAGACGGTTATGGAGGGAGGTTAAGATTGATTTCCCCTTCATTTTGTCTCTTCTCTTTGTCGAAAGTCATCAAAAAGAAAGTAGAAAACTCAGACAACTTCATGAGAGAAAAAGAGAGAAACCGTCGGTTGAGAGTTATTACCGTGGTGGTTCTTGGTGATTTCCGGTGAGGATTGTCTGAGAGATGGAAAGAATGGACACTATACATAAATACAAGGAGAAGGAGACTGAGAAGGAGAAGGAGACTGCCCCTGGAGATCGTAACCCTACGGTGAGAGGTGTGGCCAAGAACCAGTGTACATAACCGGCGGTTAGTCCGTCTGTGATTATGGTTCTGTCTGGTTCGGATGGTTACACCTTACTCTGATCTCATAACGTTTTCTTCATCTATTTTCTTGTTGTGGTGTTGGATTTTGATGTTTCAGATACATATATGTTGATCTTAGGCCTTGGCCGGATCAGAGAACAGTTGAAAGACGTTGGTTTGGCCAGACTGTCCATGATCAGGATCCATATGGTTTGGATCGAATCATTGGATTATGATTACGGGAAACTCTTAGTTATGATTTATCATGAATTTTAATTAGTTTTATCTACTTGATTTGAGGTTGGTCACTTTTGGCCGGTTTGACTGATTGTGGTCGAGATCGTTATGATCAAGACCGGTTCTGTGAATTCTGATTGTGGAATTCTTCTAGTTGAGAATTATCATGAGTTTACATGAATTTTAATTAATTTTTGGAGTACTTTTTAAATTTAACTTGTTTTGGCCTGATGAGATGTTATGGTCTTAGATATGATTCCAGCCATGCTGTGTGATCGATTCTTGTTTAATAATCTGACCAAGTGTTTGTATTGTGCTGTGTTGGTATCAGGTACAGACTTGGACCGTGGTAAAGGCAAGGGACTGTGAAGACTCCAGCTGTGGGACGATGGGTGGTGATTGGGTCATTGTAGATAGATGTGAAGTACTGATAACCTATTGTGCTTGTTGTGATTTTATGCTAGCCTAATGTGCAACTTATCTATGTCAAACGAATGAATGATGTTTTTTTCTGTTGTATCTATCTATGAAGTATTTATGGTGTGATTGTTTCTGATTGTACAAGTATTAATTGAACTAAACATCACCACTCTGATTTATACTTAGAAAATATTACACCTGAACTGGAAAAATTGGAATCTGACTGGTTAGGATTGTTTGGTAAGACCGCGGTCTGGTTGGATTGAGGAATCCAGGATCGGGTCTTACAGCACAGCCTTGGTGTCGATCGACAGTGATCCCAGAAGATAGGCCCGACTTGTTTTATGACCGACTTAAGCCCATAAACCATCAGAAATTACCAAAATGCCCTTGTATGATTTAAAATCTTATTTATATGTTTTCTAACCCATTGTTGATGACAACGCAACGCTTACCAACCTTTCTTTTATTCATTGTTCCAGGGTTAGGAGAGAAGGGAGAAACTCCTCCAGAGTCCTCCTGGAACTCTTTTGGTTCTTTATATTATATCTATTATATTCATCTATGATTTCTGTGACAAATATCATATTTGAGTAGATCTCTTGTTAGGTTTAGGATTTACTAATGGTATTGATGGATTAGCAAAACAATATAACTCCTAAGGTGATTATTAGATCTATCAATAGATATGTGTTTATGGCTTGTGTTCTAGAATAGTTAACTAGAACCATGATCATAGGATAGTTAGGCGCAAGCGAGAGCATGGTCTACTACCAAAATTATTCCTGCTGAGCTAGGTTGCTAGAAACAAACGAGAGTTGATTTAGTTAATTTAGTGAACTTATCGAATTAGGTCATAAACCTTGAGTCAAGAGACCATCGATCGATGCAGGATCATTGCCATCGATCGACGGTCATTCCGTGTCAACAAGCGAGAGCTGAGACATCGGCTTAGCCAATAGATTAGACTTGCAGCAAGAGCTGGTCGTCTTTTACATTAGATATTAAGTTCTATGATTAATACCCTTAGCTTCTATCCTCTATAATCCACTTACCTAAAACCTTTGATCTAGTTATTTATTATTATTGTTTACTTACCAATCAATCAACTATTTGATATAGTTTATTTACTGTTTATTAATCTATTTTCCTAGATTAATCGCGAATGTATTGAGTTTATTGTGTACCCACGCTCCCTGTGGATTCGATCCCTAAATACTACAATTTGACCTCTCTTGGCAAGAGTAGTTCGTAGGGTTAATTTGATAGACTTTGCATTGAAATACATAAAAACCCTCCTGTCAAATTTGGTGTCGTTGCCGGGGAGCCAGGATTCACCATTAGATTCAATTTGTTTGAGTTAGTGTAGGTATTTTTCTATATTAGTTTATTTACATATTTTTTTTTCTTGTGTTTCAGGTACATACATATTAGTACCAGGAAGCAATGAGGAGAGGATATTTGGGTTCTTCAAAAAAAGAACCTGCTGATTCGCGCACAATCCATAAGTCTACGAGGGCAGTCGACACCCTCCAAACAGTGATCTTTAGCAAAGAGAAGCGAGCATCAATCGACACCAATACTTCACCGTCGACCGATACGAACACCATGAAATCGATCGACACCAACACCATTACATCAATCGACACCAACACCGTGCTTTCGATCGACACCAACCACTCTTTGTCGGTCGACACGACTTGCGAGAAGAAAGAAAAGGTTGAAGTACTCATACTGAGTTTTGACAATAATGGTATTTTACAAGACGAAGAAGGTTGCGCACAGCACAGGGCAGAGCAATTGATTCATGCACAGTAGACTGCAATCCCTGATGCTACTGTTGTTAATATGAATGCTGAGATTGAACGACAAAAGGCACTTAGAGATTACAACAGACCTGAAGATTTCTACGCTAAGAAATCTGTTATGCGTCGTTATGAGCTCCAGAGGAATGACATTAGGCTGCATCCTGCATACATCTCTATTGTGGGTCAGCATCCTTTTCATGGTCTTCATCATGAATGTCCTATTGATCACCTCAAATTATTCGATGATTTAGCGTCGACCATTAAGTGCAATGGAGTCTCTGAAGATGACTACTTCTGCAAACTATTCCCATACTCTTTTGCTGGAGAAGCAGCATGTTGGTTCAAGATGTTGCCACCAGGATCTCTCACTACATGGAATGACATCACGAACGCCTTCCTCACCAACTTTCTCTATGATACTGAAGAAAATATGAAGATCGAGATAGACTCTATGCCGAGATATATGCTAGAGGAAGAAGAAGAAGAAGAAGATGGATATGGAGAACCGAGCAGAGCAGAAAAAGCTGATATTAGTGATCTGATTCTAGTGTCGATCGACACTAAGACCTCAACATCGATCGACACTAAGAACTCAACATCGATCGAAGCTAACCCCTTTTGTCGGTCGACACCTCTTGAAATCCCTGATATTTGAGTTGTCCACACGATATTTCAGACTCGACATTGAAGCATAGCATCGATCGACACCCAAAGGAAAGCATCGATCAACAAACACCACCTGATATCGATCGACACCCATGATTGGACGAAGAGCCAGGTTACATGATTGAACCAGAAACGGTTGAGGAGAGAATGCACGAGTCCAAGGGTTCACACCTTGTTGTTCCAAAACATCTGCAACCACCTATTTGTGTAGAATAAGCTGTTGGGATTCACAAAAGAGTGAAGTTGATACATGACCCTGTGAAGTTTGTGGTTCTTTGTGCTATATTGGAAGTTGAATTTCCTATCTCACCAGATAGAGGTACACACCTAGGTTCTTACAATAAAGTATTTGATGATCATATGTTTGTAGTAGCTTCTCAGAGAGGGTCGAGATGTAGAGGTAAAGTCGATGAAGGGCCAGCAGAAGCAGCATTGATCGACACCGACTAGATACCATCGATTGACACCGACCAGATACCATCGGTTGACACCGACCAGATACCATCGATCGACACCGACCAGATACAATCGATCGACACCGGGCGCGTATCAGAGCATAATGGGTTTGATGTGTGTGGAAATCATTTTGAAAGGGACACCACCACAAAATCAGACAAGTCTGGGGGAAAGAAGAGGAAAAATTGGAAGAAGAGAAAAAAGACCAAAGATAGTCCTCAGTTATCATTGATTCATCACTTCTCAGATGGTATCAGAAAATACAGAGTGTGTTGCAGATGCTTCTCACAGCCATTTGCAAAGCTCCGAGCACTCCTTATTGCTTAGATGATAGACAAAGGAGAAGAGTTTGTGGAGGCTTTCACAAAAAGGGTAATGAAGCTTCAGAGAGTAGACATTGAGAGTTATTTTGGAGCAAGTTCTCATTCTCATGTAGACTGAATCAGATCTCCATAAGTCAAGCTAATTACTAAAAATAAGCACTAGGTGGAAGGCAACCCATTGTTAAGTTTGTTTAAAATTTGGTTTTATTTTCATTTATTACTGATTTTTCGTTTTTATTGATTTCGGGTTAAAAAATAAACAGTGTTGACACTGTAGCAGAGACACTGTAGCAGAGACACTGTAGCAGAGAAGTGTAACATCGATCGACACTGTAACAAACACACCAATCGACACTGTAGCAGAATCAGCGATCAACACTGTAGCTGCGTTATTGTAGCTGTGACAATGTAGCAACGCTACTATAGCGCGATACTGTTCAGCAGAAAAAAAAAAACTTGTTTTTGTTTATTAGTGACTATTTGTTTCTGATCAAGGACCATGATTTTGCAGAAGCATCGATCAATAGCTGGCCAGCATAGATCGACAGAGCAACCCCAATAACGATCAATCGCCACTTAACTGTGTCAATCGACTGTCACATTCAACGAGCAGGTATACCGTTTTTCTTGATTCAATTTTGTCCTTATGATTTATTTTCTTCACTAGTCTCAGACTGTATAACAATGGTGATAGTGTTGTTTAAGTTTGAGGGAAGTTTACTGATATTGTGTTCTATTTTGAGTTTTATACTTATTCTAAAAAAAAAAAAAAAAAGTAGAAACCTACAGGTGCAACATCGATCGATTGTGAAGAATCAACATCGATCGTCCATGGATTGCGAACATCGATCGACCCCACCTGCATACCATCGATCGACACTCTCTTACAAAAGAGGTATCAAATTTCCTACTTATCTATTTACTTATGATTTAATTTTAAGTAACCAATATGGGACGGATTACACTGGGACAGTGTAATTTAAGTCTTGGGGAGGTTCACTAACGCTATTTGATTTTTTTTGAGTTTTATTTGCTATTGATATAACCTATTTATTATGTGTGTCTAGGCTATGTTTTGGAATATTTACAGATCCATAAATATTTTGGAGATATATGAGATACTTTGAGCTTTTGGAATATTTAGAAGAGAAGAATCCGTAGCTGATCATCTAGGGAGTCGATGAAGCCATCGATCGATGGAACACACTTGACGTCGACCGATGATCAAAACTCGAGAGCGATCGATGTAGAAAACTTGCCATCGATCAATGATCAAAGCCCAAGTCGGAAAGACGAAAATACCTTGGACGAGTTTTGACATAGATTTAGGGTTTTTTATATTTATGTCTTGAGAGACAGAGTTAAAAAAACAGTTAGAAACAGTGAGAGAGAGAGTTAGACATCGATCAATACTGCCCAAGAAGCCAAGCGCAAACAACTTGGTAACCAAGAGTCGATCGACGGACGCCATACACCATCGATCGACGAAAAGGAGAGCTGATTGAATATCATGATCTTGTATCAGACGACACCAGCTGGGCGAATGTGGATAGACGACCATCAATCGACACACCTCATTCAGCGTTGATCGACATAGAGAAGCAGAAGACCAAGCAGATTTGTAGTATTCCAGACACGTCTCCACATGTTAGATCGATCGACAACAGCCATCAGGCATTGATCAACGGTACTATTTCCAAGTTCCACAGACTTTCAACTTCAATTGCCTACTATCCGGAGAGTTCAACATCGATCGACAGGATACACCCAACATCGATCGATGGCTGTATTGAGCATGGAACGAGAGCTTATGATGCTAAGGGTAGAAGAATTTTTCACTGGGAAAAGAAAGATGAGTATGACATCTACATAGATGAGAATGGTAATGCACGAGCTACAAACGGAAGAGTAGTGAATGTGCAAGCTGAAGACATTAGAGCAGTTCTAGAGACAGCTTCTATGTTTGAGCAGAGCTACATATGTCTATCGGAACATGCATAAATGAGCAGTATGTCTATGGAAAATCAAAGGACATACAGCAGAACAGAGATTGATGATATTGTGCGTGAATTCTACAAAGCTCAAGAGATATCACTGGATGAGTTCTACACAAGGCTTGATGATGACTACTATCCAATAGACAGATGCCTTACCAATTTGACTACACGCATGGATGAGATGAAGCAGGATTTGGAAACCATACAAAGACAACATGCGATTAAGCCAGACGAACGAGCATCAATCAACGGCACCCTGCAACCATCGATCGACACTGAAGCCAACCGGCAGAAGACAGCGGCAGAAACACAACTGGAAGATAGGTTTGATGAGATTGATTTTTCTCATAGCCTAATGAAGGAAGATATTTCTGAACAACTGGAAGATATATAAGATAATACAGCTGCAAGACTTAGAATGCTACAGTGCAGTATTGAAAACCTACAAAGAAGAATGCATTCCATGGAGGTTGCTAGAGAGGTTACAAAGCATGAGAAAACTAGAAGTGATGAAGCAATGAGGAGCTTCATTGGTACATGGTTTCAGATGAGCAGAGAAGATGTAGACACTTACTTTTCAAGTGTTGATCCACCTCCATACTAGTCAGATAGTTCAAACGTTGAGCTTAAGACTATAACCAAGTGCTGAGTGGGAGGCAACCCATTTAGTAAGTTTTAATTATTTTCTTGATTAAATTAGTCTAATTTTATATTTTATTATACTGTTACAGGTTTTTAAAGAAAAAAGAACATGAGTCTGCACAGAGCATCGATCAACACTTGATCATTGTCGATCGACAGGGTATTCTTTGTATCGATCGATCTCCATTTAACTGTGTCTATTGACGGTCAACACCAGCAAGCAGGTATACCATTTTCCTCTATCAAATTGAGTCCTTATGATTTATTTTCTTCACCAATCTTGGACTGAATAACACTCGTGCTAGTGTTGTTCAAGTCTGGGGGAGGTTTACTAATATTGTTTTTTATATTCTGAGTTTTATAGTTATAAAAAAAAAAGAAAAAGAAAAGAAAAGAAAAGAGAGAGTAGAAACCTACAGGTTTACCATCGATCGAGTTTGAAGCATCCACATCGATCGACTATTGATCATGACCATCGGTCAACATCAACCCCGAGACATCGATCGACACTCTATTACTGAGTGTTGTATCAAGTTTCTCTCTTAACTATTTACTTATGATTTAATTTTTTCCCTATAGGACCGGAGGATTACACTGAGGACAGTGTAATTTAAGTCTGGGGAGGTTCGCTAACGCTATTTAATTTCTTGAGTTTTAATTGCTATATACATATATATATATATATATATATATATATATATATATATATATATATATATATATATATATATATATATATATAAGTTTTTCAAAAAAAAATTATTGAGTCCAAAAGGGATTATGATCAAAAATTTATTATTAACTAACCACACTTTAGAACCATTTTTAGAAGGTTATTTGCAGAGATTACTAGAGATACACTTTAGCACCATTTTTAGAAGGCCACTATATAATACTTGCTTAGAAAGTTTGAAGGAACCGGAACTGATTTCCAACGCTAATCCTGACATTATCAGCTTGCTTTGGGGTTTGGTATACACTGGATCTAGTTCCTTCTATAAATCTGTAGGTACAAGTCATTGCACCTTTGGTTCCATTATCTCTCTCTCTCTCTCTTCAGCATCTACTTAAAAGCTTAAAAGATTTAGATTATTTCCCAAGATGCATAGAGGTAGGTAAATTACCTATGACCCCATTATTTTAATAAAATGAATGACCGAACACATTGTTGGAAGCGAGGGGTAGGTAAATTACCTATGACCCCATTATTCGCCTATAACTTTGCCCAAAGAGAAAATGAAAAATGAAAAGAAAAAGAAAAAGAAAAAATAAAAGAATGAGATGGCATCATTGATCTAAAAAGATTCAGATAAGAGAGAAAAAGAGGGAACAAATGGATCAAAAAAGACTTTGTACCTAGTTGTTCAGATACTTGCAAAGGTAAGAATCCATGTGTCCTTTGATTGATACTCCCAAGGTAAAGCATTCACTTTTATTTTATGCAAAGAAATGAGATCAGTAGAGGGGCGATCTCAAGCTAGTATTTGTTAAGTTGTTGGTAGAATGGATTTGGTTGCTATATTAGGATAGGGTATATAAATTTTCTCTGTGATTGACTTGATAGGATGTGGTTGCAACAAAGTAGGGTGATAGTTATACTTAGATATTATGTGAGTCCCCACTTTTGGAAACCTCTTTCACAGATTTATTTGCTTGAGGACAACCAAATGGTTAAGTCTGGGGGAGTTGATATAGCCTATTTATTACCAATTTTAGGCTATATTATAGGCTCTATTTAGAGACTATTATATGTGTCTAGGCTATATTTTGGAGTATTTACAGGTCCAGAAACGTTTTGGAGATATATGAGATACATGGAGCTTTTTGAGCATTTAGAAGAGAAGATTTCATAGCTGATCATCTAGGGAGTCGAAAAAGCCATCGATCGATGGAACACACATGACGTCGACCAATGATCGAAGCTCGAGAGCGATCGATGTAGCACACTTTCCATCGATCGATGATCAAAGCCCAAGTCAGAAAGACGAAAATACCTTAGACGAGTTTTGACCTAGATTTAGGGTTTTTATATTTATATTTATGTCTTGAGAGACAGAGTTAAATAACAGTTAGAAACAGTGAGAGAGAGTTAGACAGAGTTTTACAGAGCATTTTAGTTTCATTTTGTATTAGTAGAGAAAGGAGAGACTCCTTTAGAGTTCTCATGGAACTCCTTTGGTTTTTATATTTTATTTCATATATATTCTATTCATCTATGATTTATGTGACAAAGATCATGTCTGAGTAGTTATTAATTAGATTCAGGGTTGAATGATAGCAATCATGGATTAACCCAAAAATAGGATTGTTAGGTTAAGTTAATATCCATCAATTGAGTTATGCTTAATGCTTGCATTCTAGAGTAGCTAACTAGGATCTCGATGATAGGACATGGACAACTACGAAAGTAGGTTCTGTGCCAGAACAGATTCTGTTGAACTAGGTTGTTAGATACATGTGAGAGCTGATCTAATAAGTCTGGTGGACTTATCAAATCTCTCCCATACTTCCTCTTGAATTTAACATTTGAGTTCTGGAATATTTACATTTCTATGCCTCCTATCCATTTTAATTCATAAAGCTTGAAACCCTAGATCAAGCATATTTACATTTATATTTACATCTAGAATATTTCTATATTTACATTATTTGCATATTTCCATATTGCATCCTACTTCTTGACAAAGAATATTTTCTTAATCTGATTATTCATTACCAATATATATATATATTCACTTAGCTTAGTCTTTAGAAATAAGAAATTTATTGTGTGTTTTTGCTCTATGTGGATTCAATCCCTAAGTATTATACTTGATCTCTTTTGGCAAAAGTATTATAGAGTGTGTTAAGATTAGGGTTAATTTGATAGTTAATTGTTTAGGATATTTATTACCCTGCTAGAACAAAATACACACCACATCAACTTTGGTGCCGTTGCCGGGGAGCATAAATCGCCATTAGATTTAGTTTTTAGGATTTAGTCTAGGTTTGTTACTGATTTTTACAAAGTTACTAATAATTTTCCTTTCCCTTGTTTTTAGGTACATGCAAAGAAGCACCAAAAGCAAAAAAGGACAAGAACTGATATCACCCTCTGACCCTGACAGAATTGAATGCTCGATCCATAGAGAAAGACGACAAGCATCGATCAACAAGACTAGTACCGCGTCGACCGACACTTCTTCACAGACCGTATTGATCATCATCTGAACTCTACCCTCGACCGACATTGATCACTCAGGATCGACCGACGTCAACCTACATCCATCGGATTTGATCCCTAAACACATGATCTCTTTTGGCAAGAGTATTATAAAGTGTGTTAAGATTAGGGTTAATTTGACAGTTAATTGTTTATGATATTTATTACCCTGCTAGAACAAAATACACACCACGTCAGCTATATATATATAATTTTTTCAAAAAGTTTTATTGAGTCAAGAAGGGGACTATGATCAAATTATTATTGACTAACCATACTTTAGCACCATTCTTAGAAGGTTGTTTGTAGAGACTACTAGAGATACCAAAGTGGATCATCCTGCCACTATATCACACTAGCTTAGAAAGTTTCAAGGATCCGAAGTTGATTTCCAACACTAATCCTGACATTATTTGCTTGTTTTGGGGCTTGGTATACACTGTATTTGATTCCTTCTACAAGTTATTGCACCTTTGGTTTCCTTCTCTCTCTCTCTTCAACATCTACTGAAAAGCTTAAAAGATTGAGATGACTTCCCAAGATGCAGAAGGGTAGGTACATTACCAGTGACCCCACTATTCTAATTCGGTGGAATGATAACACATTGTTGGGAGAGAGGGGTAGGTAAATTACCAATGACCCCACTATTCGCCTACAACTTTGCCAAAAAAGGAAAAAAAAAAGAAAAAAGAAGAGAAAACCGAAAAATAAGATGGTAAGATGGACTGTATTAGAATCATTGTCCGTTAAGTTTGAGATCCAAAAAAAGATTCAAAGAAGAGAGAAAACATGGAAGAAAGGGATCAGAGAAGACTTTGTGTCTGGTTGTTCAAATACTTGCAGAGGTAAGAGTCAATGTGTCCTTTGACCGATACTCCCAAGGTAAAGCATGCACCTTTATTTTATGCAAAGAAATGAAATCAGTAGAGGGGTGAGTCAAGCTAGTATTTGCTAAGTTGTTGGTAGAGTGGATTTGGTTGCTATACTAGGATAGGATATATAAAGTTTCTTTGTGATTGACTTGATAGGATGTGGTTGCAACAAAGTAGGGTGATAGTTATACTTAGACATTATGTGAGTCTCCGCTTTTAATTCATAACCTCTTTCACAGGCTTTGTTTACTTGAGGACAAGCAAAAAGTTAGGTCTGGAGGAGTTGATAGGGCTTGATATTTACCACTATTGTGCCATGATATCAGTTCTATTTAGAGTCTATTATATGTGTTTGGAGTATGTTTTAGAGTATTTTCAGGTTTAGGTACGTTCTGGAGAACTTTGATGATTTTGGAACTTTTAGAGATGCAGAACTGCAAAGATGCATCAGATATTTTGATAAGTATAGAGACCTTCTCACTGTGATATTGAGCTGATATTTAGGAATAATATAGATATTTTAGTTAGCTTTCGAATTCCACTGGTTTGAGGTCAATCAGGATCCTAGAGCCAAAGTTATACATGTTTTACTAGAGAATGGTCTGTCTGCCTCGCGAGAGGAAGCTGACGAGAAGATGAATAAGTGTCGATCAACGGTACAGCATTGGTGTCGATCGACATTGATCCCAGAAGATAGGCCCAACTTTTTTTATGACCGACTTAAGCCAAGAAACAATTAAAAATTACCAGATGGCCCTTGGACGACCTAAAACCCTATTTATATGTCTTCTAAGCCATTGTTGACAGCTACGCAACATTTACCAAGCTTTCTTTTATTCATTGTTCTATGTTTGGAGAGAAAGGAGGAACTCCTTCAGGGTATTCCTGGAACTCTTTTGGTTTTTAATATTATATCTATTCTATTCATCTATGATTTATGTGACAAAGATCATGTTTGAGTAGATAGATCGCATCTATGATTTCTGTGACAAAGATCATATTTGAGTAGATAGATCTCTTGTTATGTTTAGGGTTTCCTAATGGTATTGATGGATTAGCCAAATAATATAATTGCTAGGGTGATTATTCTATCTATCAATAGAATTGTGTTTGTTGCTTCGGTTCTAGAGTAGCTAACTAGAACCATGATCATAGGATAGTTAGGCGCAAGCGAGAGCATGGTCTACTACCAGAATTAATGATGTTGAGCTAGGTTGCTAGAAACAAACGAGAGTTGATTTAATTAATTTAGTGAACTTATCGAATTAGGTCATAAAGCTTGACTCATGAGATCATCGATAAACACAGGATCATTGCCATCGATGGACCGTCATTCCGTGTCAACAAGCGAGAGCTGAGACATCGGGTTAGTCAATAGATTAGACAGGCAGAGAGAGTTGGTCGTCTTTTACATTAGATATCGAGTTCTATTATTAATACCTTTAGCTTCTATCCTCTATAATTCAGTTGCCTGAAAGCCTAAATCTAGTTATTTATTATTATTGTTTACTTACCAATCAATCAATTATCTGCTATAGTTTATTTACTACTTTGTAACATACTCTCGTAGTTGTCCATGTCCTATCTTCGAGATCCTAGTTAGCTACTTTAAAATGCAAGCATTAAGCACAACTAAATTGATGGATATTAACTTAACCTAGTAATCCTACTTTTTGATAATCCATGATTACTATCATTCAAACTCAAATCTAGTTTGATAACTACTCAAATATGATCTTTGTCACATATATCATAGAGAAAATATATGTAAAATAGAAATTAAATAAAAAACAAAAGAGTTTCAGGAGGACTCTGAAGGAGTTACTCCTTTCTCTCATAACCCTAATACAATATGATTAGGATGCCGCTTACCGCTGTTTCTAATACTGCTATGTACAGGAACATGGGGTCTCCTTCTACGGGTTTTGCGAGAACCGGTAGAGTTTCCAAGTAATGCTTTAGCTGCTGGAAAGTTTTTTTTGCATTGCTCGGACTACAAAAACTTTTTGTTCCCTTTCAACATTTCGTAGAACGGCAAGAATTTTTCCGTTGATCGAGATATGAAACAATTGAGTGTTGCGACTCTCCCAGTTAATCTTTGCACTTCACGTTTGGTCTTTCGATAGGCCATTTTGATAAGTGGATCGATTTGTTTTGGGTTTGCTTCGATTCTGCGGTACGTGACAAGGTAACCTAGGAATTCCCCTGATGCTACGGCGAATCGGCATTTGGCCGGGTTAAGTTTCATGTTATGGAGATTCAATCGTTGGAAGAACTATGTAGGTGGGTGACGAGATCATGCTCGTTAAGAGATTTGACGAGCATATCGTTGATTTAAACCTCAAAACTTTTTACAAGTTGCTCGGATAACATATGATTGACGAGCCGTTGATAGGTTGCACCTGTGTTTTTAAGTCCGTACGGCATTAATTTGTAGCAATGTGTTCCATGGACGGTAATAAATGCAGTTTTCTTGCGATTGTCGGTATTCATCCTAATTTGATTGTATCCTGAAAAGGCGTCCATAAAAGATAGGAGCTTGTTCCCCGCTGTTGCTTCTACCAAATGGTCGATATGCGGCAGTGGAAAGCTATCTTTGGGGCAAGCCTTGTTGAGAACGGTGAAATCAATGCAGACTCGCCATTTTTTGTTTTTCCATTTTATCACGACGGGGTTTGCAAGCCAATCTAGATACTTGACTTCTAATCATGTCATCACTGTTATATGCTTATATCTTATGCTTACTGCTAGATTTAGACTGATCATCTCAAATCTTGATCATAGACATTTCACACCCGAAAAGTGTTTGATGAAATGTATGAGTGAAAGTTATTAAGTTCTTTACTTGTTTAGCCAAATAGATTTGATGCTAGTTTGCTTAGATAGCTAGTAGACGTGTGTCTAATGTTTGTTTGACATGATTAGGCCAAAGGGATTTGATGACTAATCATTGATTGCAAAAGGGTTAATACCTTGGGAAATGATTAGCCTATTGATTAAGTCAACAAGATATTTGAGAGGGGTATTGAGGTGGATAGAGCTAAGATTGATGTGATGGTTGGGTTGGCTCACCAAGATCAGTGAAAGATATTAGAAGCTTTCTTGGCCATGCCGGGTTTTATAGGAGATTCATCAAGGACTTCTCCAAGATTACTAGACCATTCACCAAGTTGTTGTGCAAGGAAGCTGTTTTCAGCTTTGATGAAAAGTGTCTTTGAAGCCTTCAAGAAGTTGAAGAGTGAACTCATCAGTTCTCCCACTGTTCAGCCTCCAGATTGGGATCTTCTTTTTGAGATAATGTGTGATGCTAGTGAATATGATGTGGGGGCAGTCTTGGGGCAGAAGAAGGACAAGAAGACTCATGTAATCTACTATGCAAGCAAAACTCTTGATGATGCCCAAATGAAATATGAAACAACTGAGAAAGAGCTTTTGGCTATTGTGTTTGCTTTGGATAAGTTCAGGAGCTACTTGGTTGGGTCTAAGGTCATTGTCTACACTGATCATGCTGCATTGAGACACCTCTTAGCCAAGAAAGATGCTAAACCAAGACTCCTGAGGTGGATTCTGCTGCTGCAAGAGTTTGACCTTGAGATTAAGGATAAGCCCGTAGTTGAGAATGGTGTAGCTGATCATTTGTCTAGGCTGAGAGTTGAGTGTGAAATTCCTATCGATGAAGGACTTCCAGAAGAGAAAATTATGGCTATTGGGACAGTGATGACAGTCTGTGAAACCGGTAGAGAGCTTAAAGAAGTGAAGGCACTTGATGAAAGTGGTCCTTGGTATGCTGATTTGGTAAACTACTTGGCTTGTGGAAGATAGTCTTTAGACCTTGAAGAGTATGCCAAGAAGAAGTTCTACAAGGATGTGAAAAGATACTCTGTAGGATGAACCGTATCTCTACATACTCTGTTGGATCAACTCTATAGACGAGTGGTGGCTGAAGAAGAAGTTGGAGGGATCCTTACACATTGTCATGGATCATCCTACAGAGGTCACTGTAAGACCCGATCCTGGTCCAAAGGACCCAACTAGGACCCGAAGCCTTACCAAACTATTCATGTAATTTTTGTTCACTTTTAAGGTTCAATATTTCTCTAAGTCATTTTCAATCATATGAGGTTCAACATTTCGATTCCTAAATCTATTCAGATAAGAGAAATTGTATCTTTATTAATATAAAACTTGTGATCCAATACATAGATTCAGTTGCACAATAGACTATCATAAGTTTATGTGTTCATCCTAACTATACTATCCCACGACCCACACATCCATCCACGGCTCAGGTCTTCATGGTTTCTTGGCCTTGTCACGGTCCTGGTCTGATCCTGAAAGCAACACCATCACAAGACATATGTATGAGTACAATCCGATACCCTAACGTATCAAGTCTACATTGCATGGTTCGGTTCTCCTATCCTATGATCTATAACCTATCCATTCAATTCACAAGGCACACGGCCACATTCAGGATATCCCCCAGGACGTCCTGGACCACTACCCAACACACGGCCTGACTGATCCAATGTGGTCCATTCTCCTTGTCCACACCAGACCACAATCGACCATGGCTAGTTCCCAAATCTGACCTACTCAAATAAATTCCCAAAACTAATTAAAATTCATGACAATTCCTAATAAATCCCAACTAAGAATAATCCATAATCATATTCTAAAGAACCGGCTTCGATCCTATTGATCTCGGCCACAATCAGCCAGAATGGCCATAACTAACCATCCGCAAATCAATTAGGTAAAACCTAATAAACCCCATGATAATTCATGATAAATCCCCACTAAGAGGAATCCATGGTCCAAATTCAATGAATCCCACCGGAGCATACAGAACCCGACCAAGACCAGTCCGGCCTTGGTCCAGACACATTAAGATGAACTCGACATCCATATAAGGAATATAAAGGAGGAGAAGTAAATCAGTAAGAAGAGGGGAAGAAATGGGTCTGGAATCACCAAACCAACCACAGCCCACGCGGCATCATACCGCGGCCATGGCAGGATGTTTCGGTCCATCCCACTCACCTTGGGCGTGCGCTCTGGAGTGCTCAAGCCCTTCTCCAAATCCTTATCCTTGCCTCTAGTTCCCATCCTCATTCGATCTCCACTCCACACAAGCCAACTCCTGATCGGAATCAATCACCAACACACACAGCCAAGCCTTGATCGATCTCTCTCTCTCTTTCTTTCTTTCTCTCTGTCATGATTTTGACAGAGCTTTCCTTAGGGAAAATTTGTGTGAATTCTGGACCCCTAGGGTCTGTATTTAAAGCCAAGAATCGACCCCCAACTGCCTGGGCGAACGGGCATGACTTGGTGGCCGAATGGGTGCAACTTGCACCATTCGCACCCCTTCGTCCCAACTGCCTCCAACCGCCCTCACTTCCTTATCCTGTTCGAATGCAAGCTCCAGGGTCATGTTCACTGCCCAGCCTACTTTTCCAAGACCCCAACTGGTCGGACCTCCCTTGGCCACCCAGGCCGGCACCATTACCGCCCCTGACCCGAGCCCCTTGACTAAGACCCAAACCCTTCACCCAGCTGAGGTGAGCTGGTTGCTAGCTGCCCCAGCTAAGTGAGCTAGTGGTCCAGCTGCTGTAGCTGACCTAGTCGAGTGTGAGCTGCACCGAACTGTCCCGAGCTTGATCTAGCTTGCTGAACTAAATCCATACCTTGTCCAGCTGCCTTAGAACTCCTCCAACCCTTCCTACCTTGCCTTCCTTCGATTCTGGTTAAGTCTCAGCCTACTGAGGCACTTAACCATCCGTTCCAGCCATGATACGCTTGTCCTTAGGTCATGTGACCTGACTGGTGCGTCTCCTCGTACTATGGCTTGGCCCGAAGGCCTTATCAAGATTCAGGGACATGACATGTCTCCCCCACTTGAGATGGATTCGTCCTCGAATCCGACCCTAGACTTGTCGCCATGGAAAACTGGCCATACCATTCTCGGAAGTCCGCTCTCATCCTTGCTTCGGTCTCCCAAGTTACTTGTTCTTGTCCGTTGCAATCCCAAACAACTTTGACCATCTGTATGGTCTTTCTTTTCATAGCTTTCTCCATCCTATCTACAATCCAAATCGGCCTTGTCTCCAAGGTGAGGTTCGTGCCTAGATCCGATGGAATCTCAGGGATAACTATGTATTGATCCAAAAGACATTTTCTCAACTGAGATACATGGAACACATTATGAAATGCATCCATCTTTGCCGGTAGGTTCACCTTGTAAGCCACCACACCAACCCTCTCTATGACCCGGAATGGACCCAAGTATCTTGGATCAAACTTTCTTCGACCAGACACTCTTTTCCGGCCCTCAAAGGTAATCATCTTTAAGTAGACAATGTCGCCTATCCTAAACTCCACATGCTTCCTTCTTCTATCCGCATAGGACTTGTGGCGGTCCTGTGCTTCTTTCATCTTGTCCTTTATAAACTTGATCTTTTCCGTGGTCTCCTCCACAATTTCAGGCCCTATCATGCTGCGCTCCCCCACTTGGGTCCAGCATAATGGTGTCCTGCTAAGGTAGCCCATAAAAATCCTCATAGGGTGACATCCCAATGCTAGTGTGATAGCTGTTGTTGTAAGCAAACTCCACCAAGGGCAGATGTCTCTCCCAAGAATCTCCCCAATCCAAGACACATGCCCTAAGCATGTCCTCTAATGTCTGGATGATTCTTTCGGAATGACCATCTGTTTGTGGATGATAAGATGTACTCATGTTCATCCTTGTTCCCAAGGCCTTTTGGAAAGCCTTACAGAAGTAAGAAGCAAACCGAGGATCTCTATCCGAAACAATACTGGCCGGCACTCCATGCAAACGTACTATCTCGTCCATGTAGACCCGTACCAAAGGCTCCACACCATCAGTCTTCTTGATTGGTATGAAATGGGCTGACTTGGTTAAACGGTCCACCACCACCCACACCGAATCCTTCTTGTTCCGGGTCGTGGGAAAACCGGACACAAAATCCATGGTGATATGATCCCACTTCCATTTTGGGATAGGTAGATTATGAAGTAACCCACTGGGTACCTGATGTTCTGCCTTAACAAGTTGGCAAGTAGGACACTTAGCCACCCATTCGGCCACATCAGTCTTCATACAGACCCAATGATAATACCTTTTCATGTCCTTATACATCTTGTTCAGTCCAGGGTGCACAGAGAACTTAGACTTATGAGACTGACCCATAATTTCCTCCTTGAGTCCCCTTACATTCGGAACACTGATCCTCCCATGGACCAAGATGGTTCCATCTTGTGCAACCTGGTACTCTGTCTTATCATTCAGCGCAACCTTCTGAAGGTTCTCATCCAAGCCTTGTGCTTGCTTAATCCTAGAAAGAAGATCCGCCTGGTTCACTGCCTCCAAACCCAAGGGCTCGTCCTCGCTAGCCACTGTGTTCAGACGCAATGTCCGGACCATTCCTTCCAGCACCTCTGCCTCCCTTTCCGCTGAGACCTCAGCCCTCCCCCGGCTCAAGGCATCGGCCACCAAGTTTGCCTTACCGGGATGGTAAGCAATCTCTAGATCGTAATCGGCCACAAACTCCATCCACCTTCTTTGTCTCAAATTCATCTCTGGTTGAGTGAAAATATACTTGAGACTCTTGTTGTCGGTTAAGATCTGAACTTTGGCTCCATACAAGTAGGATCGCCATATCTTGAGGGCAAACACCACTGCTGCCATTTCCAGGTTGTGGGTTGGGTAGTTCCCCTCATGCTTCTTCAACTGTCTACAGGCGTAGGCAATGACCTTACCGTGTTGAGTCAGTACACACCCCAATCCAGTGATGGACGCATCCGTGTATACCACGTAGAGTTGGTCAGCCTCTGGCAGCACTAGGATAGGTGTGCCTGTCAACATGTCTTTCAAGGCAGAGAAACATTTCTCGCACTCCCCAGACCATACAAACTTTACATCCTTACCAGTTAGTTGTGTCATGGATTGAGCCAAACTGGAAAACCCTTTGACAACCTTTCGGTAATATCCGGCCAGGCCTAGGAAACTCCTGACCTCTGTGGCATTCTTAGGTCATGGCCATCCTTGTATGGCCTTTATCTTCTCAGGGTCCACTGAGACTCCCTGGTCTGAACACAATGTGTCCAAGGAACCCAACACTCCTTTGCCAAAAACTACACTTGCTTAACTTGGCAAAGAGATATTGTTCCCTCAACCATCCCAACACAGCCCTTAGATGCCTCTCATGGTCTTCCTTGCACTTGGAATATACTAATATGTCATCTATGAAGATGATTACAAATTCATCCAAGAAATCCCGGAAGGTACCATTCATCATCTTCATGAAGGCTGCTGGTGCATTGGTTAATCCGAAAGGCATGACCACAAACTCATAGTGGCCGTACCTAGTTCGGAATGCTGTCTTCCTAATATCACTTGGTTCAATAGGGATCTGATGATACCCTGAAGCCAAATCGATTTTAGAGAACCACTTTGCACCCTTGAGCTGATCCAACAACTCATCTATCCGAGGTAATGGGTACTTGTTCTTCACAGTGACCCGATTCAGCCCTCGATAGTCAATGCATAACCTGAAGCTACCATCCTTCTTTTTCACAAAGAGAACCGGTGCTCCCCACGGTGACACACTAGGTCTTATAAAACCCTTATCCAGCAACTCCTCAAGTTGCTTCTTAAGCTCGGCCATCTCGGCAGGAGCATTCTGTAGGGACTTTTGGATAATGGGGCCGTCCCTGGTTCTAGTTCTATTATGAATGGGTCTGATCTATCAGGGGGAATGCCCTGTAGAGACCTAAACACATCATGGAACTCGCGAACCAGCGGTATTCCCTCCGGGTCACCACCCCCTACGACCTCCTTAGTGGCGATTGTGGCCAAATAAGCCTCACAACCCTTCCTCAGCATCCTCTCAACATGGATTGCTGACACCACCAAGCATCCAGAGGTCGGACATATACCTTGGAACCTGATCAGGGATCCACACCCACTCTCAAACTGCACTCGCCCCCGGTGACAATCAAGAGTGTCCCGATTCTTTCCAAGCCAATCCATACCTCATATCACCTCTTGATTCTTTAGGTGGACTACCACAAGATCCACATGCATGACCCTGTCTTGGATCACCACTGGGATGTCCTGAATCACCCCTAATGAACTCATAACTTGCCCTCCGGTCGCGTTCACTATCCCAGGACAATCCCCTGTTTCCATCTGGAACCATCCCTTTCCGAGCATCCCTGGACTCACAAAGCTATGTGTAGCTCCAGTACCGAAAAGTACGTATGTTTTCACACCACCAATACTTAGGGTCCCTACACATGACCCAATCTAAGTACCTAGCCATTCTAAGTTCCATACCATGCAATTCTACTGAATTGAAAAGAACAAGATCGGATAATTACCAGTGATCGCTTGGAATGGTCCAGCCTTGTCCTCATCTTTGGACAGCTCATAGACACGGGGTGTTGAGGTCTGTCCACGGTTCTGATCTGGCCGGCTAGCCTCTCCTCGGCTCTTGCTAGGTCCGGATGACAACTTAGGGCAGTCCTTGCGGAGGTGCCCCTTCCTACTACAGTAGTGGCAAGTTCTGGTGTCACCACCAGCTCCTTGCTCCTGCATGGGACAGTCACGAGCTGAGTGGTCAATCTTTCCACATCGGAGACAAGCTCCCATTGCCCTCCAGCATTCACCTCCATGGTGCCGACCACACTTGGGACACGCAGACCTACCACTTGAAGATTTGCCATCCTCGGCCTGGTCCCTTTTCCTCTTCCGGTCACCATTACCACCCGTGGCAGCCGGGTGGCTTCGAATCTTCAGCTTAGCTTCTTCAGCTAGGTTGGTTTCCAGCATGGCCATCCTCTCAACTAACTCGGACACAGTGTGGAAGGTGCGGACAGAGCAGTAGGTTCGGAGCTCGACCCTAAGGCCTCTTATGAACCGACGTACCTGGACTGACTCGTCCTCAAGTTCCTTTCCCACATAGCGCCTGAGTCGGTTGAACTCCTCTTCATACTCTCTAACCGTCCTGCGACCCTGGACCAGGTCCAAGAACTTAGCCTCCAAACGATCCCAAGCCTCTGCCGGGAAGTAATTGTGGTTGAACTCGACCTCAAAGTCCAAGAAGCGTTCAATGCTTCCATTGGTACGCTTGTCTAGCGCTAAGCACCAGTTATAAGCATCACCCTCCAGGAAATGGACCGCTATGTCCTTGTGATAATCCTCTGGGAAACGGGTGGAGTTGAAGTTGCGGACCAGCCTGCTCTTCCATTCATCAGCCTCCAATGGGTCCACACTTCCAGCAAAGTGTTTGGTGCCCATCTTAGCTATGTGCTCCAGTAGCTTTAGGTAATCCATCCTCCTAATCGCCCTAGGTGGTGGATCAATCTCAACCACCTCGGCCACCTGTTCCACCCGCCTACCAGCTAGGGAAATAGCCGTAGGAATGGTTTCCGTTTGACCCACAGATGAGTTCACTAATGGTGTGAACACTTGGGTCAGAGCTATCATCTGGTTGCCCATAGCTTTCATAGCATCCAGGACCTCCTTCATGGATGGCTCAGTAGCTGGGTTGACTAACCCAGTAGTCACATTGCCCATAATCTCTCCACGCCCATCCTGGTGACCAGCATGTGAGGACTCACCTTCATCCTCCAGCTCCCTTTGCTGCTGTCCATCAGCTCCATCAGCTGGCCCCAACTCCTGATCCAGCTGAGTTCCAGCTCCATCCACACGAACCTCGGTTGGGTTGAGCTGAGCAGTTGGCAGTCCAGCGCCCACATTAGCCCCGTCTGGTTGGATAGGCAACAGCACAGGTGGGTTAGTCTCATCCACTTCAACCTGTCCAGACCCCCCAGCTGTTTCCTTACCCTTCCGGGAAGTTTTAGACTTCCTTGTACCCTTGGGTTCAAATCAACACTCAAGGTTAGCACATTAACATTTAAATAAGCAAAACATACAATTGCTAAGGCTAACACACATTCAATCAGACCTTACCATGAGACCCAGCCGGATGTGTGGTGATTTCCCATAACCCATAACAATCCTAGAACCAACTCCGCTCTGATACCAACTTGTAAGAACCGATCCTGGTCCAAAGGACCCAACAAGGACCCGAAGCCTTACCAAACTATTCATGTAGTTTTTGTTCACTTTTAAGGTTCAATATTTCTCTAAGTCATTTTCAATTATATGAGGTTCAACATTTCGATTCCTAAATCTATTCAGATAAGAGAAATTGTATCTTTATTAATATAAAACTTGTGATCCAATACATAGATTCAGTTGCACAATAGGCTATCATAAGTTTATGTGTTCATACTAACTATACTATACCACGACCCACACATCCATCCACGTCTCAGGTCTTCATGGTTCCTTGGCCTTGCCACGGTCCTGGTCTGATCCTGAAAGCAACACCATCACAACACATATGTATGAGTACAATCCGATACCCTAACGTACCAAGTCTTCATTGCATGGTTGGTTCAGTTCTCCTATCCTATGATCTATAACCTATCCATTCAATTCACAAGGCACACGGCCACATTCAGGACATCCCCCAGGACGTCCTGGACCACTACCCAACACACGGCCTGACTGATCCATTGTGGTTCATTCTCTTTGTCCACACCAGACCACAATCGACCATGGCTAGTTCCCAAATCTGACCTACTCAAATAAATTCCCCAAAACTAATTAAAATTCATGACAATTCCTAATAAATCCTAACTAAGAATAATCCATAATCAGATTCTAAAGAACCGGCCTCGATCCTATTGATCTCGGCCACAATCAGCCAGAATGGCCATAACTGACCATCCGCAAATCAATTTGGTAAAACCTAATAAAACTCATGATAATTCATGATAAATCCCCACTAAGAGGAATCCATGGTCGGAACCCTAAAAATTCAAACTCGAATTTTGGTATATTTCTTTCTTGATTCTTGTGAATTAGACTAGGCAAAGCTTATATATCATGATAGGCTGATTCAATTATGGTTGATTTGAGTAGAGTTTGAACTTTAAAACATTAGGGTTCTTGAGATTTGGGAATTTTCAAAATTGTTCACAATTGAGTTTGAAAGTGTTTTGGCTTGATGTACTAGGATGTTTTAAATCTTGCTAGAAAGGTTTCCTTAAGTTTGAAGCTGAATTGGTTCATGAATTTGCTTTCTTGTCATTTTCATGCTTAAGAACAAGGGGGAAACTTGATTGTCTTTCCCAACTTTTCATTTCTCATCATCTACTGATACCAGAGCCAGGTCTGCATTTTGCAGGTACCAATGGAGAAGAAACACATGGAAAAAATCAGAGCTGAGAAGGAAAAGTCTGCAAGAAAAGAAACTGAGCTAAGGGGGAAATTTTAGCTCTTGAGCCAGACCAACCGAGAGCGGCGAGAACATATAGGCAGAAGGTTCTAGCAAGCAAGAAGGGTCAGGAAAAAGAAAAGAGGGTAAGAAAGAGTGTAGTACCTCCATATGTGGTTGAAAGTGATAATGGTAGTTGTTGAAAAAGGTAAGAGCTTAAAGCCGACAATTTCTCAACTGCATGATCACCTGATGAACGGCGTCTCATGGACTCCAACAAGATTTACTGACCCCAAAATGATGGAAAGATTGGGATAGAGTCTAATGTGAGGACAATGTTGAGGCACATGAACATGGAAAGCTTTTATTCCATGGCCTATCCCACTTATAAAGAGGTGTCATATCAGTTTCTAGCAACCTTGGAGGTCACATTCAATTTTGATGTTGAGCACTTACAGGAGGGTTGGGGAAAGATCAAGTTCAAGGTCAATGGGAAGACTCATCGCATGACCTTTAGAGAGATTGGAGAAGTGCTACAACTTTAAGACAATGAAGAGTCAACTCTCCCTAAGTACAAGGATGTCCCCTATTAGAGTATGTCAGTGTCAAAGGGTGATATCAGTTCTTGTCCTTTGTTACTTATGGTGCTTCTTTGCATGTACCTGAAAACAAAGGAAAGAAAACTTATTAGTAACTTAAATATCAGTAACAAACCTAGACTAAATCCTAGAAATTAAATCTAATGGCGATCTATGCTCCCCCGACAATGGCGTGAAATTTGATGTGGTGTGTGTTTTGTTCTAGAAGGATAATAAATATCCTAAATAATCAACTGTCAAATTAACCCTAATCTTAACACACTCTATAATACTCTTGCCAAAAGAGATCAGATGTAGTATTTAGGGATCGAATCCACAGAGAGAAAACGCACACAATAGATTTCTTATTTCTAAAGACTAAGCTAGGCGACTATATATATTGGTAATGAATAATCAGATTAAGGAAATATTCCTTGTCAAGAAGTATGATGCAATATGGAAATATGCTACTAAAGCAAATATGTAAATATTATAGATGTAAATACAAATGTAGATATGCTATATCTAGGGTTTCAAGCTTAATGAATTATAATGGATAGGAGACACAAAAATGTAAATATTCTAGAACTCAAATATTAACTATTCTGACCTTTTTAACTCCAACTCTCGTATGCGAGCAAAAGGAACGACCATCGATTAATGGCTAAAGCCTGGTATCGATCAACGGTGAAATCATAAGGAAGTATGGGCGATATTTGATAAGTCCACCAGACTTATTAGACCAGCTCTCGCATGTATCTAACAGCCTAGTTCAACAGAATCTATTTTGGCACAAAACCTACTCTCGTAGTTATCCATGTCCTATCATCGAGATCCTAGTTAGCTACTCTAGAATGCAAGCATTAAGCACAACTCAATTGATGGATATTAACTTAACCTAACAATCCTATTTTTGGGCTAATCCATAATTGCTATCATTCAACCCTAAACCTAATTAGTAACTACTCATACATGATCTTTGTCACAGAAATCATAGATGAATAGAATATATATGAAATATAAAATATAAAAAAACAAAAGAGTTCCAGGAGGACTCTGAAGGATTCTCTCCTTTCTCTCCTAATACAAAATGAAACTAAAATGCTATGTAAAACTATTGTTTTCCTTCTCTCTGTCTTTTTCAAGACATAAATATAAAACCCTAATTCTAGGTCAAAACTCGTCAAGGGCATTTTCGTCTTTCTGTCTTGGGCTTTGATCGTCGATTGATGGCAAGTGTGCTGCATCGATCGCTCTCGAGCTTCTCGATCGACGCCAAGTGTGTTCCATCGATCGATGGCTTCATCGACTCCCTAGATGATCAGCTACTGATTCTTCTCTTCTAAATGCTCCAAAAGCTCCAAGTATCTCATATATTTCCAAAACGTTCCTGGACCTGTAAATACTCTAAAACATAGCCTAGACACACATAATAGACTCTAAATAGAGCCTATAATATGGCCTGAAACTGGTAATAAATAGGCTATATCAACTCCCTCATATTTAACCTTTTGCTTGTCCTTAAGCAAACAAATCTGTGAAAGAGGTTTTAAAAAGTGGGGACTCACATAATATCTAAGTATAATTATCACCCTACTTTGTTGCAACGATATCCTATCAAGTCAATCACATAGAAACTTTATATACTCTATCCTAGTATAGCAACCAAATCTATTCTACCAACAACTTAGCAAATACTAGCTTGACTCACTCCTCTACTGATCTCATTTCTTTGCATAAAATAAAAGTGTATGCTTTACCTTGAGAGTATCGATCAAAGGACACATGGATTCTTACCTCTGCAAGTATCTGAACAACTAGGTACAAAGTCTTCCCTTTTTCCTTTTTTCCCTTTATTTATCTCTTCTCTGAATCTTTTTAAATATATTCTTCTTTAATTCTTTTAATTTTTAATTTTTAATTTTTCTTTTTTTTCTTTTTTCTTCTTTTTCTTTTTCTCTTGGGCAAAGTTGTAGGCAAATAATGGGGTCATATGTAATTTACCTACCTCTCGCTTCCAACAATGTGTGATCATTCCTTTGAGTTAGAATAATGGGGTCATTGGTAATGTACCTACCCCTCTGCATCTTGGGAAATCATCTCAATCTTTTAAGCTTTTAAGTAGATGCTGAAGAGAGAGAGAGAGAAGGGAACCAAAGGTGCAATGCCTTGTACCTACAGACTTGCAGAAGGAACCCGATCTAGTGTATACCAAGCCCCAAAGCAAGCTGATAATGTCAGGATTAGTTTTGGAAATCAGCTTCGATTCCTTCAAACTTTCTAAGCAAGTGTGATATAGTGGCAAGTTTATCCACTTTAGTCTCTCTAGTAATCTCTGCACGTAACCTTCTAAAAATGGTGCTAAAATGTGGTTAGTTAATAATAAATTTTTGATCATAATCCCTTTTTGACTCAATATTTTTTCTTTTTGAAAAACTTATATATATATATAGCAATTAAAACCCATAACAAATCAAATAGAGTTAGCGAACCTCCGTCAGACTTTAATTACCCTGTCGATGGTGTAATCCGCCCCGGTTTGGTTAGGAAAAATCAAATCATAAGTAAGTAGTTGAGTAAGAAACTTGATACCAGACTCCGTAATAGAGTGTCGATCGATGTGAGGTACGACGTGTCGATCGATGGTCGCGACCCACTGTCGATAGATGGTGACTCTATTGTGTCGATCGATGTCGGACCTAAAAGTTTCTACTCTTTTTTTTTAATAAGTATAAAACTCAAAATATAAAAAAAATATTAGTAAACCTCCCCCCATACTTAAACAACACTATCACCAGTGTTATTAAGTCTGAGATTGGTGAAGAAAATAAATCATAAGGACACAATTTGATAAAGGATAACGGTGTACCTGCTTGTTGATGGTGACTGTCGATCGACACAATTAAGTGGCGAACGATCGATACTGAGGATACTCCGTCGATTGACAATGATCAAATGTCGATCGATGCTCTGTGTAGACTCATATTCCTTTTTCTTTAAGAACATGTAATAGTAAAATAAAATCCAAAATTAAACTAATGTAACCAAAAAAATAATTAAAACTTACTAAACAGTTGGTTGCTTGCCACTCAGAGCTTGGTTATAGTTTTAAGCTCGACGTTTGAACTTTCTGACTAGTATGGTGGTGGATCAACACTTGGAAAACAAGTTTCTAAATTTTCTCTGTTCATCTGAAACCATGTACTAATAAAGCTCTTCATTGCTTCATCACTTCTGGTTTTCTCATTCTTTATAACCTCTCTAGTAACCTTCATTGAATGCATTCTTTTTTGTAGGTTCTCAATACTGCGCTGTAGCATTTTAAGTCTTGCAGCTGTAGTCTCTGATATATCTTCCAGTTGTTGAGAAATATCTTCTTTCATTAGGCTATGAGAAAAAGCAATCTCATCAAACCTGTCTTCCAATTGTGTTTATGCCGATGTCTTTTGCCGGTTGGCTTCAGTGTCGAACGACGGTCGTAGAGTGCCGTTGATCAATGCTCGTTCGTCTGGCCTAATCGCATGCTGTCTTTGTATAGTATCCAAATCTTGCTTCATGTCATCCATTCGTGTAGTCAAACTGGTAAGGCATCTGTCTATAGGATAGTAGACATCATCAAGCCTTGTGTAGAATTCATCCAGTGACATCTCTTGAGGTTTGTAGACCTCATGCACAATATCATCAAATCTCTGTTCTGCTGTATGTCCTTTGATTATCCATAGACACATTGATCCTTTCTGCATGTTCTGGTAAACATATGTAGCTCTGCTCAAACATAGTAGCTCTCTTTAGAACTGCTCTAATGTCTTCATCTTGCACATTCACTACGCTTCCGTCTGTAGCTCGTGCATTACCATTCTCGTCTCTCTAGATACCATACTCATCTTTCTTTTCCCAATGGTAAATTCTTCTGCCCTTAGCATCATAAGCTCTTGTACCATGCTCAATACAGCCATCAACCGATGATGGGTGTGTCATGTCGATCGAGGCTGAACTCTACGGATAGTAGGCAGTTGAAGTACGAAGTTTGTGAAACCTCATAACGGTACCGTCAATCGATGCATGTTGTCTACTATCGATCAATCTAAGATGTGGAGATGTGTATGGAATATTACGAATTGGCTCGGTCTTTTGCTTCTCTATGTTGATCGACGCTGAATGAGGTGCGTCGATCGATGCACCTCTATCCACTTTCGCCCAGCTGGCGTCGTTTGATACTAGATCGTGATATTCAGTCAGCTCTGCTTCTCTGTCGATCGATGGTGTATGGTGGCCGTCGATCGATGCTTGATGACCAAGTTGTTGCCGAACAGATGTTCAGCTCTGTTGGCAAGTTCAGACTCTTCTTCTTGGTAAGTATCGATCGATGGTGAATGGTTGCCGTCGATCGATCTCGATTTCCCATTTGATGGGAAATTTGGAAAACACCGGCCTCTTCCATTGCAGTACCACAATACTCGATTAGCTCTTCCTCTATGTAATCTTCATCGTACTCGAGGTAGGCTGGGGTGTAATTGCCATCTGCATGGCAGGTGTTGGTCGTTTATGGGGTGAGGCCGTCGATCGATAACAGAGGGTGAGTGTTGATCGATTGCTGAACAGAAAACGCGTCGATCGGTGCTCTGGGTTGGGTGTCGATCGATGCTCAATTCTCATGTTCCTCATTGAACTCATAATTGCAGAAGCATGTGGCCACAAGTTCTGCATCATTAGACAACTTTGTGAGGGCAGGTTTATTCATATAAATTTCATAATGAATATTAGGATCAATCAAGGAAAGGCACAACCTGTTAGTTTTCATGTCGCAGATAGCTCCCACGGTAGCCATGAATGCTCTTCCAAGTAGTAGTGAAGAGTTCCAATTGATTTGGATGTCCATGACATGGAAGTCTATAGGGACTATTAGATTCTGAATCTGCAGGTGGACATCTCTACAAATACCTCCTGAATTCACTCTGGAGCAATCCACAAAAATGAATGAATCACTGGAAGGCTCCACTCTCAGGTTCAACTTTTCTGCCATAGCTCTGGGTATGATGCTCACTGATGATCCAGTGTCACAGAGGGCATTGGAAAACTCGTGCCCTTTAATCAAACGTGGAATCACGAACTTCCCAGGATCACTTTTCTTTTTCAGAATGATCCTCTGCTCTAGAGTTGTCATATTCATGACTTTCGGTAGATGGACACGCTTTTTTTGAGGGAAACCATTGATCGATTGTACAGTCTCTCTATCGATCAATGGTTGAGGGTTTCCCCGATACTGCTAACTCCATAGGTGCCATCGGTCGATTCGTCTTAACCTGTGTAGATCGATGCATGTGCGACCTGTTGGACGAACTCGAATTTTCCACACGGGAATCCCTCTCTAGCAGCCTTTCTCTCTTAACTTCCTACCAAAAATCATCATCAATCAATGCGTTGACGTTGTGCTTCTTTCCACCCTCTTTGATTCTTTGACCTGCTGCATTACACATATTACCCTCGAGGGTCATGCACGTCTCCATTCTCACCCATAATCAGTATCAAAGTCGTAACCATCTGAACTCATTTGTGTCTGTCGATTGATGCGGGTTGGTTGACGTCGATCGATGCAAAGTGATTAGTATCGGTCGATGAAGGTAGGTTGATGTCGATCGATGAAGGTAGGTTGATGTCGATCGATTCTGAGTGATCAATGTTGGTCAAGGGTAGAGTTCATATGATAGTCGATACGGTCCGTGAATAAGTGTCGGTAGACGCGGTACTAGTGCAGTTGATCGATGCTTGTCGTCTTTCTCTACGGATCGAGCGTTAGAGTCTATCAGTGTCAAAGGGTGATATCAGTTCTTGTACTTTGTTACTTTTGGTGCTTCCTTGCATGTACCTGAAAACAAAGGAAAGAAAACTTATTAGTAACTTAAATATCAGTAACAAACCTAGACTAAATCCTAGAAATTAAATCTAATGGCGATCTATGCTCCCCGACAATGGCGTCAAATTTGATGTGGTGTGTGTTTTGTTCTAGCAGGATAATAAATATCCTAAACAATTAATTGTCAAATTAACCCTAATCTTAACACACTCTATAATACTCTTGCCAAAAGAGATCAGGTGTAGTACTTAGGGATCGAATCCACAGAGAGCAAAGGCACACAATAGATTTCTTATTTCTAAAGACTAAGCTATGCGACTATATATATTGGTAATGAATAATCAGATTAAGAAAATATTCTCTGTCAAGAAGTAGGATGCAATATGGAAATATGCTATTAATGGAAATATATAAATATTATAGATGTAAATATAAATGTAGATATGCTAGATCTAGGATTTCAAGCTTAATAAATTATAATGGATAGGAGGCACAAAAATGTAAATATTCTAGAACTCACATGTTAACTATTCTAACATTTTTAACTCCAACTCTCATATGCGAGAAAAATGAACGACCATCAATTGACGGCTAAAGCCTGGTGTCGATCGACGGTGAAATCATAAGGTAGTATGGGCGAGATTTGATAAGTCCACCAGACTTATTAGACCAGTTCTCGCATTTATCTAACAGCCTAGTTCAACAGAATCTATTCTAGCACAGAACCTACTCTCGTAGTTGTCCATGTCCTATCATCGAGATCCTAGTTAGCTACTCTAGAATGCAAGCATTAAGCCCAACTCAATTGATGGATATTAACTTAACCTAACAATCCTATTTTTGGGCTACTCCATAATTGTTATCATTCAACCCTGAATCTAATTAATAACTACTCAAACATGATCTTTGTCACAGAAATCATAGATGAATATAATAGATATGAAATATAAAATATAAAAAACCAAAGGAGTTCCAGGAGGACTCTGAAGGAGTCTCTCCTTTCGCTCCTAATACAAAATGAAACTAAAATGCAATATAAAACTTTTGTGTCCTTTCTCTCTGTCTTTTTCAAGACATAAATATAAAACCCTAATTCTAGGTCAAAACTCGTCCAGGGCATTTTTGTCTTTCTGTATCGGGCTTTGGTCGTCGATCAATGGCAAGTGTGCTTCATCGATCGCTCTCAAGCTTCGATCATCGGTCGACGCCAAGTGTGTTTTCCATCAATCAATGGCTTTGTCGACTCCCTAGATGATCAGCTACGGATTCTTCTCTTCTAAATGCTCCAAAAGCTCCAAGTATCTCATATATCTCCAAAACGTTTATGGACCTGTAAATACTCTAATACATAGCCTAGACACACATAATAGACTCTAAATAGAGCCTATAATATGGCCTAAAACTGGTAATAAATAGGCTATATCAGACATCCACTGACCTGAGTCCTCAAATAGGGATTGGTGTCTTGATAACACCACTGCTCATAGCTAAGGGTGTTAACTTCGGACATGATGCAGCAGGACCATTATTCATTGATAGCCCTTATTTAAGGAATGCTGCATATTTTAGGTGATGGTACCAAGGGAACCTTGTATACTCATACTTACTGTATGGCAAGGCGGATGAACTACTCCTCCCAAATGAAGAGCTTACAAGCCCCAGAAACCCATGAATCATTAGCTTCAACATTCCTGAGGCTTACTTCTTGGAACCCCATGGCCCTTTTGACCCCATCACTGAGCCAAAGAGAAAAAGATCTGGAATAGCAGATGGTACTTCATGGAGAGATTCCCCTGACGCCCCTCCTAGTCCCATTTATGGTCCTACTCGATACTACTTTGAGCAGCATATGGAAGCTATACCTCACGTGCTCTCTGCGATGCCCACGAGCAGATTGGGAAGCTGCAAAGGTGGAACAAGGCTCAAGACAGGACAATCTTTAAGCTCAAGACAAAGTACAAGGAGCTTTAGAAAACAGTGAAGAAGTAGGCAAAGGCATCTGCTCAGTTCATGAGGAAAGTGGGTGATCTTCTGGTCAAAGGAGGAGTAGGAGGCTGCAGTTCTGTAGATTTTATCATACGGGAGACTTCATCTCCCCAACATCAGCCATATGATCCCAATGGAGACCCCTCATTGGAGTTAGGCTTCCCACTTTCAGCTCAATAGCTCCAACGCTTGAAGAGAAACTATGTCGGTCCTCCATCCAATTCTGGAAACAACTGTCCTTCCTTGCCTCATCTGAAACCAAAGAAGATAACGAGTAAGCCGAAAGCCGAACTAGAACTATTACACCACCTTTCCGGAATAGGACGAGGATGAGGCCATCTCCTCCGATCAAGACTTATAAACAGATACTCCATCACTTTCACCATTGTATATAACATTTCATTTAGCATTTTCTGTTGGGTGTCTTTTCCAACTTAGTTACACAAATACTGTGAGATTTAAGTTTGGGGAAGATACCAAGTATCTAATCATTTTAGTTTTTTGTTGAAATCATTTGAGTCTTGCATTGTAGATAACTATTTGCATAAAATCCAAAAAAATGAAAATTTACAAAAACCACAAAAAGAAGCATTTAGTTGCATCATTGCATCTTTAGGATTGAGTCTAGAGCATATAGATTGCATACATGCATTAGGAGCAAGCCTTGTAAAAGAAACCATGCAAATAACTCAATGTGATACCCTTGTCAATCATAATAAGTAGTTTGAGCATCTTTTTGATAACTTGCAGACTTCAAGCCTTGAAAACTGCTCTTGAAACTTGTTTGATTGATGAAAATTGCTTGTCCTTGAAACCAACTCCAATCTTACTTGAGTTAATGAACCTAATCTATCTTGCTTATGGGCTTTTGTTGTGCTTGATCATGGTTATCTCATACACACTTGAGCTGGCTTTATCCTTTTCACCAATCTTTGGCAACTAAAGTGGCCATCTCTTCATTTGATGGTTCCCCACACCCTTAACCATGCCTTCCTTTCGAGCCTTTATTAATTCGATGAGTGAGGTCTTTTCTGAAATCTTAAGATGTGCATAATATTGAGAGTATTGGGAACGACAATGTATGATCCTTATTACTTGCTAGCTTTAAGATCTCATGATTGTCTAGCTAGTAGGATGAGAAAGGAGTATTGAGTGTTTGATCTTTGAAGGGTGAGAGAAAAATTAAGTCAAAAGAGTGAACTCAAAAGTCTAAAAAGATATAAAGTACTAGGGATCAAAGTTCAAAAGAAAAAGATTAGCTTAAAAATGTCAAAATAGAGATAACCCCCTGATGAAAAAAAAAGAAAAGAAAGATTCAAAAAAAAGTGGAAAGAAAAGAAAGAAAAGAGATGAGCTAAGAAAAGATTAAAAGAATTCCTAGTAAACAAAACAGAAAGCAAAGAGTTCTAAAAGTGAAGATTTTCTTGAGTGATCTTCAGAGTTTTGGGTGAGTGAAAGGGAGTTTAATATTTGGAAACAAGGGTAGAAATCGTTTATGTCTAGGAAATGGGTAGAACAATGAGGATTGAGCATGTATGTGTGAGTTGTTCTCTTTCTTAGAGATATTATACATAATGTTAAGCTACTTGTTCCTGAGGATAAACCACCATGAAGATAACTTGATAACCTCTCATATCACCACAACTTCAAGCCATGTTCTCACCAAGAGAAATTATTAGGTACAAATGCCCATTTGCAAGAGCAGCCTTTTATTGTTGTTTAATGAATGTGAGGGTTGGTTGATTGGTTTGTTTGTGGAATCTTGATGATAAGTGTAGAGAATGAAAGAGTTGAGATAGGCCTAGAAAAGTTATTGTTTGATAAGATGTTTTGCTCTTGCTATTCAGTATGATTTTGTAAAATTATCACATTGATGGCTTTGAAGAGTATCTTTTGGTAATTTTCTCCCACATGCATGCCTCTCATCCTTAGTTCTTGTAAGCTTCCTTGAGTACAAGTAAAGGACTAGTGTGGGAGAGTTGATATCTTGCATATTTGCATTGTTTTAGTCATTTATTCTTGTATATTTTGGTCATTTAGATTAGCATTTAGGCATCTTTAGGTTCCATTTTGTATACATTGGTCTTTATCAGGTGTTGGAGTACCATTAGGAGTTCTTAGAGGTGTTTGGATGCATTATGGTTTAAAAAGAGCTGATCAAAGGTCAAAGTTGACTTTGGAGCGGGCTACCACAGCGGGGTGAAGCACTCGCTCCAGACAGGGGATGTGACAGCGGGCATCGGGACCGAGCTAGGCCAACCGCTCGGCATCCCACGAAGAAATGAGCCAACAAGAGCGGGCAGTTGCAGCAACCTCAAGCACCCGCTCTGGACAGGAAGCCATCATCCAAGGATTCAAGGAGACTGAAGCGGGCAGTGGGAGCGATTGGAGGCAACCGCTCGGCATTTCCCAAGTTAACGAGCATTCCAGAGCGGCCCACGGGAGTGAGGTGAGGAGCCCGCTGAGAAGCCAGAGCGACCACTCAGAGCGGGTCCATCAACCCGTTCGACATTTTGGAGAAAGAGAAGCAAGCCAGAGCGGCCTATCGGAGCGAGGAAGAGAGCCTGCTGTGGGCTAGAGCGGCCACTTGGAGCGGGGTCACGTACCCGTTCGCCATTTCTCACTTGGTCGAATTTTAATGTTTTGTATAGCTTTCTCAGACTTGTTAGTTGGGTCCATTATGTTGTTAAGAGTCCTATAAATACATTTTAAGACCAAAAAGGTCGGATCTATCTTGTTTTGTGTCTAACACATTACCATTTTGGTGAAAGATTCAATCTTTAAGTTCTTTTCATCTTATTCTCTTGTGTTTATTGATTGATCTTGATCACTAATCATGATTAACTTTGATTCAACCACGGGTTTTGGGTTTATCATGTCTATTATTGAGTAGATCACTTTAAAACTTATGGGTTAGGGTGATTAAGTGAAGATCAGTGTTTAAGAGTGTTTAAGAGTAGATCATCATTGTTATATACTTATATCTTGTGCTTACTGATAGATTTAGACTGATCATCTCAAATCTAGATCATAGACATTTCACACCCGGAAGGTGTTTGATGAAATGTCTGAGTCAAAGTTATTAAGTTCTTTGCTTGCTTAGCCAAAGGGATTTGATGCTAGGTTGTTTAGATAGCTAGTAGACATGTGTCTAATTTTTGTTTGACATGATTAGGCCAAAGGAATTTGATGTCTAATCATTGATTGCAAAAGGGTTAATACCTTGTGAAAGGATTAACCTATTGATTAAGTCTAGGCTTATAGAACTAGATTGTTTGTTTGTCTTAGGACTGTTGGCTAGAACTTGATCACCCAAAATCGATACCCTTACCCATGGGTTCTCCTATTACCTTGTTTAAAAGTCATTAGTAAATTTTGTTTCTTGCTTGATTACTTGATTTACATCTTTTCCTTGTTATTGCTTAGATTAAGCATGGCTTGCATTCTCATTAGTTGAAATCACTTAGGATTGGATTGACACTCATCTTTACTACATTGATTTTTAATATTTAGTAATATCCATATCACATAGTAACAATGACAATGGTGTTCAGTTAACCAACGTCACAGTATATGACTGATTCTCGGATTTTTACTAAAGACGAGTCTTGCGGTTTTTATCATAAGAATCAAATGGTAAGTCCAATCAAGACGAAACAGGGGCTCATTCAATCTAGACTACAAGAGTTAATGCACGGTTTGGCCTTGGATGAGAAAGCTCAACTCATAGCATGTCCCCGCCCTAAGACAGGATGGACTGATTCGTGGATCGTCCCCGCCCTAGGGCGGGATGGTTCTGTGTGTAAGGTCCCCGCCCTAGGGCTGGGTGGTCTGTTACGAACTGTCCCTGCCCTAGGGCGGGGTGGTCTGCTTCGAACTTTCCCCGCCCTAGGGCGGGGTGTTTTGTCAACAATGTCCCCGCCCTAGGGCGGGGTGGTTGGTATGAGCCGTCCCTGCCCTAGGGCGTGGTTTGCAAACGTCCCCGCCCTAGGGCGGGGTGAGCTGGTTCGAACCGTCCCCGCCCTAGGGTGGCGTAGTTTGAAAACAATATCCCCGCCCTAGGACGGGGTGGTCTTGTCTGAACCGTCCCCTCCCTAGGGCAAGGTGGTTTGCGAACAATGTCCCTGCCCTAGGGCTGGGTGGTCTGTTCTGAACCGTCCCTGCCCTAGGGCGGGGTGGTTTGCAAACAACGTCCTCGCCCTTAGGTGGGGTGAGCTGGCTGGAATCGTACCTGCCCTAGGGCGGGGTGGTTTGTGAACAACATCCCCTGACCTTGCGTTGTCCCCGCCCTAGGGCAGGGCTGGTGGTTTGGTTAGTGAAACATCCCGGTCCTCGGGTGGATATATTGGCTTGCGAAGTGTTCTACTTTTAAAACTTATTTTCCAGACTTTTTCCGAAGTTATCTCAAAAGGTCTTTTCGAAAGAGTTGGATTGCAAGTGTTGGACGTTGATTTCTAGATTACCTTTTTGACCCCAACAGTTCCCACAATCGTTAAGACTTTCAGCCATGTTAATATTTCACGCTTTTGACGAAAAAATGCTTCAAATGCCTTCAAATTCACCAACAACTATCTCCAACACGTGATATGAACATATGCAATGCAAACAAAACCTTAAGATGCCTATAAACTAATATAAATTATCAAAATGCATACTAAATGGATGCTAAAATCGTTGAAAAACACAAGACATCAATGAACATGGGGAAGCTTCAAATGAGGGTTACAACACTTCCAAGCATGAAAAGAAGCCCTGCATCTATGGATTCACCACATACCAAGTGCCCACTCTTTCAGCACAAACTGTCTCAAAGAAGTAAAGCTTCAAGAGAAGCATTCCGAAATACAGGTCCTTAGTCTTTTCAGGAACTAGCAAGGACCCTGAAGTGTACTTGCATTGGGAAGAAACTATGGATAAGTGGTTGCAATCCAACAATATCCCAAAGGAAAAGAAGTTAGTACAAGTTGTCTCAGCATTTACAGAAAAATGTATAAAGAGACTGCATAGAACTTTCAAGGCCGGATATCCATCACATCAAAGTCCCATTGTCAAGGAACACCAAGGAAAGTGATGTATACACCGAAACCGCAAACTGCTCCTAATCTTAAGAATGCTCATGACCATTGAGACCAAGAGAAAGTCCTCAGGTGTCATTACACACCTAACAAGGGTTAAAAGGCCCGTTCAAGTAAAAAAGGTTCAGCCACAGCCAATTACTACACCCTAATCTGAATTGCAAAGGCTACAAGAGATGTGTCAAAAGCTTAAGGAGACTCTAAAACTGATGGAGGAGAAAACATCAACCCAAGGTAAATCTTCTGATCTTGAAAAATCAAGGAAACAACTTGATATAGTAAATGTGGGAAGTTTTTTGCTGCTTGTCCATCTAAGAAAATATCGAAGAAAACATCACTAGAGAGAAAACTGAAATTTTGAAAATAAGTGATAGTTTAATTCAATCTGAATTACTGGTTCTTAGTTCTAGTATCATACACTTGTATTTGCCTGGATGTTTATACAGGACATACTAAGAAGAAAAGGTATAAAAATGGAATAAATTGAGGGAGTAATGTCCAGAAACTGCCCCACCTCAAGCATGCTAAGATAGGGAGCTTGAACAAGTTACCCTCATAAATTGTGTGATGATCAAATCTCGACCCACTTCAGCTGAAATAGATTCTAAGGTAACCAACATCAAGTCAGGGATGTTACCAAGCCTCACACGTTGTATTATAGTAAGTAAAGCTTATGAACTTATTGAATATTGTTGTAATCATCTAACCAGTCATAGTTTCAAAAATTCTCTTTTCAATAATTCAAGTTCAAATATAGTGCACTTGTTCTTTTCCCTAAGTGTCAATGAGGAAATAGGAACCATTGGGGATACATATAAGCTGTGCAGAGAACACACTACTCTCGGACTTAATCTTGGAGCAAAAGAATCAAGAGTTTGGTATAGTACAAGCCGGAGCTATGACATTCCGATTCAACGCGGATCATAGTACTAGGAAGAAAAAGCAAGAAAGAGAAACCACCAGACCAAGCTAAGGACACTGAAAGTGTTATACAAGTAAGTCTCTTTGATTCAAATTGTTTCTCATGATGCTACAGTTGTATTAATGAATTCATTGAACATACAAGAGCTTAAGGAAATAATTTATTTGAAATTGCAAGTAGAAAAAGACTTTGTTAGAACTAGTACTAAGAAATAAGGTTCAGAGTGTTTATCTTTATGCATAGAACCTAGAATGAACTTGTTTCTTTCCCAGAGGGTTGAGATCATTGCAGGTAGTAAAGAGGTTGTTCACAAAGACCTTCCAATAGAAAAGAACTTGTTGCAAAGCCAAGCTCAAAATAAGGAAATATCACTGCCCATACTGATCAATACCAGATACACTAAAGTATATAGTGTTGCACCATACCAAAAAAGAGGAGTGACCCTATCTTACCTTCTCAAAGGAGAACCCCTAGATATCCCACACATCACCACACCTTAAGCTTGTCAAAGTAAAACTCTAAACTCCCAAAGAACAATGAAAGTTAATTTGCTTTCTCTTGGTGCAAGACTAATAGTTTTAAAGTCCAAACATTTTCAAGAGGGATAGTATAATGAGACATCAAGTCATTATCATAAATGGAGAAAGGAGTCAGGAGCAAATCAGAGAAGAACATGAAGCTGAGGAGATTTCAGGAGAAATGCGAGGTAAGTCAAGCTCAAAGAGAGGACAATTCCGAACCTCGCATCTCAACAACCACTTGGAGCACATACTTAACTCTTATAGAGCATGATATAACCTATTTATTACCAGTTTTACGCATTTTTATAGGCTCTATTTAGAGTCAATTATGTGTGTCTAGACTATGTTTTAGAGTATTTACAGGTCCAAGTACTTATTGGAAGCAATTGGAGCTTTTGGGCTATTTTGGAGCAACTAGGATGCTCAGCCAGAAACTCAAAGTCGGATCCCGTTTATGCGTAAAGCATAGATCGACGTCACACATTGTGCATCGATCAACGGACAGGCCGACTGCAAGATTAATCAAGACTTGAGAAATTAAAAGTTTTATCCAAAAGTCTCATCATTTGCAGGACAAGTCCTTGGCCAAAATTTAGACTATTTATTAGGGTTTTCTACTATAGTTTAGGAAGAAGCAAGCAGCCAGAGAAAAGATAGGCTGAAACAGAGTTGGAACACCTTGTTACATTTATTGGAGAGAAAGATCTGACCATCATTACAGAAAAGATCTTGAACTCCTTATCTTATTATTCAGTTTATTCTATGCAATTTATTCAGACCTTAATCATGTTCCTTATTGTTATGTATGAGTAATTCATTGTTAGATTTAGGGTTCTTCAATGGTAGTAATATTTTGTTCATTTTATAGATATGTTAGGGTAACCTTCTTGGTTCTTTGTTTAAGTTGTTCTTAACGCTAGGTTGAATCTGATCACCTCAATCTTAGAAACTAAGGTTTCATAGAGTAAGCAAGAGCATGGTTATGACCATGAACATATCTTAAACAATCTAAATAACATGTAACAAACGAGAGTTGAATTGGAAGTTTAGAGAACCTATCAACCCGCGAAACCACTTTTGTTTAGAATGAGCATCGATCGATGCCACCTTGTGGGCATCGATCCACACGCAATCGAGATGTACGAGAGCGATCTCATAAATACCTAGATTTGAGTTCGAGAACGACGCTTAATTAAAACCCTAGCAATCTATTAATTTGTATTATCTAATACTACCTGAGGATTTCCCTAAGTTTAATCCCTTAATCCAATCTTCACAAGCTAAATCAATCTTGAATTCATCTTTATTATTATTATTACAATTTTTCTAGCTTTAATTCGAAAACAATAAGTCCATTGTGCAATCCTAGAGTCTATGTGGATTTGATCCCTAAGTACTACACTGAACCTCTTATTTAGGAGAGTAAAGTGGGAAATAAGGTTAATTTGAGAAGTGATATAAAATACCCACCACATCAAATTTGGCGTCGTTGCTGGAGAATCTTTCTTATTGCCAATAGATTTTGTTTAGAATATCGTCTAGATTTTTTTTACTTTACTATATACTAAATTATTATTTCCTTGATCCTGTGACACATGTACTTAAAGGAGAAAATATGGATTTAGGACAACACGGATCGATCGACGGAGCTCATCCGAGATCGATCGACGCGTGTCCACTACTGTCGGGTGACATTCTTCCTTTGCCATCAACCGATACCGATCAGCCAGAAGCAGGTAAGTACGCCTTTACTAATGCTGATAATAAGAAAGTAGTCTTGATAGAACCAATAAACAATAAAAGTGACGAAACAAGCCAACTTATTAACTATCAGGGGACTGCAATCCCTGATCAAATCACTAAATCTCCAAAGAATGAGATAAAGCATGAATTACGAATGTTTGAATACCTAAACCCCAGCAGGACCTATTCCAATAGGTCTGCAATTCGTTTACCAGACGACCATACAGGAAGCTCTGAACTAGATATTGACTTCCTAGTTATGGCCCGCGAAAATCAGTTCAGTGGTCTTCCTACTGAACACCCGAACGATCACATCGAGATGCTAGAAGACATGGTGAACAATGATTTCAATCGCTGCAAACTCTTCTCCTTTTCCCTTGAAGGTGACGCCAGGAGGTGGTTGAACCAGCCACCACTAGGGTCCCTGGCCTGCTGGAAAGATATTAGAAGCTCTTTTATCAATCACTTCTTTGACAAGGAAAGATATTGAGAGGCAAGGAGAGAAATATCCACATTCATTCAAGGTAGCCGCGAATCCTTTACAAATGCTTGGACTAGATTCAAAAGCTACCAGCTTTCGTGCCCTCGCCACAGATTCTTTGAACCCCAACTCATCAACACTTTCTATAGAGGACTAAACTTAGACTACCAAACCATCCTTGATACGGCCAGTGATGGGAACTTTGGCACCAGAAGCCCCACAAACGCTAAAAGGCTGATAGAGAACATGGCCTTAGGTAGAGCTTACAAAATGAGAGACGCCGAGAAGAATGAAACGCCAATGCTCACGGAGGAGAAGCACCCAATCCGAGTCAGAAAGACTCTGGCATCGGTTGCGACCTTCCTGGACGATGTTGTTTCTCGGGATTTCGAAAAGCAAGTTGAATTCTCAAATGTGATGAGTCTGAACAACCAACGATTTAGGGAGAGTACTGAAAAAATCGCAAGCAACTACGACACCACCGTGGATATATACAAAAGAAGTCCAAAGTCAAAGATGAATCAAGTCTTTAAGGGAAACCGTAAGATAGCCACCGACCTCAACGAGAAGTTAGATCTGATATATGCGTAGATGACAGAAAAATTTGAAACTCTAAGTGAACACCTTAAGAGGATCGATAGGCAAGTGGCAAGTAACGTTATGTCCATCAGAAGAGAGGAAACATTATTACCTGGAAAAATAGACGCTAACACAGTTTCAGTTGCAGTCACCCTCGGTGTAAACCTGATGCCTTATTCAGTTGTAGTCACCCTCGGTCTAACACAGTTTCAACCTACCAGGGTCACTCTCGTTCTAGCTGATAGATCCACTAGAATTCTGGAAGGAGTCCTTGAAGACGTGCCCGTACGCATTTATAACTGTGATATACCTGCAGATTTCATAGTGCTTAAGTACGAGCGAGAACCCAGAAATCTGATTATTTTGGGGAGGCCTTTCCTGGCCACGGCCGGAGCGATCATTGATGTCAAAGGAGGGCGCATATGCCTCAACATCGGGAAGATACCGATGGTCTTTGACATGGAAAAAATAAATAAACAGCCTTCGATTAACGGTCAACCCTACCATATCGATTATCTCTCCGACCTAGCAGAAGAATCATTCATGGTTGCATGCTCAAGTGATCCTCTCGAGCGACCAATCACACCTCCTGAAAAAGACATCTTTGCGATAGATGATCGGAATGAAGAATATACGAGATTGATGGATGCCACTGAAGAAATTTTCAACGTCGACATCGAAGAACTTGATCTACCTGCCACTATCGATCGACACCCCGATAGTACCGTCGATCGACAGCATGGTGTAACCAACGATTGGAGCAAAGAGAAAGCACCTAAAATCAAGCTTTAACCACTTCCCGCTGGTCTTAAATACGCTTTCCTTTACGAAAATTCCTATTCTTTCATCATCAATGCCAACTTGAGCAGTGGAGAGCAAGCATTATTGCTGAATAAACTGCGAAAACACCACAGGCTCTCGAATATTCATTAGATGACATCCCGAGAATCTCTCCCGACTTATGTATGCATAGGATACACCTTGATGATGAATCCAAATCATCCGTTGAGCATCAGAGGAGATTAAATACCAACCTGAAGGAAGTAGTCAAAAATGAAATTATGAAGCTTCTAGAAGCAGGCGTTATTCATGTTGTTCCAAAAAAAGGTGGAATTACGGTAGTAAAGAATGATAAAAATGAATTGATCCCCATGAGAACTGTCACCGGACATAGGATGTGTATCGATTACAGGAAATTGAATGCTGCCACACGAAAAAATCATTTGCCTTTACCCTTTATCGATCAGATGTTAGAAAGGCTTGCAAGCCACGAATACTACTGTTTCCTAAAAAATTATTAGGTTTTTCTACTATTGTTTAGGAAAAAGCAAGCAGCCAGAGAAAAGAGAGGCTGAAACAGAGTTGGAACACCTAGTTACGTTTATTGGAGAGAAAGATTTGACCATCGTTACAGAGAAGATCTTGAACTCCTTATCTTATTATTCAGTTTATTCTATGCAATTTATTCAGACCTTAGTCATGTTCCTTATAGCTATGTCTGAGTAATTCATTGTTAGATTTAGGGTTCTTCAATGGTAGTAATATCTTGTTGATTTTATAGAATTGTTAGGGTAACCTTCTTGGTTCTTTGTTTAAGTTGTTCTTAACGCTAGGTTGAATCTGATAACCTCAATCTTAGAAACTAGGGTTCCATAGTGCAAGCGAGAGCATGGTTATGACCCTGAACCTATCTTAAACAATCTAAATAACTGGTAACAAATGAGAGTTGAATCGGAAGTTTAGATAACCTATCAAGCCGCGAAACCACTACTGTTTAGAATGAGCATCGATCAACGCCACCTTGTGGGCATCGATCGACACGCAATCAAGATGCGCGAGAGCGATCTCATAAACACCTAGGTTTGAGTTCAAGAACGACGCTTAATTAAAACCCTAGCAATCTATTAATTTATATTATGTAGTACTAGCTGAGGATTTCCTCTAAGTCTAATCCTTTAATCCAATCTTCAGAAGCTAAATAAATCTTGAATTCATCTTTATTATTATTATTACAATTTGTCTAGCTTTAACTCGAAAACAATAAGTCTATTATGCAATCCTAGAGTCTTTGTGGATTCGATCCCTAAGTACTACACTGTACCTCTTATTTGAGAGAGTAAAGTGGAAAATAGGGTTAATTTGAGAAGTGATGTAAAATACCCACGACATCAGAGCACACCAAGAAAAATATTCAACATCAAAAGATTCCACATAAAAAAGATACTGAACTTTCAATCAACAGCTCGCTAATGGCCTGATAAAGACATATGGTTACAAAATGGAGTACATTATTCAAATCAGAAGGAACCAGGAAGCAAACAGAGTTTGTTTAGATTCTAAATCCAACAAAAGGACATGGTGAATTGGTTCTATGCAAAAAAAACATTAACAATTTAGGAGATATACTTATGTCAATGGTGGCCCGACTTACCTTATTTGGAACCTCATTGGTTTAATCATTTACAACCCAAAAATTGACGACCATGATATTTATCTATGCATTTAGGAGACCCATCCAAAGGTCCAGAAAAGCCAGGCACGTTCTTAATATGCACCAGCAAGCACCATATTACATGGAATCAAAGAAGACAATACTTACCATTTTTATGGTCAATGACCATCAATACTCAACAGCTCCTTGCAGGATAATATTAAAATGGTATTATTTTCTTTGGCAGGAATAATTTCCCAGAGAAGCTCACTTACCCCCTTACGCCACCTAGATACAAAAGCAATTTTCAAACTTCCTCTTATTAAGTCAAATCATCTTCCTTGCTCCTACGGCTAGTTTGAAGAATCGAGATTCAGCGGAAATACAAAACACAATGTAATTCTAAGAACATGAATCTCTTTTATTAAAAATGTTCTGTACAATCTTTTACAGATTTGCTTGATCCAAATTATACGACTCGGCACGGATCAATTCCTAACACACCCAACTTGCTTGATTCAACATTTGTTGATCAAGTCTCCCAACATTCAACTATGAAACCCTAAACCCTTTGTGTTTCTCTCTGAGAATTACAGTCAAAAGCTATTACCCTATAACTAGGTAAAAACAAAAATATATATTAAATGATCTTTCATATTTTCTAATATATTATTTTCTATATTTTAGAATCACAAAATTTTCCAATTTGTGATCTAATAATATTTTTACTAAATATTTCGTCAACCAAATATATGGAAATATTTCATATCATCGCATCTTGACGTTTCTTTTTTATTCTTCTGAAGCATGTGTCATACATTATTCTCCAAATTTAACACATGTACACAAACCAAAACTTCACCACTGCAGCAACATATCAAGCTCCAATTTCTTGAGCTTACATTCTCCCCATTTTCACTGAGTTTTACAACTCAAGCTCACTCACCTCTAAGCACAATATGCATCATACATACCACGAAAGTACTAACTGAAACTCCCCCTGAATCAAGTATCATCTCCCCCTGCTTGAGTGAAAACTCTGTGAAAAACTATATGATACTTGTTGGAACATCAACCCTTATAATATCTTCTAGTATATTGAACTGGTTCTTCAATTTCAGTATATTGATCTTCCATCCGAGTGTATGACACATTGGTATGATTGTGTGACATACATGTCCATACCTTCTGGGTTCCACATAAAAAAGGTTCATCCTCCAAACTCACTCAAGCTGATTTACGAGAAAAACAATAAGCAACACTTTGTTCGATCTTACCACAAAAGTGACAGTCATTCCTTCGCTTAGCAAGAACTTTTCTCTCTTGTATCTTTGGACTCACAGTGTTTGCTTGAGCTACATCCTCATGTCCAGCCAAAACAACTGGGATTGAGCGTTTTACAAACTTGATTCCTTCATAACTCTCAACCATTTGAGAACTAGTTCCATGATGATCTCACTTTTCCACTGAACAAGTATCCATTCTCACAAGTTATGGTTTTCACAAAATTAATTTGATATTAATGATCAAAATAATCTTCTGCTATAGCAGAGTTTAGAAAGGTTGTAACATAGCTATGAAAATGAAATGTTGTGTTTCCAAGCATTGCTTGTTTCTCAAGTAAGTCTGCACAGGTGTTTGAAAGGCGATTTATCCAACAGAATTTGACATTTTCAAATCTTGATTCCCATCTCCATATATCTTTGATCCAATTACTGACTAAAACATTTGTACCCTTTTTCTTGAGCAGATTTGTGACTGTTAGATATTATCTTCTTATACCCTTGACTCCAACAGTTCATCATCGCAAAGAGTAATGCTTGTACGTAGTTCCCCTTCGGTTGCATTTCTTGGTTGAGAGTTTAGACCCTGTCCAGCACCTTTAAACATTCCCATTGAATCTTGTATTATCCATCCTGCTTGTGATAGAGGTTGAATATTAGTGAACAAACCATCGTAATTGCATTTGACATATCCAGAGTGTGGTCTTGTCCATTGATTTTTTTGTTCTCTACTGTGGTGTCGTTGCCGTGTTCCACTATCTTATGTTTCCATATAATGAATCGCATCTAGCCACTTATTGGTATCAAAATATTCTGCTTAGAGTGTAGTCTTCTAGTGGGTAGATTGGTGCTGAAAAAAATCATCCTGTTTCTGCATTTCCAAAGTCTCCATAGGATCCACCAAGGTAAATGTCTCAGATTCTCGGGTAATGAGGGAACATGCGGTAGTAGAGCATTAAATTTATCTTCGAATGGAATTTGAGCTTGATAAATCACGTTGTTGGGTAGGCCTGATGCTCGCCAGATTCTTTGTGCGTAGAAACAGTCAAAGAACAGGTGTTCATTTGTCTCCTCCTGGTAGCAATGAGGACATTTAACAGAATGAGAGACATGTCGTCGTTGTAGGTTCTGGCCGATAGGCAGTGAAATAGTAATCAGTTTCCATAGAAAATGTTTAAGCTTTGGTGTTGTTGGCAATTTCCATATCATCTGTTTGATTTGCAGATTACCCGGCAGTGGCTCTACGTGAGTCTCAGTAGGATCGTGTGTGGCTAACCAATATCTTGACTTAACTGAGTACGCTCCTGACTTGTTATAGTGGCATATAAGATGATCTTGGTCTGCAAAAGGGAATAGTTTAATTGCTAATATTTCTTCTGCATCCTATGGTATTACATAATTTCGGATAAATTCTTCATTCCATCCAGATTGATCTTGTTTGATAAAGTTCGAGACCATCAAATCAGGCGTCAAAGGAGAAATGGGAATTGGAGCTCTTGGTCGTGATGTCTATAACCAAGGATCTCTCCATGTGCTTATTATTTTTCCACTTCCAATGAGAAGTCTTACTCTTTTTTTAATGAGGTCTCTACCATGAAGTAGAGAATTCCAGATAAAAGATCCTTGTCTCGTGACTCCAGCATTCAAAATATTTGTATTGGGAAAATACCTTCCCTTTAAGACTCGTGCCATCAAACTATTTGGTTACTCCAAAATACGCCAAATCTGTTTCCCTAGTAAAGCATCATTGAATTTTTCCATGTCTCGAAAGCCCATTCCTCCTTCTTTTTTTGGTAAGCTCATCCCCTAGTAAACTAATGCATTCCTGACGTTCTATCTCCTTTACTCCACCAGAAAGCTGCAAGTGATTTATTAATATCATTACAAACCACCTTTGAGAACTTGAAAACCTTCATAGGATATACTGGCATTGCAGAAGCAATGGATTTGATGAGAAATTCTTTCCCTCCTGAAGAAAAAATTGTTGATGCCAACCTCTAGTTCTTGCTTTAACTGATTCTACAATATATTGCAGTCTCTATGTTTTCTTTTGGTTAAACTGCTGTGGGATGCCAAGGTATTTTCCTCCTCCCCCTTCATTATGAATGCCAAGAATATTTCTCATTCTTGTTTTCACTTGAGCTTGGACGCAACTTCCAAATGTAATAGATGACTTGCTAAGATTGAATGTTTGTCCTGACACTCGCTCATATTGTTGTAGAATCTTCTTTACTGCTCGTCCATTTTTTGGGTTTGCTAGTGTGAAAAACAGAGAACCGTCTGGAAATAATAGATGATTAACAGCTCGACTATGAGTTCCAACCTTCATCCCTTGGATTTTCCTTTCAGAAGCAGCTTTAGTCATTAGATAAGAGAGGACTTCAGCACACAAAATGAAAAGACATGGAGAAAGAGGATCTCCTTGTCTTATACCTCTTTTTGGTGTGATACAACCTCGAGGAGAACCATTGATGAGCACTGAGAAAGACACAGTTTTAAGACACATCATAATCCAGGTAATCCATTTCTCACAAAAGCCCATACGTCTCATAGTTTCTTCCAAAAAGGTCCATTCTAATCTGTCATAAGCTTTCGTAATATCGGTCTTCAGGGCCATAAAATATTTTAACTGTCTCTTCCTTACCTTAAGAGCATGGTAATTCTCATGAGCAATAATGTGGTTGTCAGAGATGATCCTTCCTGGAGTAAAAGCAGTTTGATTTTCAGAGATGATCGAGAGGACAAATGGTTCTTGAGCCGTGTAACCAAAACCTTTGAAATTATTTTGTAACTAACGTTACATAGTGCAATCGGTCTGAACTCTGACATATTAGTGGCTGGTCTCACCTTGGGGATTAGACAAATGTTGGTATGGTTTTGGTTCTGGTAAAGGAAATCACCTTCAAAAATTGTGTTACTTCAGCAAGGATACTTGGACCAATATCTCCTCAAAAGGTGTGGTAGAAAGAAGCTGAAAATCCATCAGGTCCTGGTGCCTTATGAGCACCAATTGCAAACAAAGCTTTTTTATTTCCTCAAGAGTAACTGGCTTTGTCAAATCTTCATTTATCTCTGTTGTAACTGCTAATCCTATTACGTATTCTTCTGGTTTTGGTGAGAGGATGGAAAAATCTCGTATTACGGTCACCTTCTCTAAGCAATGGGTTTCTGCTTTTTCTTTTCCAATATCTCTCTTCATCAATATACGCTTGTTGTAGTTCCTTATGGAGTTTCTTCCTTTGCTCAAGAGGATGCCCATTAGTACAAGCAGTATCCAATTGTTGTCGGAGAATCATTATCTTCTCTTTGGCATTGGATCTGTGTCTATGTTTCCACCGCGCAATATGAGTTCTACTTTTTTCTCAGTTTCTGCAAAAAAGATATGTTTATGTTCCCATCATTCTGTTTCCATTGGTTAACAACAGACATCTTAAAACCTACTTGTGATTTAATTCTATCATCATACATGAAGTTATAGTGTCTTTCTTCTGGTTTCCCGTCAAAGAAGGTAACCAGAGGTATGTGATCCGACTGATTTAACTCTAAGAAATGAGTTTCCGCTGTTGGATATTGCTGATGCCAGTCAGTGTTCCCCATAATGCGATCCAAACAACAAGATACATAATGATTCCCTCTCTGTCCTTACCAAGAGAATATATTACCAACAATTTTAATTTCAGAGAAGTTGCAGGTTCTTGTCATTTGTCTGAAGTCACGAAAACTGCTTTCTGGTCTAGCATTTCTTCCTGTTTTTTCATTGTTGTTGAGTAGTTCATTGAAGTCACCCATTACAATCCATTTCCCTTGTCTATTAACGGCCAATCTTTCAAGCCTTTCCCACAGTAAGCTCCAATATTCTGTCTGTGGGTAACCATAAACGGAGGACACGTAGAAAGAAATTCCATTAAAAACAACTGAACAATCAATAAGATGAGCATACTGATACAACACGGTTAAATCTACTTCTTGCTTCCAGAAGATAGCTAGACCACCACTTAAACCTAAAGGGGAAACTGCTGCATGATAAGGAAATCCTAAGTCACAACCCAAGTCTCTGAAGTAGTCATCTTGCGGCTTGGTTTTTGAAAGGCAGATGATATCCAAGAGATACTTATGGTGTATCTCTTTCAGGCGTCGAACTGTCGAGTCATTTCCTATCCCTCGACAGTTCCAACATGATGTTCTCATGGTGGGAGAGGTGGTTATTGGCCCACCGCGCCTCACAACATGTTGTTCAGACTTTCATTGTTTCCCGATCATGTAGTTCCATCAGTGATATGTTCTCCTTGATTAACCTTCTTCCTCTGACCTTGATCGGTACCACCTTGTTCACCTCTTTCCATTCTTGTAAACTTGATCTTATTTGTCACTGTGACTTGCATCCAAGCTTTATGCTTCAAATCTTCACGACCATCCTGTGACAACCCGCCCTGTGGGAACTACCCGCTCTGTGGATCCCGGCTCACAGCGCTACAGCTGCATCGACCCCAACCCCTCCCTTATGAGTTCTCAATAACTCTATAATTAGGTTGTTGGTGCGTCTCGAACCCAGGACCTCACCCTTTAACAGCACTCTCACAGGACAAGCTGTCACCAATTGAACTGCAGCTCAATTGGTGACAGCTTGTAATTGATTTAGGTTAGGTTTAATTAATTCATGTTAGTGTAATCCGATTGATTATTGAGAAGTGATTTGGTTAGATTAAACCGGTTTGAAATTGATTTGGTTCTGGTTCAATTGAAATCGAATTCGGTTAAGGGATAACCGGTTGGTCCAATTTGATTGGGTTTGGTTAGGGCAATTGGGCTGGTTTGGGGCAATGGGTCGGGTGGGCCGAATTGGCAATGGGCCGGGTCGGGTTGTGGTTCAGGTCGCGGGTCGGGTCATGGTTCAGGTCGCCGGGTCAGGTTGGGTCGGGTTGACTGGGTTGACCGTTGACCATTGACTTTTTGTTGACTTTGACCAAACTGCCCGTTATCCGTTCAAAGGGTGTTCAACTCGATTTTTTGTCCTGATTTCAGATTTGGAGTCTGTTTGAGTATTTGGAGTTTATAGCTACCACTTCTCCAGGTTCCTAAGGTGGGGGTTACTCCGTTTAAATCCCGTACTAGTTTAGTACTGCTATTATGAAAAGTCTAGGTTCGAAACATGATCAGTCTCTATGAATCGAGTCTTGTTTGAATTTATTGTTATTGATTGTTAAACCGGAATAGGATAATAGAGGATTCAACTGTTGTGTGAATTGATTGATGTTAAGAACGGTTACATATATATGTATATACATAGTATGAGTAGGGACTATGTGATGGGGCGTGAGTTTGGAGCTGTCCGAGCTTCGACGCTACGGTACGATATGGGCGTGAGTTCAGAGATGTTTGAGCTTCCACGCTAATGTGTGGGGCGTGGGGCAGAGACGTTTGTATTCAACGCTACGGTGGGCGAGGGGTACAGAGACAGACTGTACTAGCGACGCTACGAGTATATGTATTTATTCGTATGAGGAAATGCGTGGTGCAAATAGTAGCTATGTACTATTAGTGCATTGATTGTTGTTCGGTGAGGTGTACTAGGCACCGTGTTTGTTTCATGCTATAGCTAGGCATACATAGTCGTAGTACTATGTACTGAGTTAGTGGCTTGCGGTTTAACATCACATACCTCACTGAGTGACTCCCCTGTTACTCACCCCTCCTTCTTTCCCCTTTTCAGGGTGAGACCGACGAGCAGGAGTGATTGCTATCGGATTGGTGCTTTTGGGAGTTTTTATTCATTTCTTTTGCAGACTTTCGGTTTTATGTTTTTATCGGATTTATTTCATTTACGAGATTTTATTGCTATTTATGGGATTTATGGTGTTTGGAGACAATTTATGAGAATTAATAAATGGAGATTTCAGAGTTATTACTTGTTATGTTATTTTGGAAAATACGGGTGTTACACATCCATTCTTGGAACAAAAGGTTTGCTTGCATACATCTCCTCCATGTTAAGATCGTCAGAGTACATTGTATGTTTTGCTTCACCATTCAATAATTCATCCTCGTCTACATCTTCCTCCAAAACACGTAAGTTATCTTCATCTTCCTCTTCATCAGCTTGTGCCTGGATCTCGCTAGCTGCTACGACTGGATTAGCATTATCTTCTTGTTGCTCTGCTTCTTCAATAATCTCCTTAATATGTACACCAGGATTTCCAGGGTAATGCTCATTTTCATGCTCGTGACTATCATCATCATCATTGGCATCTTCAGGTCCCTCTTCATGGCCTCCATTTTGGATCAAACATCTTCCAGGGTCATGGGTCATCATACCACATCTCTCACAAAATCCCCTCAATCTTTCGTAGTGGAGTTTGAGCAAAGTGTTCACTCCCGGTGTGAACTGAAAGTTGCGCTAAAAGTACAGAGGTTTGTTGATCTTCCAGTTTAAGCGGATACGAATTACTCCAATCTTCCCCCTACTTCTTCATTGTAATCCATCTGAATATACTCTCCTAATGCCCGAGCAATGTGAACGATGACTTCACGATTCATGTATTGAAATGGAATGCCCCTCACTTGAATCCAGAAAGGAATGAAATTCAGTAAGTTCATATCCATAAGAGGTGGCCACCTCTGTAAAGTGATCATTTGATCTGCATAGGCCCAGGGGCCTCTTCATATGACTGTATCCAGTGCTTCCTCTGAAGGGAAGACAAATTGAAAGCGTCGTCCTTTCATCGATCATCAATGCACCAATCCTTCAAGACCCCAAGTCCTTGGCATCCCAAAGATGATGGATTGAAAGTTTTAACGATGATGCATGGTTGGTCTTCCAATAAGTATAAACCGGTTTTCTTCTTCCGCCCGACGAACCACCGCCAATGGTAAAGCCATTGGTGCTTGTTCACTTCCAAGGTCGATATCTTGCATTGCACGTCTGATATTGTCCATCACTTTGTTGAACGTATCATAAATTCTCAGAGGGAAATCAATAGTTTAGATAAAAAAAAGCAATGAGGGATGTGTACATGAACCTGTTCTCAAATGCCTTTTATAAACTCTTACTTGCGTAGAGGTTAATCCATCATGTCGTTTTTTATCCAACATGGCCATGGCAGGGAACTTGGGTGTAGAGCAAGGATCATAACCCACTTTGCCACCAAAATCACTATCATCATCCACAAATATCAGGATAAGAAACCACCAAATCTGCAACTTTTTCTGATCGCCCAAAAATCGCCAATAACCGTCATTTTGCATTTTAAATTTTTATTTGTTAAGTTATATTATTTATTTTCTTTCGTCTTTGTCACTGATCCTGATTTTTCTTCAGCTTTTGCTTTGTCAACTTGTTGAGCTGCAGCCTTTAGCTTGTCATCTTATTTTACTTCAGCTTTTATGAACCTTATCCCTTCAGCCTCATCATACTCTTGTGAAGTCGAACCTTGATAACCCAAACCCCAACTGAATTTTGGAGACTGCTGGATTGACAAGATATGATCCAGAGTTGCTGATCTAGTGTTCAACATTCTCAGTTTGTTGTAATTCTTAGGAGTTGTCTTTTCAGAAGCTGACTCTTCTTAAGTTCTTGATTCAACAATTGTTTCATATGATGAAACCTTACATGCAACTCTGCTGAACTCGGTTTTGCTCTACAATCACTTTATTAAGAGATTGAAGCTCATCTTCACCATCATCCTCTGTTATCTTTGATGTTGTCTCAGCTTTTGAATCAGGATTTTCTAGCTTCAGAATGTTGACTTACCCTTTCAATATGGCTTTATCTTTGAGTTGCAGATTTTGATGATTGAGTTCTTCAAATTTACCAAAGAGAACCTGATACTCAGCTAAAAGATCTGCATCTAGATCACTTTATGTATCAATGTATGACGTATCTGAATTGATGTGTGACACATACGACGCACGAAATTCACTTTTAGTGATGTCTTTTTCAGACCCCATAACTCCATGAAAAGACACCAAATTGAGAACATCTTCTTCTCTTTCTGACTTTTTATCACTATATCTTCTCTTTATCTTCATCTTCTTTATGTTTACACAACCTGATTTTATATGTCCATAACCATTACATCCTGATATAACCCTGGATGAACCAGTTGTTGATTCGGATCTAGACGAGCTGGATGGAGCTGACAATGCCAAAGGAGCTGGAAAGAAGCTGGAGCTGATTGTGAGTGACAATATTGGCGTGATGGATCATGCTAGAAGGAAAGAAATTCAGCTCAACTCTTTTGTTGCATCAGATGGCCTTTTTCAGCCCAGAAGGAGATCAAATACAAAACTTAAGGATCCAATATGTCTTGCTTATCGGCTAGCCACAAAATTCAAGTCCAAGAACAAAGGGGAGCAATTGTTTGCTTGGTTTATTCTGAACCAGAGCAAACCAATTCGAAAATCAAGTCAAGGATTCAACCCCACTCTTCAAAGATTTGGCCTTTGGTCTTACCTTGTTTTAATTTCTTTTTTTTTTCAATTTCTACAAGTTTTCTGACCTTTCATTTTCTGTTTTGTTACTTATACTCTCTTTGATGTTTCAGAAACATTATTCACTTTTTTATAAAAATAAACTCTCTCTAAAAACTTTGTGAATCATTTGTTCATCTTTCAACACTGATTGCTAGGAGTTCATTCTCTGCAAGCAAAACTTGTCTTTGATCACAAACAGAATTCATTCTCTTGATCTTAGACACATCTACACAAGATTTGATCATTCCATAGATCATCTTTGAAGATCATCCAATGAATTCATCCATCATCATTGAAATCAACCCATATCTCTCTCAAACCATATGATCTTTCTTCAAAAGAATCAGGGACAAAAAGATCTCCTCATAAGGGATTCATCACATCCATTACACTTGATTTATTTTTTCTTGAATGATGGACAATCTATTTTGACGTGTCCAATATCATACAATTAAAACACAGCACATCATGTATTTTATGTCTTTCTTCTTTTGTAGGCAATCTATCGTTGCTCATCTTAGACAAAAGATCTAGGGTGTCTTTAAGTTTTGAATCATAAAGTGAATAGATTCTTCATGTTTTTGAGCTCTTTGGATGTCTGATAGGGCATGATATTTACCACTATTGTGCCATGATACCAGACCTATTTAGAGTATATTATATGTGTTTGGAGTATTTTTTAGAGTATTTTCAGGTTCAGGTGGGTTCTGGAGAACTTTGGTGATTATGGAGCTTTTGGAGATGCAAAACTGCGTAGATGCGTCAGATGTTTAGCTATGAATATAAACTTTCCCACGGTATGATTGAGCTGATCTTTTGAAAAAATATAGATCTTTGAGTTAGATTTCCAATGCCACCAGTTTGAGTTCAATCAGCATCGTAGAGCCAAAGTTATGCCCGTTTTACTGGAGAGTGGTATGTCTGCCTCGCGAGAGAAAGCTGTCGAGAAGATGAATGAGTGGCGATCGACAACACAGCATTGGTGTCGATTGATAGTGATCCAAAAAGACAGGCCCGACATATTTTATGGCCGACTTAAGCCCAGAAGCCATCACAAATTACCAGAATGCCCTTGGACGACTTAAAACCCTATTTATATGTTTTCTAAGCCATTGTTGACGGCTATGCACAAAAGCTTACCAAGCTTTCTTTTATTCATTGTCCTAGGGTAAGGAGAGAAGGGAGGAACTCCTTCAGAGTCCTCCTGGAACTCTTTTAGTTCTTTATATTATATATATTATATTCATCTATGATTTCTGTGACAAAAATCATGTATGAGTAGATCTCTTGTTAGGTTTAGGGTTTATTAATGGTATGGATGGATTAGCCAAACAATATAATTGCTAGGGTGATTATTAAATCTATCAATATAATTGTGTTTATTGCTTGTGTTCTAGAATAACTAACTGGAACCATGATCATAAGATAGTTAGGCGCAAGCGAGAGCATGGCCTACTACCAAAATTAATCATGTTAAGCTAGGCTGCTAAAAACAAATGAAAGTTGATTTAGTTAATTTAGTTAGCTCGAGAGACCATTGATCACGCAGGATCAATGCCATTGATCGACAGTCATTCAGTGTCAACAAACGAGAGCTGAGACATCAGACTAGTTCTATGATTAATACCTTTATCTTGTATCCTCTATAATCCACTTACCTGAAACTTTAGATCTAGCTATTTATTATTATTGTTTACTTACCAATCAATCAATTACCTTCTATAGTTTATTTACTACTTATTAATCTATTTGTCTAGCTTAATCGCGACTGTATTGAGTTTATTGTGTGCCCACGCTCCATGTGGATTTGATCTCTAAATACTATAATTTGACCTCTCTTGGCAAGAGTAGTACGTAGGGTTAATTTGATAGAGTTTTCATTGAAATACATAAAAATCCTCATGTCAATGTCTTCATCAACTATAATTCTAGAGTCTTGAGCATGCTTTGAACACTTAGATTCCATTTATATCTCCTCATCCTTTAATATCCCCATTACCTCAGCAAACTTGAGTTCATCAATGTTCATTGTCAAATTTATCGCAGCTTTATGTGCTGCAAACTTAGTAGGCAAACATCGACAAAACTTCTTCACCAATTTTGCATCTACGTATTTTGACCTAAAACTTGTGCTTCTCTGACTCTTGAGCTAAGCTTTGCACTGAAGTCTCCTATCTTCTCATCATCACTCATCTTTATGTCTTCAAACTGTGATGCAAGCAAGTCATATCTTATCCTCCTAACATTCTCAGTACCCTCAAAAGCATTTTTTAGTATATCCCAAGCCTCGCTAGCTGATTCACAGCTTTGTATAAGCTCAAATTGATTTCCATCTACGAAACTGAAGCTTGTATCTAGTACTTTCGCATTAAACTTTGAAAGTGTTTCTTTCTTCCAGTCCACTTTGTCTTCGGTTTGGGTGTCTTCAAGCCATCTTATTGCATTACGCATGGTTCTTCCTATCCAGATTGAACAACTGTCTAGACATCTTCATCAATTCCACATAAGTTTGCTCTCATTCTCACTTTCCAATACTCATAATTCATATCATTCAGCAGCAGCATATTATGTATCAAAATCGCCATACTTTCTTCACACAATCTCACCTTGGTTCGAAGAATCCTCCTTCGTTTAGGTGTTTCGCTCTGATACCAATTGTAGAATCAAGATTTAGCAAAAACACAAAGCACAAAGTAATTCCAATAATATGAATCTTTTTAATTAAAAATCCTTTGTACAATCTCTTACAGACTTGCTTGATCCAAATTACACGAGTTGACACAGATCGATTTCTAACACACCCAACTTGCTTAACTTAACACCTATTGATCAAGTCTCCCAACACTCAACTATGAAACTCCAAACCCTTTGTGTTTCTCTCTGAGAGTTACAATTAAAAGCTCTAACCCTAAAACTAGGTAAAAGCCAAAATATATATTAAATATTTTTTTCTAATATCTAATATATTAATTTATATATTTTAGCATCACAAACTCTTTCAATTTGTGGTCTAATAATAATTTTACTTCTTACTTCGTCAATCAAATATATGGAAATATTCCACATCATCGAATCTTGACGTTTCTTTTTTATTCTTTCGAAGCATGTGTCCCACATCATTCTCCATATGTAACACATATACACGAACCAAAACTTCACAACTGCAACAACATATCAAGCTCCAATTTCTTAAGCTTACATGATTCCCATTATTGTAATGATTTGTTTGTTGTTTAGAACCTTCTTAGAACCTAGGAACAAGCCTATATAAGCTCATTAGCATTGTTATGTAATATTCACACTTTCAGTCAAGCAAGAAATATAATTAGTTAACTTTGTTTTCACAAAGAAAGTCTTTAATTAAAATTTATCTTTAGAAATCCACTGAGTTTCATTGTTGTTCTATTGATTTTGTTTTGTATTTTGTTTTGTATTTTGTTTGTGTGATTCAAGCAACTTCAAGATCCACAAATTGAGAAATTCAATCAGCCCATCGGATTGAGAGAGTCAATCAATCCACCGGATTGAGAGAGTCTATCATCTTCACCACCATCTCTACTTTTAGTCCATTTTCCGAACAAGCTCACTTGATCTCTTTGATCAACATTTGGGGACATGTTGTGGAGTCCCAAATGTGGATGGAGTGATTCTCTGCCTACATTCGGTTAACAGGAGAGCGAAGCAAGCTCCTGAGGAGAAGCCTGAGGATACTGTGATAAAAAAAACTTAGGGGGATACTTACCAAAGAAGGTTGTCTTGTAATCCGTCAGAGAAAGGTTATGTTTTCGAGCTTTTCTGGGGATGAAATATCGAATGTTTAAACCTAGTCACAATCTATATTTTCTTAATCTGGTGACAGAGATCAAAGAAGTCAAGAAAAGAAAAGAAAGAACAGAGAAGCTTGAGGAAATTGATACAAGCAACATTGTCTCAAATTCAATGAGACGATCCACTGTACCTGTGGAAAAGACAGAAGAAAGCGAGAGCACTGAGTCAGTGTTAATCTTTTACCAACCGCTTGTGTTACACAATGATCACAGTGTGTTACACACGAATTCGAAATAAAGAATAAGATAGACGTTTCAGGCTTATTTCCCAAGTTACGAATTTTCTTAACTTGTCTGGAAATACTTTTATATTATTGAGATTCTGTGATATTGTTTACAACTTATGATTGACCTTTATATAGAGATCGAATCATTGCAAGTATAAGAGACACAACTTTTCATACTAAAAGACACAACATGAAGAGTTACAACTCTTTCTGTAATAACTAACTTATGTAAATGTATTAAGGAGAGATTAGATTATATAGTTTAACACTCCTCCTTAATCATATCTCGACTTCACTCCAAGTTGCTTCCTGAGATCTTCAAATCTTGAACCGCCCAATGCCTTTGTGAGAATGTCTGCGAGTTGATCATCCCCTTTGCAATACTCTAGTTCAATGATTCCTTTCTTCTTAACTTCTCTCACGAAATGGTACTTGATCTCTATGTGCTTCGTCCTTCTGTGTTGCACTGGATTCTTCCCAATTGCTATTGCTGATTTGTTTTCACATAAGATCGGAATGCCTCCTTCAAACTTCTGACCAAAATCTTCAAATAGTCTTTGTAACCACACAGCTTGATTTGCTGCTGCACACACGGCTATGTACTCTGCCTCAGCCGTTGATTGTGCCACTGTTTGTTGCTTGCTTGATTGCCAACAAAACATAGATGAACCAAGGGTAAACACATAACCTGAAGTGCTTTTCTTGTCTTCCTTAGAACCACCTCAATCGCTGTCTGAGTAGCCTACAAGTCTTGGTTCTTTCACACTTGTAAAATGCACTCCAAAGCTTGATGTTCCTTTGACATATCTTAACACCATTTTGGCTTCTTGGTAATGCTTCATGTGAGGTGATGACATGTATTTTGAGAGATAGGCGCTTGCATACATCACATCAGGTCTTGTTGCACACAAGTACAAAAGCCCTCCAACTATGCTTCTATACTTAGTCGGATCTTCATACTCTTTGTCATCCTCAACTCCTTTCTTTTGTGGTGTAAGTGGAGTGCTTACACTCTTACTGCCTCGCATCCCAAACTTTTCAACAAGTTTGTTTGCATATTTTTCTTGTGAAAGAAATATACCTTCATCCTTTTGTATTACTTCCATTCCAAGGAAATAGTTCAACAATCCATCATCTCGAACTCTTTCTTCATATTCTTATTGAATGTGTTGATGATCTCAATGTTGCTTCCTGTGATGATTATATCATCCACATATAAACTCACGATCAACACATCTCCTCCTTGATTCAAGATGTATAAGGCTGCATCATTCATACTCCTCTCAAAGCCGTTTTGAAGAAAGTATGAGTCTATCCTTCCATACCATGCCCTTGGGGCTTGCTTTAAACCATATAAAGCCTTGTGTAGCCTCAACACCTTTTGTTCCTTTCCTTGTGTCACATACCCAGGTGGTTGTGTGACATACACTTCTTCTTTTAGCTCCCCATTGAGAAAGGCTGACTTTACATCCATTTGATACAAACGCCACTTCATCTGAGCCGCATATGCAAGTATGGCTCTTATTGTATCATGTCTTGAGACAGGGGCAAACGTCTCAAGGTAGTCAACACCATATTCTTGAGAGAATCCTCTTGCAACTAGCCGAGCCTTATGCTTGATGTGATTTCCGCTTGCATCGGTCTTGATCTTGTAGATCCACTTCACACTTATCACATTCTTCTTTTCTGGCTTGTTTACTAGTTCCCATATCTGGTTCTTCTCAATCATGGCAATTTCTTCATCCATTGCCTCTATCCATTCCTTCTTACCACACGCTTCATCATAAGTGTATGGTTCTTCATATGCATGAAGACAAGCCTCTATTGCTTGAGCCGTCTCTTCAAGTTCAACTCTTGGTGCCTTTTCCATGATTTCAATCATGGACTTGAACTTCCTTGGTGGCTCAGAATCTTCTTCGTCTTCATCACTTGTATCATGAATATTTTGAATGAAAACAGAGCTGGGAGTACCTTCGGTTTGATCCATAGGTGATTGATTGTCTTCCATAGACAACACAAATGTCTTCTTGACTTCTTCTTGCCTTTTCCAATCCCACTTTTTGTTTTCTTCAAATTCTACATCTCTTGATACTTCAATCTTCTCATTTTCCAAAATGAGAACTCTATAGCCTTTGGATTGATTGCTATATCCAATAAAAACTCTACGTTTTGCCTTGACGTCTAGCTTCCTCCTCTTTTGATCCGGGATATGTATGTAACATATGCTACCAAACATTCTCATGTGTGACATATCTGGCTTGTGTCCACACCACTTCTCTATGGGAGTGACATCCTCTTCTATTGCCTTTGATGGTAGACGGTTTTGAAGATATGAAGCAGTGTATACCGCCTCTGCCCATAATTTGAGCGGTAAGTCTTGTTCTGCCAACATCGTTCTAGCCATCTCCACCAAAGACCTATTCATGCGCTCCGCTACTCCATTTTGTTGTGGTGAATAAGGCAAGGTAACTTGCTTATTGATTCCTTCTTCTTCACAAAACCGGTTGAATTCTTGTGAAGTGAACTCACCACCTCCATCTGATCTCAACGTCTTGATGGTACAACCCGATTGCTTCTCCACCATTGGTTTGAACTTCTTGAACATTGAGAAGGTTTCTGATTTTTGCTTCAGGAAGTATACCCAACACATGTGAGTATAGTCATCCAAAAATAGCAAAAAATATCGGCTTCCATCAACTGATTGGTGTTGCATCGGCCCACATACATCAGTATGCACAATCTCAAGCTTTTCTCTTGTCTTAGTTTGAGATTCTTTTGGGAAGCTTTTGCGTGATTGCTTTCCAAGTCTACACGCCTCACATGCTTCCTTCCTGACTTTAAACTTTGGTAATCCCTTTACCAAGTCTTTGTCTTGCATTTGTTGCAACCTTTTGTTGCCTACATGACCAAGTCTTTTGTGCCATGTCTCCATTTTGTCTTGCTCACTTGCGCTCATCGCTTCTTCTTCTTGAGCCGATCTCATCCTGATCCTGTAGCTCTTGTGAGTCATTGGGATATTCATTATCCTCCTGCCTTTTGCATCCTCTATGAGGCATCTCTTCTCTTGGAAATTCACCCGGTATCCTCTTGAAACAATTTGTGGAACACTCAACAAATTTTTCGCCAAACCCGGAACCAAGAACACATTCCTGATGGTCCTCTTGCCATCATTAGTCATGACGGTAATATCTCCTTTACCGGCTGTCATGACTATGCTTCCATTTCCGATCTTTATCGGAACCTTGATACTCTTATCAAGACATGAGAAGTAATTCTCCTCCTTTGTCATATGGTTAGTGCATCCACTGTCTACTAACCAGACATCTTCCATTATCGTTGTTGTTGCTTCACTTGCACTGAACAACATATGGTCTTCATTCAAGTCTTTTTCTTCAAGACTTACATGTGCCTTCTCCTTTTTCTTTGAGTAGCACTGACTTGCAAAGTGGCCTAACTTGCCACAATTGTAACACTCCTTGTTACTTCTGTGATCCTTCTTAGGATCATCCTTCTTGTGTTTCCTCAGACACTCACTCTCTGTGTGGTTGTTCTTCTTGCAGAAACCACACCACTTCTTGCCTCCACGGCGCTTTGAGTTGTCTTGTGTGAAACCAGAATTTCTCTGTTTAACACGAGCATCAAATGCTCCTTCACTTGTGCTTTCTTCTCTTGCAGCCAACCTTGCTTCATGAGCTTTCAAAATCCCGATCAACTCTGCCATTTTTGTTGAAGTCAAATCGCTTGTTTGCTCCAATACACTGACTATGCTATCGAACTTGGCTGGGAGAGAGATGAGTATCTTTTGTATGAGTTGTACGTCAGTCTTTTGTTCTCCATGATAAGTTAATTGGCTTGCCAAAGCAACCAACTTATCTGTGAAGAACTTAATGTCTTCATTCTCGTACATCTTCAGATTTTCGTACTCCCTTCGCAACGTTTGAAGTCGAATCAAACGAACTTGAGGAGAGCCTTGATACTCTGCCTTCAATGCATCCCACGCCTCTTTGGATGTTGATGCTGCTGCAATCCGTGAGAAGATATGATCAGATACGGCAGTTTGCAAAATTTGCAAAGCCAACGTATCATTCGCCATCGCTTCTTCTCTAAGCGATCTTGCCCTTGCTGTTTCAGGGGTCTCATCCACTTCTGCTGGTGGGGCTCCCACGCCTTCTTCAACCACAGACCATAACTTCCTGGTTTTGAAGATGGTTGACATCTTAATGCTCCAGAAGTCATACTTCTCTCCATCGAATATGGGAATCACTTGATTTTGCATCGTTTCGTGTCCTTCCGATAAATCGTATGCCAAAATCCTCTAGCCTCCTTTTCTTCACGCAAGGTGTTTCTCTTACTAGTGCTTTCTTCTTCGTCCTCTCAAACGTAAAGCTCTGATACCATGTTAATCTTTTATCAACCGCTTGTGTTACACAACGATCACAGTGTGTTACACACGAATGCGAAAATAAAGAATAAGATAGACGTTTCAGGCTTATTTCACAAGTTACGAATTTTCTTAACTTGTCTGGAAATACTTTTATATTATTGAGATTCTGTGATATTGTTTACAACTTATGATTGACCTTTATATAGAGATCGAATCATTGCAAGTATAAGAGACACAACTCTTCATACTAAAAGACACAACATGAAGAGTTACAACTCTTTGTGTAATAACTAACTTATGTAAATGTATTAAGGAAAGATTAGATTATATAGTTTAACAGTCAGAAGATTCCTAGGATGACGAAGAAAAAGAAGTGGAAGAAGGAGGAGAAGAAGAAGATGGTGGCGGGGATGTGAATTTTAAGACATGCATTGTGATTAGGCTACGATTGAACTTCTTAGGTAAATTTACAGCGTCGTAATATATCTCTGCAAACAGCTATTGATAAGACTTGAAAATCAGTTACTGACTTGTGTTTGCCATTTGAGACCAACTCCTTTATAGTTTTTTTTCTGACATCTTTATACAGTGCTAACATTTTTAACAATCTCCATGTTCTGACATCTTTATACATTGCAAACGTTTTTACGAATAGTATAAACAAGAATAAAAGAGAAAACAAATTCATAAAACCTCAAGGTGTTTTTTTTTTACCAAAAGAAACTAACGCTTCTTAAGCGATTATTTTAGCTAGTGAATTCCAAATCTTGCTCATACTTTGAAAGAAAGCTGACCTGATTTATCAAATCCTATAGAAAGTTTCATTTGATTTTTACAATATCCATGTCAACTATAAACATTTAGTTCTCTGAATGTTCAAAAAAAACTCTTCAACATCGTCTTTACTTTCAAAGGCTTTGAAATATGCTTGTCAATAATAAGCTTATAACTGGCATCTACAGAATGACATTTTACTTCAAAACGAAAGCACGTCTATTATATTTCGTAAATTGACCAAATTGAACATTTTCCATTTCCAATGATATTCCACAAACACAAAAGGTGCACCACATTAGTTATTACTTATTATAAACCATATAATCTGAAAATAAAAACCAACAAACTTGGACAAGTAAATAACATAAAAACAAAACAAGAAAGAAAAATATAGAAATTTCCCTTCTTGGAAATTTGGTGTTCAAAAATTGAGAGCAATTGACTTTTTGTTTTGGTTTCTTTGATTGCTTCAGGCGGGCTGCAATCAAGTACTATTAGTCACATCTTTGTTAGGTGCACACGGAATACCACCACTATCCGTTGATATTATGTTGGTGATCGGCAGCTCCTGTATTCCTATTTTCTCCTCCGTCGTCGAAATCACTTCGTCCTTAGCTTTTCCCCAAACAACGCTGTATAGCCCAAAGACGATGAAACCCGCCCCGATTATACTGCATTTTACCATATCAAACGACTAATTAACTATCGATTTTCTATCAAAAAATCATTCGTAAAATCATGAATTTTATATCATTAACCTTCCGAGATAAATCTTTTCGGCCAAAACTAACGCGCCAAGGAAGGCAGTAATGATCATGCACATGGGACTAAATGACGTCGTAAATACTGGGCCTCGTTCTCTAATCACAATGCTTTGTATGTAATACGCCATTCCCGAACAAACCACTCCCTGATATTAACCATTAAATTTAACTTACTTACTATCACAGTACATATACTAGTGTGATTATTCATAAAATGTTGAAAAACTTACGGAGTAAACAGCTGCGAGCGTGCCCGAGTCCATGCCAATTTTCCATGCGCTCAAGTCACGAACCATCACCAGGGAAGCTGCGGTGTTTAAGATCGTCCCCATGCCGCATATCCACATCACTAGTGATAGCTCCGCCGGATATTTTTTCAATGTGAATGACTGAAATTTTACATAATTTACAATATTCATGTGTGTTTCTTTAATACCCATGCAAATCTTCTTTCTCCAAGCATAGATAGCTTCAAAAATTTAGTTGTCTTTTGTCTGGACACTTTGTGGTCAAAATGGAAATGTGACTCAGTCCATAGACTCTCTACCAATAAACCGAGTTTTTTTTTTCTTTTTCGTTTTTTATTAAAATGATTAAAATATCATGATATGAAAACGTATATGCAAATGTAAACCCAAAAACAAACTTGGATCTTAGTAAAAGTAAATAATGTTTGCTTACTTGTAAAATGAAGAAACCTGCCCAACTGATGATGCTAGCCATCAGCGCTAACGTTCCCGTAACCCAATGTTGGTCGGTGGTCTCGGAGGAGGAGCCGCCGTGGATAGAGGTATGAGCGGCCTTGATGAGCTCGATGGCTGGACCTTTGTATAACGTCATTACCATTGCCCCACCCACAGTTATTGCTGTTCCAATCACCTTTGCAAGACTACGTATCTTCTTGAAATTCACAGTTTCTAACCTGATTATATTAGGTAGATCTATATCAGTAACAATAAAATTGTGAACAATTGTTTGCTAGTAAACATAAAATTGCGAAAGAATTTTTTTAGTAAACATAAAATTGTGAATCTACATTTTTGTTAGTAAATATGGGATAGATTTGTGTACGAAACGATAGGAACTTCTCGTGGAGCAATAACATAATATTTAGAAAAGGTAAAATCCAAAAAAATAGTGGATATACATTAATTACTACATTAGTAGTTTAGTACAGCCTATTTACCATTTGTGTGATTAGATATCATATTAGTGGTAAAGCCTATTTACTGATAAAGGTTACTAATGACACATATTGTAAGAATCGGAGTAAAAGTAAGTAATAAAAGTAGAAAATGATTATTTGCTTGGTTTTGGTAATAAGAAGAAAAGTACCTGAAAATGACGGCCATTATGAAAGTGACGGCGGGAAGTGCATTAACAAAGGCAGAACTGTACGTTGCGGATGTGGCTTTCATTCCTATGTAGTAGAAGTTCTGGTCCATAAGCGGTCTGAGTAGACAACCACCATTTACAACTTGTCAATTTATTATTATATATTTTAATCATATGCTTTTATCTTTCATCATTCTCTTTAAAGATGCGCATAGCTATGAGAAGACGGCACTGGTGATGATCTCATCAAAGAATCTTCGCGACTAGAATCTTTTAGCATGAATATTCAACTAATTTGTTTCTTTTTGTAAATTAAATCAATAAAGCTCAGACTAATCTCGAAGGTTTGCAGAAAATAAGGCGTATTTTTTCTTTTATACTAACAAGGTGTATTTTACTATTTAAAACGTTTATAATGGCCAAAAGAAATTCACAGTAAACTTCGTAGATGGTAGATACCAATCCATGGCCTTCATATATGGGGCAAATTATCTACCCACTCGTATATATAAACCATTAACAATACATTTTTGTTCAAGATTCATTTATAATAAATATTTTAACTTGGTTTATGTTTAACTTTTTAGTTAATCGATTGAGAGGTATTAGCATCTAAGAGCACCATCAACCCTAACCATCTTTATGGGGTGCTTAATTTTTTCTTTTTTTTTCTGATTTAAAAAAAAATGAACCAATTACGGATCACTACGTATCAGTGGGGTCCAAAAATAGTGTAAACACCAGCTTTTAATTAAGTTACACAAGCATCCATTCTTATGGGACTTACCCGCTTTTTTGCTAAACACCCCTTAAATACCTCTTAAAATCCCCCTTTAATGGTGCTCTAATGTAAAATTTTTGATGCGAAATAATATCGCTTCTTTACGAAAGAAAACACAGAAAGATCATATAGACGTATTATTCACATTATATTATATATCTCTGCATAAGCTATTACGTGAAAAGACAAATGTTTCTGTATACGGAGCTTACTCTAGGATTCCGAGGGCAAGGATCCTAAAAAACAATGGCCATGTCATCTTAGGCCTTATTTTCCTGAAAAGTATAAATAATAGATATAAATCACAAATTAATATAGAGACACACACATTCATATATAGCTTTCATGGCTACAGATCATATAACCAAACCATGCATACACGATTTGACCATATGGAATCGATTGAAGGACACAGTATAAAAACAATTTTGATTAAAATTTTCAGGGAGAAAAATAATACAACTGAGTAATTTAACTGAATGGAACTTTTTTTTTTTTTTGGTAAATAGAGTGGAACTTTGTTAGTTATGATGATATATATATATTTGTGCGGAAATTAGAAATTTATTAACTACTTCTTGTCTTCATTTTACATATCCGTAAGGTGATAATTTTTATAGTCTCGTATTAGGATCAAAATATTCGAGGGCAGACCACGCACTCACGACGTATACATACCTTTCGAGAATTAGAGCAAAAGGAGCCATGACGACGGTAGCGACAACATGTCGGTAGGTAGCAAGGACCCAATGGTTCATACCATGCTTGAAAGAAACCATTGTAATGATATACATGCCTGCATATCCGAATTGGAGCGATATGATAGCTATTATTGGCTTCAGTTTATCCACTTTCCCACATTGCTTCTCCCCTCCCTTCATTTTCTCTTTTTCCGAGAGATATACGTATACCTATGTATTTATTTACGTATGTATGTTTATGATCCTAGAAAGAGTGTTTTGTTTTTCTCTCTAGATACAATATATTTGGTGAACAATGAAGAGTTGCTTGTTTGATGCAGGAAGAAACCAAGTGGAAATGGCCCTTCTTATAGTCATCAAAAGTTGGAATAAAAAGATAAATAACAATATATCACTCAATAATACGGATACGTATCATCTCGAATATTATAATGCAAAATATGAGTAATATTATTATTTTCGCTTAATCAAAGATATGATTTATCGTACAATTTAACGTAGAAAAATACTCTAGAGTCTAGAGTAGCCTTAAAATGTTTTTATCACAAAAATAACACACAAAAAAGAAAATGATTAAAATGTTTCTTTAAAAAGGTAAATATATATTTATATTTCTAGGGTTAACTAATTTAAACTTAGAATTAGAGTTAAGGAGTGGAATTTTAAGGTTAGAGTTTCAAATTTTTTTGTTTTTAAAATATTATTTTTTAAAAAAATAAAATAAAAATTATTTTCATCATTTTTTCCTTGAATACTATTTTTGTGACAAAAACTTAAAAGAATGCCATTTGAGAGAATTGCCCGTTTAACATATATACACGTAGGTCTTGGCATTCAGATATCCACTCGGGTTTGGGTATTTCGGTATAGGGATATAAAACCCGTTCGGGTATTTTCTCATTTCGGATCGTGTTCGAGTATTTTCACTTCGGATTCAGATAGTTTCATATATATACGAACTCCAAACATTGAAAACAAAAAAATGAAATGCATGTTATATTCGTCTTCAAATTGTTCCTGATAATATAAATAGTCTAAGAACACATGAAATGAAAAAACAACAATAATCCGTCTAAAAACATAGTAAAAATATCAATAAGGTTCTAGATTAAATAAACAAACCGAAGCAAACTAAAAAAGTTTTTACTTCCAAACATAGATGATGATACAAACCAAAAAGTCCCTTGTATCATTCACACTGCAAGTTTAAAAAAAAAAAAAATTTGTCAAAATTATAAAATTGAACAATAAACAAAATTTAGTAACAAGTTCATGTAACTTTTGACAATTTGAATATAATATTTGTTAATGCATGAGATAAAAAGCTTAACATGCATTTTAAGTGAATACCAAATCATTTTCTCCATAACTATATATATTATATGATTTTAAACTATGTATAACCATTCGGGTTCGGGTATTACTCATTCATATTTTGATATCCAATCTCTCTTAATTTAATATCCGTTCGGGTATTTTGCTATTTTGGTTCATATTTCAGTTCGTATTTTTCGGATAAGTTTTTTCAGAATACTCACTTGTGTTTTCAATTCTCAGTGTAAGCTGCATCTGATGTAAACAATATATTTTTTTCTTGATTTAAATTTAACATATTAAAAACATATATATATATATATATATATATAACTATATATATATATATCGTGCAGTTTCTCTCTCCCTCTACTATATACAATGAGCTGAGTCAAATTCATCTAATCTTTCTTAAAACACCCAAAATAAGTTGGATAATCTATTCACGTTTCCACTAAAAGTTTCGTGTCTTAACCTTCCAACCACACAAAACTTATGTATTGCTCCACCCACACAAAGTTTGAGTTTCTTTAAAGAACTACAAAAAATGAAACTTTTCAATCCAAACTACTTAGAGTTTTAAAACTTATTTAAACCATACCAGATTAGAAAATCGCTTCAAAATTAACCATATGTCATTTATTTGCACCAAATTTTAGCAAAAAAACATATATCATTTATTACCGAGATTATGGTATCTATATGAGAAAATCTCTTAGATAGTCGTTTTTAGTTTGTTTTTTACAAAAATAGTTTTTAAGGAAAAAAATGACTAAAATAGTTTTTTTTAGAAGCTAAAAATGCATTTATATGTATTTATACCCCTAGGGTTAACTAATTTAGACTTAGGGTTTGAAGTTAAGGGATGAGTTTGGGGATAGAGTTTCAAATTTCAAAAAGAAAAAAAAATTCAAAATTTCAAAACAAAAGATGCTATTTTGATCATTTTATTTTCGAAGGTTATTTTGTGAAAAAAACTTAAAATGATTATTTAAGAGAATTGCCCAATCTATATTGATATAAATACAAATGGTTGTATAATTCATTGAGTTATAGGAATTTACATATCGTCAAAATCTCATTGATCATGTATATAAAATACACAGTGATTCCTCCAGTTTACATGGTATCAAAGTAAGTAAAAAATGGTATCAAAGTAAGTAAAAACCGGTATCAAAATTGTTTATCTTTTTGATTTATCATCTCGTTCATTTGTGAGAATGAGTAAAGCCTGAGTTATGGGCATGCCTACATTCATAACCATCTATATGACTTTTTGGTGTCACCGTACTACCCCAACCGTCAGACAACATAAGGAAGATATTGACTCTAATTCTGTCGAATGGTGAAGACTTTAACCTCCGCCTCCTCCGTACGATCCCGTCCCTCAAAAAGTGAAGCACCACGATAGTGGGCTGATCTATCTCAAGTGATCCGAGTTCTAAACTAGTGTTAAATTGAATTTGAATATTTTTTTGGCTCATGAATCATGATTGTTTAACACCCGATCAAACCATCTTAGACTAGCATTCTTAACAATCTGAAAACCCTAAATCAATTTGTTACTCGCCTATTTGTTATTTTAAAAACCATTCATTGTTTTAGTTTGATATTGATCCCATAAAGATAAAGTGTAAACTGGTCCTCTGAATTTGAATCTTAAGAGCACCATTAAGGGGGGTTTTTAGAGGGTGCTTAAGGGGGGTGCTTAGGCAAAAAGCGGGTGGGTCCCACAAAATAGGGTGCTTGTGTTGCTTGATTAGGAGCTGGTGCTTGCACTGTTCATGGGTCCCACTGACACGTGTCGGCCTGCGATTGGTCCGTTTATTAATTTTTTTTTTTTTTTTTTAAACAGAAAAAAAAAAAATTAAGCACCCCTAAGGAGTGCTTAGGGTTGAAGATGCTCTAAGTACTACAACAACTATTGTTAACTTAACAGTAGCAAATGTTCATTTTTAGTGTATCAAGTTTGGGGCCATCGTGACGGGAAACAACTTATTACCTTTATTTTTGGGTTATATATTTAGTCTAAGACCTCTAACTTGCTTTACCCTCTTTGTCGCAGCTAATGCTCCAGGTGCATGACCAGTAGACATACTCGGAGAAACGCATCAGGAGAATTAGTTATACTTACCAACCAGGAGCTAGCAAGGCTGAAAAAACATAACAGCCAAGGCCGAACAACGCCACAATGGGCAACTACGACAATCAAGAGCAACTCGGTGTTGAGTTGCAACATATGCAACATCAGATGCTCCAGATGCAGCAGAATATCCAAGCTCATTAGAAAGCTGCTCAACAAGCTGCCCTACTCGCTGCGCAGCAGTAGCAGGAACAACCGGAGCAAGCTGCTCCAATAGGGCAGAGACACTTTTCGCGTAACTTTCCTATTACACGCTCTGCCATTACTCCTCGACCTTGTACACGACAAGACTTTGAAATCAAGCCTGCCTTGATCGCTCTGGTACAGAGAAAGGTCTTCACCAGTTTTCCAGCAGAGATTCCAATGGAGCATATCAAGAGTTACGAAAAAAGTCTACAGCTTTACTCGCAAAAATAGAGTATCACCCGACTACATCAAGTTCATGCTCTTTCCGTTTTTTCTTGATGGAAAAGCAGCACGATGGTTAAAGTCGGTCCCTCCTGGCTCACTTACTTCGTGTGAGCAGGTCAAATCATCGTTCCTCAGTAACTTCTACACGAAAGCAAAGATTGTTGCATTAAGGAACAAATCTTTTCTTTCAGACAACTCAGTGATGAACCTTTTTGTGATGCATGAGAACGATTCAATGATTACCGCAGGGAATGCCCCTATCATGGATTCGATAATGATTACTTGCTGGGTATTTTTTATGATGGAGTACACAAGGAATACATAAGTGCTCTAAACTCTGCGAGCAATGGAAACTTCATGACTCAGACCACTGGTGGAGCGTTTGAGCTGATTGAGAACATGTCTGCTAGCCCAGGCAATAAGAACCAGGAGAGCAATCGCTCCAAGAAAATCAACAGTGTTGACACCTAGAAGATAAATGATCTTACATCCAAGGTTGATCAGCTACTGAGGAACAACCAAGGGAAAATCTTCATCATGGAGGAAACTACGGATGAGCAGATTCATAGCCCTCAAGAGGTTGCTCCCGAGACTGAAAATAAAGGAAACGACCAGCAAGAGGTCAACTACATCAACAGACATGGGTATGTGCATAACCAAAACTACAATCAGAACCCCAACATGAGGAATAACCCACAACTATTCTCGTACAGGAGCAACAACATGGAGAACAACACGGCACAAGGTACGGGGTATCAGCAAGGCTTCCCGCAGAACTTTCAGGGTAAAATCTTTGTTTCCAGTCAGGCAAAGAACTGGTTTGCGGGTCGGAATCAGAATCAGAACCAGAAGAATTCAAAAAGCAACCAGCAAGCTGTTCCAGCTACCGCGAGCGGTCCGTAAAAAGAGCTGAAAAATCTCAACATCATGATGCAACATATGCTTCAGAGCCAGCAAGTTCAGGTTAATGTACTGAATCAGGTTATGACAGACGTCAACACTAGGATGGATAACATGTTCACCGAGCTGAATACAAAATATGATACTGTGAGCAACCACCTAAGGAGGATTGATGTTCTGCTTGTTCAAACAACTGAGAGTATCAAGAGGCAGGAAGGGACGCTCCCTAGAAAAACTGATAAAATCCTATGGCTGAGCAATGTAATGCAATAGGGCTAAGATGTGAGAAGGCTGAAGAAAACGAAATGGAGTAACTATTAGCTGAGACTGCTTTAGGTGAAGAAGAGAGAACATATAACCCTGCTAGCTCTAAAGTGTGAAGTGACTGCTCTCGACGAACCTGTTGAGACTCCACCAACTCGAGTGTATGTTCCGAAGGTTCCCTATCAATTCCAGCTAGACATCTAATGGATCCCATCAGTGAAGAGAAACTAGCAGGCTGTAACAAGATGGTGAGAAGGCTTCCTTAAGAGCTTGCATTCGAAGATGTTCGACATATTCGTCCATTGCTTATGTTCTTTAAAAACTGTAGAGAGACTCAATAGGAGATTAAAACCTTGTATTCCAAATAATTGTCTACACCAGCAATGAAGGTATTGCCTAAGGTTGATGATCCTAGAAAGTTTGCTTTTCTATGTTCCATCACTGGAGTAGAATTCAAGGAAGCTCTTTGTGACTACGGGTATAGTGTGAATGTTGTCTCAAAGGCGATTGTTGACGAGCTGGGCATTGCGGATGTTGAGACTTCTCAGCTGACTTTGGATTTTTCAAAGTCTTCCACATCAGTCCCTTATGGCACGATTCACAACCTTCCTGTCCAAGTAGGAGAGTGTGTTCATCATACTGAATTTCATGTTGTTGAGATGAGCAAGGATTATGAGATATCTTTAATTTTTGGACGAACATTTATAGCTATAGTGGGAGCAATCATCGATATGCTTAATAAGAGAGTCTTTTTCTCCAACACCAACAAGGAAGTTTTTGACCAAGGAAAAAAAAGTCAGTTTGAGTCAGTTTTCAGGATCGAGTCAGTCAAAACTTTGTGGAAATTAGGACCTTATTTTGTGACGTCATTAGCCACCTCGTGCTTTAGTTATCTAATTTAGTGATCTTAGCAGTGACGAAAGAAACACATGTGGACTTGTAACACCCTGACATTATCTCATTTAGTTGCTCAAGAAAATTTTGGCTTGTTGAGGTTACACTCGAAAGACTTAGCTCCATTTAACTTGAACCTAATCTTGACTGGTATTCTTCTTGTTATGGGCATTAGATCAGAGAAACGAGATCACACGCAAGACTTATTATATTTTTTATCCATCTTGCTGATCCTGAGTGGCTACATCATCTTTAGCTAGTTCCCACCCTGCATCTTAACATGTATTTCACTTTCATGCGTTTGTTTTCAGTGTTATATGTGCTGATATGTGCGAAAAAGTCAGAGAGGAAGGGTTCGACGCAGTTTCTTACTCTTTACTGCTGCAATAAATCAGAACAGTTGAGGAGAGCATGCAACACTAAGGGGAGTAACCGTTCCATAACCAGTGAACCGCAAGAAGAGCAAGGTGGAGAACCAGAATGTTTGAGCAGTCAGAACCACCAATGGCACATCAGAACTATCATGTATTACCTCCTTCTTAGTCACATCACCATATCTCTAGTCTTTCTTTCAAAGCAAGGTGATGGAGAAGGGGAAGAAATAAAAGAAACATGGAGCCACTGGAATGGTTGAGCAAAAGAATGGGTACCGATTTGAAAGAAAGAAGAGCATGCAGATAATCAGTGCACTTGCTCGAGAGGAAGCAAAAACGAACAGAGGTTGTGGACATCAATTGATATATTTTCTCTTGCCATTTTGCGCGATATCCTGCATCCTCTACAAATAAATGGTAGCCCCTAAACACTCTTACCTCTACCATAAAATAATTTGTTTAATACATAGAACCGTCTACCCTAAATGATGTATGTGATGAGAAGCTCACGCTATTTTTAATTGAATGTAAGGAGCTTTGTCTGGAAAGTGTCGCTTTTGCAAGTTTGAGATATAGAGTATAAAGTCGATCTTGAACAGCAGCCAGTGGGGTTTTGGTAAGGGTGTGTTGTCCTAGGTTACTGTTTGTATGGTTCAGAGATTTGTGGTTAAAGTATGGTTACCGAGAATAGGAGAGTTCCACACTTTCAAAATTTTCTCCATGTTCTTGATACTTGACATTGTTTGAGGACAAACACGGATCTATGTGACAACCTGTCCCGCTCACTCGGACCCCAGGTTTACAGCGCTGCAGCGCATCGACCCCAACCCCTCCTTCATGAGTTCTCACTAAATCCATGATTAGGTTGTTGGTGCACCTCAAACCCAGGACCTCACCCTTTAACATCATTCTCACAGGACAAGCTGTCACCAATTGATCTGCAGCTCAATTGGTGACAACTTGTCCTGTGAGAAGGCTGTTAAAGGGTGAGGTCTTGGGTTCGAGTAACGCCAAGCGATCAATAACCTACCGGTGGATGTGGATTTTCCACAGTGAGGGGTTAGGGTCGGTGCCCTGCAGGGCTGTGAGCCGGGGTCCACAGGACGGGCTGTCACAATCTAAGTCTGGGGAATTGATATATGGTGTTTTTGGCATATTCTAACAATGTTTTCTAAAATATTTTCAAGTCTTTATCGAGTCTTCCTAGTATTTTTTGGGTCATTTTAGGTTTGGAGTCTCATTGGATGGGAGATGAACCAGTTGGAGCAAAAGAGGCAGGAAAAGTGCAATTTGGAGTTTTTTTTTGTGTAGCTGTCGGACAGAGCAGACTGATGGGTGTTCCTGATCTGTCAGAGCACCCGAATGCCTGCTCCAGCGGCAGATATTTTTAAGGAAACTACAAGTTATTTTGGGATTTGCCCTAATAATCCCAATTTTCTCTTTGAGCCGCCAGCAACCTTGATATATCTTCTTTTTCTTTTTCCCTTGGTTTTTCTATGCTAGTTTTTGAGAAGAAACCAAACCCTAGAGTTCCATTGTTGTGATTTCATACTTTGTAAAGGAAGAAGGCCATCTCTCTCGATTTAGAGAAAAAACCCTTGAATCCTATTTATATTTATCTGCAATCATATTCACGTTTTATTCAGTCTATGTCTCTATGTTTCTTGTTCCATGACAAGTCGGTTTGCTTAGTCTAGGGTGTTAAGATCTTAGATCCGTGAGCTTGACATAAATAAGTTATAAATCGATTGTCTTCATTCATTGTTGTTCTTAAAGCTTGCATTAACTCACTTAGTGCATGAACTTAGGCTTAACCTCTACATTAACCGTGTATTAGGTTGCTAGACATAACTTGAATGAGCATCACATCCCTAGCCAACGAAAGTAGATGTTAGAGTGTTTTGTGAACAGATCGGACTTGATCTTAATATTTATCATTGCATCTCAGTCCAAACTACAGTTTAGGTACTGAGATCGATTGACAAAAGGTGAAGCACCAAAACAGTGGGCTGATCTATCTTGACTTATCCGAGTTCTAGACTGATGCATAATTAAACTTGAATAATTATTTGGCTCAATATTATTTAACACCCGATCAAACCACCCTAGGCTAGCATTCTTAATAATATGAAAACCCCAAATCAGTTTGTTACTTGCTTTTTACGATTTCTTATTTTAAAAACCATTCATTGTTTTAGCTTAGTATTGATTCCATAAAGATAAAGTATAAACTAATCCTCTGAATTTGAATCTTAACTACTACAACAACCACTTTTAACTTGACAGTAGCAAATGTTCATTTTTAGTGTATCAAAAAGATATTGGGGATATCTATTTATAAGAAAAGGAGGAGAAAACCCTATGTTTAATCCTAATGGACCATGGATTCAATGTGCTTCCTTTTAAACCAAAACAAATTTTGGGGTAGACATTCTGGGTCAGTACAATTCTCCCTCTTATTTGATTTTCTTGGTAATCCCGTTTCCAAACAAGCTTCCTGTAAGTTTTTGTCTATGGAACGCACATATGCAAATTTGAAATAACAATCTATTTTTTTAATTCGTTTTACGGTTTTTTTGTATTTTTCGAATTTATTTGATCACTTGTCGTTGGCCCTTGCAGAGAATCTAGTTCTTCAAAAATAATTGAGAATCTTTATTTTTCTCTTCTAACAAATTTGACAGTGCGAATTTTGGTTCCCACAATTTGGCGTCAGAAGGAGGGGGCAGATTATTCTTACTCACACGGCTGAAAAACGCTTGCTCAAAACATGTCTGAAAATATGAAAGATAAACTAGCAGCTCGAGTTGACACTGTCAACGACGACAACAACGCTGGTAACACAACTCCAGCAGAGACTATGGCAATGCTAACGTAAACGCCGCAGCACTCGACAAAATCAAAAACCTAATCACAACTCTTCTCCACAAGAAGAGCGACCATAACAAGCTCGCGATTTCTCTGCCTTAAAAAGAAAAGGGCAAATACTGGATCTATCTAACCCCGAAAAAATAGTCTTAGAGATGGAGAAATCTTGGTGCATAAAGGGGTTCAACTAAAAAACCTTTTCCATAAACTTTTTTTTTGGAAAAATAAAACTTGATCTCTCCAAAATTGCGACAAAACCCTGGGTTACTTGCGGAAAAAGGAAGCACATCAAATCGGGTACACACCTCTCACAGCCGTATTTCTTCTGAATAACTTTCGTAAAAGTCTTTGGAGAAATAAAACCCACTTCTCCCTCCCGAAATCACAAAGAAACTCTAGATTACTTGCGGGAAAAGAAACACAACAAATTGGGTTGGCAAAAAACTCAATTTTGCGGCTATGATGAAAAAATATTTTTTTGGGTTTGACGGGAAAACTCGATTTTGCAGCTTTGACGGGAAAACTCGATTTTGCAGCTTTGACGGGAAAACTCGATTTTGCAGTTTTGGTGAAAAAACTTGATTTTACAGTTTTGGCGAGAAAATTCGATTTTACGGTTTTGGCAAGAAAACTTGATTTTACGGTTATGGTAAAAAAATTCGATTTTTGGATTTTGGCGGGATAACTTGATTTTGCGATTTTGACGGGAAAACTTGATTTTGCAGAAAATCTCTTTTTTACGGTTTTTTGATCTTTGAGGTTTTGACGGGAAAACTCTGTTTGGCATAGTAAAATAAATTTAAAATTTCAATATATATTTAAATATTATATAATATATGCGTGTCAAAATAAAAGGTTTAAAATTTAAGCCCTAGACCTATTAGGGCTCGCCCTTTTTTAATCTTTTTCAAAAATAAGGGTTAGGCCTACAAATGAGTTTGCAGGGTTAGGGCTAACCCCGATATGTTGAGCCCATATTAACATCCCTACTCACTACTGTAGATTTCTATGAGTTGACCCCATATTAACCTACGAGTTGATTTCTATAGAATCACTCAAAACCTAAAACGGCTGACAAAGACTAAACAAAGGAAAAGAGGGATCATATCCCTCACTGGTAAAACATCTTTTTAAACATAAGATTTTGGAAAAATTCAAATGTTACTTATGTAGCAACATATTCTGTGAATTTACGATATTTGTCTACTAAGCTTACTTTGGAAAAAGTACTCAAAACTCTCTCGGATCAATCCTACGGAAACAAGAAAATTTCTAATTTAGTTAGTTCAAGATAATTAAGCTCATTGCAGATAGAGTTTCTATTATTAAAACTAAGAAACTAGATTTGCGGAACAGCCACAAAATGTGAGTTTTCCAAAAACATCTCTCGTACGGCCAAACTCGAAACATTATACGGAATAAGTTCGGTAAAATCAAGCTCGACAACATTTTACAAAATGAAATTCGTAAAATTAAACTCGATGATATTTTGCAAAACAACTTTCTTAAAATTAAACTCGACAACTTTGTATGGAATAATTTTCGTAAGGTTAAGCTCGACAACATCTTACAAAAAAAACATTCGTAAGGATAAACTCGACAACTATTAACAAAAAAACTTTCACAAAATTAAGCTCGACAACATCTTATGAAACAACTTTTGTAAAATTAAACTCGACAACATTTTACGAAATAATTTCATAAAATTAAATTCGATAATGTAGGAACTGAAATTCACACCTTCAAGTTGTATGATTGGAGGAAAGTCGAGTAGACCTAACTTTCCCTGAAGTATCCGCACTATCTATAGGGCCAAGCACCAAAGAGATCAATATATGAAAAAACATATAGAAAATAAAAAATTGAAAGAGATGAAAAGAGCCAAAAGATGGTTTTATTCCGAGTTCGTGTTTAGGCATGAACAACAGGTAAGAGCTTTGGCCGCAAGAGCAGTCGACGAATTTCCTAGGCTGACAACCTAAGACTGCGAAAACCTAAAAACGTAGTTCAATAACAAAAACGGAAATAAATGCCTAATGTCTCTAAATGCTAAGTTTGCTGTGTGTAAAATTCTCCTCACATCTCTCGCTTTGCTTTTCTTATATACTCCTCTTAGGTCGGTTAGCACCTTCCTTTTCTGTCTCCGAGCCGAGTCTATAGCTTCAAGAGAATATTTTATTTTTCCTCGATCTTCATGATTATCTCAGAAACTTAACATTTATCTTCTCCTACAAAATAAAAAATAAACTGTCATACTAACTTTGGGCTCTTTCTCGTCTAAAACCGCAAGTGGGCCGTTAGCCGCATTTTAGACCTCTTTGGGCCATTTTTTGACTTTTAACATTTTTTCAATTTCCTCGAGAAATCACCTTCAGTACGACACCAATTTTTATAAAAGAATTTAAATCAACCATAAAGTCGAGGCATCTGGTGTTTTAAGTTAACTGTGGCGGTTTGTACGATGGGTTTGAACTTATACGAGAAAACAAGTCTTCATGGTTTCTATCATAAAGTCTCAACGGTAACTCTGATCGCAACACAACAAGGGACAATATGGCCACGGTTGGAGGCGAGAGCTCCTGATATTGACATGATGCAGTCATCCACGCCTTATGGCGAGCTAGTTTGGGAAGGAACCGAGCTATCTCTAGGGCGAGCTGACATGAGGACCCGAGTTTTCCCTAGGGCGAGCTGGCTTGAGGACGGAGCTCGCCCTAGGGTGAGCTGGATTGGGAACGGACCAAGCTCACCCTAGGGCGTGCTGGCTTGTGAACGGACTGAGCTCGACCTAGGGTGAGCTGGCTTGAGGACGGACCAAGCTCGCCCTAGGGCGAGCTGTTACATGGATGGACCAAGCTTGCCCTAGGGCGAGCGGGCTCGTGGACGGACCGAGATCGCCCTATGGCAAACAGGCTCAAGGATGGATTGAGCTAGCCCTAGGGAGAGCTGGCTCGTGGATGGACCGAGCACGTCCTTGGGCGAGCTGGCTCGAGGATGGACCGAGCTCGCCCTAGGGCAAGAAGGCTCGAGGATGGACCGAGCTTGCCCTAGGGCGAGCTGGCTTGTGGATGGACCGAGATTGCCCTAGGGCGTCTTGTTCTTGAACACACTTAGCTCGCCCTAGGGCGAGCTGGTTTGGGAAGATACCAAGCTCGGACCTCCTTTGGGTGGTTCAGACGGTTAGGGAAGCGTTAGTAAGCCCTTTCTTCTTTCCATCTTTATTTTACAACAGTCATTTGTCGAAGAGGTCAGATTTCCAATTCGAGAATCCATCAAACAAAATCTTTTTCTCAAACTTTACTTGGGAGTTTTTTACCATGAAATGTTTCTTGGGGACTTTAAGGAGTCTATTCCTTCGTAACCGATTTTGACCCCAACAGTTAGCCCACAGCTCGTGGAACGTGGACATTTAGCATGAGGTTCTAGCGAACGGCCGAGCAAGTAAGGAAAGTTAGGAAAGTTTGGCGGAATGGATGATCGAAAGTCCAAAGGTGAATAGTAAATCTCTTTGCCTATAAGTAGGTGGAGTAAGTTTTTCAAATCTTTACTTGCTCATTTCATAAGAAACTTCTTCAAGGTAGAAAAAACTTATTTTCTCTTCCTCTCTTCTTCTGTCTCTCCTTGTTATTGTTTAAACATGTCTTCAAGAAAGAGAGCTTCCAAGAGTTCTAAGATTCCTTATTTTAGTCCTGAGAATGTTCATGATAACGTACGACGATGATGTCATTCCCAAGGCAGAGTTTGTGCCCCATTATGTCGATCCTGAGGCAGCCGAAGCGTACTGGGTTGATGTATGTAACGCGAAAGTTCCTCCGGCTGAGGCGACATACCCTTCCAGGCCTTGTGTTCAGCGTGATTATGACTTTCCAAGCAAGAGTTTGTATCTCTTTTTCGACACAGTACGCAAATTTTGGCAAGTCCCAGATGAAGTGGAGTTTTGGATTTCGAAGCTGGGGGAAAGTGCTGAAAATCCCCAGAGGGTTATTTCACATGCTATGAGGCGCATCTCATGTGTGGTCATTTATGGTTCCCTATCCCGGAAGTCATCATTCATACTACGGCTTCGGGCTGTCGATAAGCGAGGTGACCCTCACGGGTTTGCAACACCTCATTGGTATTATAGTCCTAAGCTATGAGCATCAAATGGTTATGGATGCTGATTACTTTGAGGCCTCTTGCGTCTGCAACAGTCATCGGGACCTCTTATGTACCACTTGACTCCTTGAAAGTATATGTCGATAGTCAAGAAGACTATCTCCAATGGACACAAGTGGAGGGAATGCTTGTTTTTTGGTCTGCATAAACAGCGTCCAGTTGAGGAGATTTGCATCTCGATCTTTCGTAGTACATGGAAACAACATGGTAATTCGGTCGGATATTTTTTTTTGTTTGTTTCGACAATGTCTAGCCTCGTGTTTTCTCTTTGCTTTTGCAGACCCTAAACTTCTTTGGACGTTTTCTGCGGATTTGACCATTGTGAGAGATCTTTTCTAGGGTGGTTTTTTCTATTGACTTATTTCTCTCTGCAGCGGGTTCACAAGGCGTTGGCAAGTGATCACTCTCGGGATGATCCTCAGATACTCGTGGAAGAAGAATTTGATCCGGTTATGGATGGGTTTGCTTCCCGCGATGTGTTGTTTTTGATGCTAGCGATTTCCCCTCAAAGGACCCGCCGCTGCTTGGATGGGGTCCAAATTTTGCTCCCGGTGAAGGGAGCGGTTCCAGCAATATGCCTTTCCCTTGTTGTAACTTTGATGAGTTCTTGGCCTTGCTTCGTACGGATTTTGACTTTCCTCCAGCCCTAGATGACCTATCCATGCCGAGGACGTTGGCGGAGGGCTCTCGACTCATTAACGGGGTTGGGTCTTAATCTCTTGTAAATTTTTATACCAAGTCCTTTTGTTAACATTTCGAGAAATCTGCAGGGATTGCATGTGTTCAACTCAGCTCTTGAAGTGAGTTACCATGACGGACGAGTTTCTCGTTTCAAGGCCAAGCAAGCAAAGAAAGAGATTGCCCACCTACAGAGTGAGGCTGCTGCGCGTGACCTTCGTCATCAGGAGTTGGCCAGGAGGCACGCCAAAGCCCTTCATCGTGCAGAGAGGGAGGGAAGGCGGAGAATCGTTGCAGTGAACAGGAACTGTGCTGCTCAGTTTGCGGCTGAGTATTGGAGTCTCAAGGATAGTCATGGGTAGTTACCTTACCGTTATCTTTCTAGCAGTTGCACCAAGACAAGCTTGACTGGTGACATGGGTGGTGTTTATTGTTCTAGCATGGTATAAATATCCTAAAAAATTAGCTATCAAATTAACCATAATCTTAACACACACAATAATACTCTTGCCAAGAGAGATCATGTGTAACTGCCATCTGTGTGGCATGTGTTGATCGGTTCTGGGGTTAAGCCGTCGATCAATAATGAAGGGTGGGTGTCGAACGATTGCTGAACAACAAAGGCGTCGATTGATTCTGTGGGTTGGGTGTTGATCGATGCTCCATCTTCAGGCTCCTCGGTTAACTCATAATTGCAGAAGCATGTGGCCATAAGTTCTGCATCATTAGACAACTTCGTGAGGGCAAGTATATTCTTATAAATTTAATAATTAACATTATGATCAATAAAGGAAAGGCACAACCTGTTAGTCTTCATGTCATAGATAGCTCCCACGGTAGCCATGAATGCTCTCCCAAGTAATAGTGAAGAGTTCTAATTTATCTGGATATCCATCACATGGAAGTCTATAGGGACTAGGACATTTTGGATCTGCAGTAGGACATCTCTACAAATACCCCTTGAATCCACTCTGGAGCAATCCACAAAAACGAATAAATCACTGGAAGGCTCCACTCTCAGGTTCAACTCTTCTGCCATAATTAACTAGATGTAAAATAGAATGTAAATATGCTAGATCTAGGGTTTCAAGCTTAATGAATTATAATGGATATGAGGCAGGTAAATGTAAATATTTTAGAACTCAAATGTTAACTATTCTGACCTTTTTAACTCCAACTCTCGTATGCGAACAAAAGGAACGACCAACGATCGACGGCTAAGGCCTGGTGTCGATCGACGGTGAAATCATAAGGAAGTATGGGCGAGATTTGATAAGTCCACCAGACTTATTAGACCAGCTCTCGCATGTATCTAACAGCCTAGTTCAACAAAATCTATTATGGCATAAAATCAACTATCGTAGTTGTCCATGTCCTATCATCGAGATCCTAGTTAGCTACTCTAGAATGCAAGCATTAAGCACAACTCAACTGATGGATATTAACTTAACCTAACAATCTTATTTATGGGCTAATCCATAGTTGATATCATTCAACCCTAAATCTAATTAGTAACTACTCAAACATGATCCTTGTCACATAAATCATAGATAAATAGAATAAATATGAAATAAAATATAAAAAACAAAAGAGTTGTAGGAGGACTCTGAAGGAGTTTCTCATTTCTCTCCTAATACAAAATGAAACAAAAATGCTCTGTAAAACTTATGTCACCATCAGCGAGCAAGTATACTGTTTTCCTTTATTAAAATTGTGTCCTTATGGTGATAGTGTTGTTGAAGTCTGGGGGAGGTTTACTAATATTGTTTTCTATTGATCGAGTTCAAAGCATACACATCAGTCGACAATGGATCTCGACCATCGATCGACACAACATACCTCACATCGATCGACACTCTTTTACAGAGTCTGGTATTGAGTTTCTCTCTTAATTACTTACTTATGATTTAAATTTTCCTAACCAATCAGGGGTGGATTACACTGGGGAACAGTGTAATTTAAGTTTGGGGGAGGTTCGCTAACGCTATTTAATTTGTTTTGAGTTTTATTTGCTATATATATATATAAATAAGGTTTTCAACAAGTTTTATTGAGTCAAAAGGGGATTATGATAAAGATTTATTATTGACTAACCATACTTTAGCATTATTCTTAGAAGGTTGTTCGCAGAGATTACTAGAGATACTAAAGTGGATCATCCTGCCACTATACCATACTTGCTTAGAAAGTTTGAAGGAACCGAAGCTGATTTCCAACACTAATCCTGACATTATTAGCTTGCTTTGAGGCTTGGTATACATTGGATCAGATTCCTTTTGTAAGTCTGTAGGTACAAGTCATTGAACCTTTGGTTCCCTTTTCTCTCTCTCACTCTTCAACATCTACTTAAAAGCTTAAAAGAATGAGATGATTTTCCGAGATGCAGAGGGGTAGGTACATTACCAATAACCCCATTATTCTAATTCAGAGGAATCATCACACATTGTTGGAAGAAAGGGATAGGTAAATTACCAATGACCCCATTATTCGCCTACAAACTTTTCCCAAAAAAAAAAGAAAACGAAAAAAATAATAAAAGAAGAAGAAATCTAAAAAGATTCAGAAAAAAAAGAAAAGAGGTAAGAAAGGGATCAGAGAAGACTTTGTGCCTAGTTGTAGAGATACTTGCATAGGTAAGAATCCATGTGTCCTTTGATCGATACTCCCAAGGTAAAGCATGCACTTTTATTTTATGCAAAGAAATGAGATCAGTAGAGGGGCGAGTCAAGCTAGTATTTGCTAAGTTGTTGGTAGAATGGATTTGGTTGCTATACTAGGATATGGTACATAAAGTTTCTATGTGATTGACTTGATACGATGTGATTGCAACAAAGTAGGGTGATGGTTATTCTTAGATATTATGTGAGTCTCCACTTTTCAAAACCTCTTTCACAGATTTGTTTGCTTGAGGACAAGCAAATGGTTAAGTCTGGGGAAGTTGATATAGCCTATTTTTACCAGTTTTAAGCCATGTTATCGGCTATATTTAGAGTCTATTATGTGTGTCTAGGCTATGTTTTAGAGTATTTACAGGTCCATGAACGTTTTGGAGATATATGAGATACTTGGAGCTTTTGGAGCATCTACAGGAGAAGAATCCATAGCCGATCACCTAGGGAGTCGACGAAGCCATCGATCGATGGAAAACTCTTGGCGTCAACCGATGATTAAATCCCAGGATTGATCGATGTAGCACACTTGCCATCGATCAATGACAGCCGATGAATAAAGCCCAAGTCAGAATGACGAAAATACCCTTGACAAGTTTTGACCTAAATTTAGTGTTTTATATTTATATCTTGAGAAAGACAGAGAGAACACAAACATAGATTTATTACAGCATTTTGACATAGATTTATTACAGCATTTTTAGTTATATTCATTTTATATTAGGGTTAAGAGAGAAATGAGAGACTTCTTCAGAGTCCTTCAGGAACTCCTTTGGTTTTTATTTATTTTTTATTTCATATCTATTTCATCTATGATTTCTGTGATAAAGATCATGTTTGAGTAGTTACCAATTAGATTTAGGGTTGAATGATAGCAATCATGGATTAACCCAAAAATAGGATTGCTATGTCAAGTTAATATCCATCAATTGAGTTGTGCTTAATGCTTGCATTCTAGAGTAGCTAACTAGGACCTCGATAATAGGACATGGACAACTATGAGAGTGGGTTCTGTGCCAGAATATTTTCTGTTGAACTAGACTGTGAGGCGCATCTGCAGACCTTTCAGATCCCGATGTACAACGGCACCACTGATCCTAAAGCGCATCTGCAGACCTTTCAGATCGCGATGGGTAGGGTCAAACTCAGGGAAAACGAAAGAGATGCCAGCTATTGCCGCCTCTTCATCAAAAATGTCCAGGGAGCGGCACTCGATTGGTTTTCTTGCCTAAAGAGAAATTCCATCAGAAGTTTCCGCCAACTCGCTTCGGAGTTTCTCAAGCAATATCCATGTTCATGGGTAGGGAAACCTCTGATGGTTATCTTTGGAGTCTATCCCAAAAGGAAGACGAAACTCTCTGAGACTTTATGAACTGATTCAAGATTGTCATGTCAAGAGTCAACGTGATCAGCGATAAGGTGGCGATAGACGCGCTCAGAAAAACGCTTTGGTACAAGTCAAAGTTCATAAAGTGGATATCTCTAAGAAAACACGCACGATCCAAGGTACTCGCCATAAGGACACATACTACATAATCATCGAAGAGGAGATGAAAGTCCTGACGCAGAAAATAATAGACCGGCGAAAGCATCTTTGAAATGCATCGAAGCAGAAGCCAAAAAAGAAAACTCCATGAAGGCAGTCTCATTGAACTATCACATGTGCATCAAGTTCCTTACTCCTAACAGAACCGCAACAATTTGGGGATTCGAAAAACAGTCACGACTCTGATTTGTGGCTTAACACAAGCTGAGGCAAACCAAGACAATTTCCATGGTTAAACCCAATCGTACGAAAACAACTCAGCTCTCGACTACAAACGCTTCTTAAAAAGATGACCCAGAATCGTCTATTCAAGCCATGGCTGCGGAAGATAAAAGCAAGCAGACTTCCGAGCCCAACGCTTTCGACAACCCAAAAAAATCTACTCCAGAAAAAGCTGCCGATCCAGTATCAGTCAACATCAAGGCAACTCTAAACCCATCTTCCATCATCTCGCCCTCATAGTTCATTCGTAGTTTTCTCCTTCGAGTTTTGATCGAAAACACACCTTTTGTTTCATCTCGATCGGAGTTTCCGTGAAAGTTTTACGACAAAAACTAACATGGCATATTTTTGTAAAGTTTTAAATGATAAATAAGGCGGTAATGATTAGCATAACACCATTTTGCACGGTAACATATCAAAACTCAAATGGGCTCCGAACAAACTGATAATTTCTCTGAGAAATAATTGTAAAAACGCGCAAAATCGTAAAATGGCTCAAGCGGCCTAAAACATAAAAGTCCACTTATGATTTAAATCTAGAGAACCAGCCCAAGAAAAATAATGGTCCATTCGATTTCTATAGAAGATAAAGGAAAAGAAGATAAATGCTTTTTCCAAGATAAACATAAAAGATTGAGAAGATAAGGTAAATTTCCGCTAAGATAAACTTGAATCGAAGGCAGAAAGGGGAAGTTTTCCCCTTATATATGCCTCTGAGGCAGTTGCGTTTTTACCATTCTGCCCTGATCCGAGTTTATCCATTCGCGGAAGTTTTCCTTATCTTTCTCGATTTCCATGGTTATCTGGAAAAATGACATTTATCCTCTTTTCCATTTATCCCTTCGAAAACTAAGTAAACCGTCATAATGGATGGTCTCCTTCTCATCTAGAGTTTGTAAGTGGGTCTTTGCCATGTTTGGATCCTCTTGGGATGTTTTCTGACTTAGACGTTTTTACGATTTCTTTAGGAGAAAACACCTTTGATGTGACGCTAGCCATTAGTTTCCTTGAGACAATGGGCAGCAGTCGTATAGCTATGACGACGATGGAGTTAAGTTAACAAGTGCTCTAGTATACAAGTGATTCTTGGATTTTTAAGAAAGACGAGTCTTGCGTTTTTATCGTAAAATTCAACGGCAAGTCAAATTGACATGAAACAAGGATTCATTTGATTAGGACATCGAGAGTTAATGCATGGCATGTCATTGGATGGGAAACCTTGAGTCATAGAATGTCCCCGCCCTATGGCGGTATGGACAGATCTGTGGATCGTCCCTTCCCTAGGGTGGGATGGTTTTGCTTGGAATGTCCCCTCCCTATGGCGGGGTAAATTTGTCGCGCAACGTCCCCACCCTAGGGTGGGGTGCTTTGTCGAGCAACATTCCATCCCTAGGGCGGGGTGATTTATCAATCAACGTCCCAGGCCTAGGGCTGGGTGCTTTATCTAGCAATATCCCCGCCCTAGGGTGGAGTGATTTGTCGAGCAATGTCCCCGCCCTAGGGCGGAGTGCTTTTTTGATAAACGCCCCCCCTAGGGCGGGGTGCAAATCGACAACGTCCTCGCCCTAGGGCGTGTGGATTTACTCCGAATCGTCCTCTCCTTAGGGCGGGGTGGATCGACTTTAGATTATCCCTTGGACAAGTGTTGCCCGGAGTCGAGGATGTTCATTTTTATGTCGTTCGTCTTATGAATTGAAGAAGATCAGTTCTCTAAATCGAGGATATGATGGCATTGAGTTAACCCATATCATCTTGACGTTTTCACATAGACTTCTATGAGAAAACATGCGTTGCTTGTTTTCTTCGTAAGATCTCAACGGAAACTCCGATTGGACGAAATAAAAGACATTTTAATCGAGACTCGAAGGAGAACACAATGGAGAAGCTAAGAGCGGAATGGAGTAGGTCTCCCTGCCCTAGACCAGGGAGAAGAGAGAGAGAGACAGTGCCCGCCCTAGGGCGGGGTGGAAGGGTATGTGCCCGCCCTAGGGCGGGGAGGAAGGTTGTGCCCGCCCTAGGGCGGGAAGGAATGGTATCTTCCCACCCTAGGGTGGGGAGGAATGGTTCATACCCACCCTAGGGCGAGGAGGAAAGGTCCATGCCCGCCCTAGGGCGGGGAGAGAGGTCTTGTCCACCCTACGGCGGGGAGGGAGGCGGTGTCAGTCCTAGGGCAGGGAGGAATGGTCCATGCCTTCCCTAGTTCAGGGAGGAAGGCTTTGCTGATGCCTTTCGTCCGTTCTCATTCTCTCTGTTGCTTACATTCGTATATTTTCAGAACTATTTAGTTTGTTTTATGCAAGTTTTATCCGTAAATATTTTCCAGAAGTTGTTTTGCAAGTTTTATTTTCGTAAAACTTGTCGTTTATCACAAAAACCTTCCATAAGAATGTTTTCTGATCTTTTCATGCTTGGATAGAAATTATTTGTATTCCTTGTCCGGGATGAAATATACAAAATTCATTCTTGTATCCTTATGCAAACTGGTTTGGCCTATGCTATATATTTTCTTTGACGTTTCCAGCTCACATTTGCGTAAGGCACATTTTCTCAGGGGTGTTAGCTGTTGATTTTGCCATGACCAATTTTGGCCACAATATTTAGCTCCCCAGCTCGTAAGACTTTACGTGTAACATCTTTCGAGGTAGTAATAGGCATGTTGGCAAAACCAGTTTTTTTTTAAAGTTAAAGGAGTTCGTTCACTCTTCTTTCCTCATCGGAATGTGATAAGATTGGGGCTGCGTCTTATGAAGGCTGCCTGTGTACCCTTGTTAAAGGGATCAAGCCTTTCGTAGTTCGTATTGGAGTTAACATCCTTACGATTTTTTTTCCAGTGGGACCTTTATGGCCTAGTTACATGTTATGAGTGAATTTTTCAAGCATGTTGCTGATGATAGAATTTTATATTGAACCTGTGTTGGACTTAAGACTATCCTTGCAGGTTGTTTGTCTCGGATTTATGAGTTCGAGGGTTATTATCCTGAGTCGGATTTTATATTTTTGTTTGTTCTAACCGAGTCTGGCTGTGTTTATGTTTTGGGACTGGCCGCTTGTGGCTTTTGAGTCTCTGCGGCTATGCAGCTTTTGTTTCTAATGAACTTCATATTGAGTTAAGTGGCGTGTGCATATTTTTATTGAGAGGAAGAATGTGAGTTGTAATCTTATCATGTGACTCTCGGTAGATCGTTACGCTTGTCGTTTGTTTTAGACGTGAGTTCTCAAAAAGGATTTGCGGAGACTCGTAAAATGCGCAGGCGCAAACAAAGAGACATAGTTTACGAATCTTGTATTATTTAGATATTATGCCTTGAGATGTTAGAGACCAGCGCGATGGGTTTAGGGCAAGACCTAGGCTTACTTTCAGTTTTAGGATGCGTGATGACTATTTCGGCTTACGTATTCTGTTTGCGGTTTTGAACTGATTCCGTTTCGATATTGAAGTTTGCGATAAGTTCTTGGCTTATACGACTTGCATCAATAAATAAACGAGTATCTCTCTAAAGATAATTTCCAAGTATGGAAGTGCTGAACAAAATTTTGGGTTTCTTTTATAGCGTTATTATCCTATGTCTGATGTAGGAGAGCTATCTCTATGGGAGGAGATGGCTTAGTTTGTTTAGGACGTTTTAGGGTCTGTAATGATCAGCAGCAAACATGATGGTAGATGCGACCATTTTTTAGAGTTTTCAAGAAAAGAGTTAGTGCATATGAGTTGTTTGGTTTTCCACGATGGTGGGTTTAACGAGGAAGGTATTTTGTCGAAAAACGGTTATTCAGACGTCTGCGGCGATCGCGATGATGAAGAGTTGTTTTTCTTTCATATGCTGCATTTCTTGCATGAAATGTTTGCGGGCTTGGAGATGTTTTGCGGTGTTGTAGGTGTTTTGTTTTAACCATACGAGAGAGAAACGTTTGGTTTGTTTGCGGATCTTCGCAGCCAGAACTCTTTTTTTTTTTTGATGTTAGATTGTTTGATCTGTGAACGAGGAATTAGGACCAAGGGGTCATGTAAATTTATCTCTGGGAAGGAGCGTCTTCCTTCACTATGATTTGTGAAGAGGCATGTTGGGATCAAAAACGGTCACGACGCAATCAATGCCGGAAAGCCTCTAGAAAACACCTAGCCTCTGAAAAAAGAAATAAAAATGCGGAAAACTAAAACTAAAGCTTCATACAATTTCAAAAAGACTTACATAACAAGTCAACGGAAGAAGTTCCCCCACAAACCGACACATGAACAAGCAGCGTCCAACTCGCCACTAGGCGAGTAGGACCATTCAAATTTAACTCGCCTAGTGGCGAGTTGGATCGAGCAACCCAACTCGCCACTAGGCAAGTAGGACCATTCAAATTTAACTCGCCTAGTGGCGAGTTGGATCGAGCAACCCAACTCGCCATTTAGGCGAAATGGACGAGACACGACCAACTCGCCATTTAGGCGAAATGGACGAGACGCGACCAACTCGCCTAATGGCAAGTTGAATCAGGTAGTTCAACTCGCCATTAGGCGAGTTGGATGAGTTAGATATGTGTGTTTATTGTTCTAGTAGGGTATAAATATCATAAGAAATTAACTGTCAAATTAACCCTAATCTTAACACACAAAATAATACTCTTGCCAAGAGAGATTAGATGTAGTACTTAGAGATCCAATCCACAGAGCGGAATGGCACACAATAGATTTCTTATTTCTAAAGACTAAGGTAGGTAAATATATATATATGGGGTGAATAATCAATTAAGGAAATATTCCTTATCAAAAAGTAGAGATGCAATATAGAAATATGCTACTAATGCAAATATAGAAATATGCTACTAATGCAAATATGGAATTATGCTACTAATGCAAATATGAAAAATGCTAATGATGCAAATATAAAAATATGCTATTAATTAACTAGATCTAAATGCAATATGCTAGATCTAGGATTTCAAGCCAAATGGATTATAGGGAATAAAAAGCATGGAAATGTAAATATACTAGAACTCAAATGTTAACTATTCTGACTTTTTTAACTCCAAGTCTCGTATGCGAGCAAAAGGAAAGACCATCGATCGACGGTTAAGGCCTGGTGTCGATCGACGGTGAAATCAGAAGGAAGTGTAGGTTGAGATTTGATAACAGCCTAGATTAATTGAGTTTATTTTGGCACAAAACCTACTCTCGTAGTTGTCCATGTCCAATCTTCGAGATCCTAGTTAGCTACTCTAGAATGCAAGCATGAAGCACAACTCAATTGATGGATATTAACATAACCTAACAATCCTACTTTTGGACTAATCTATGATTGCTATATTTCAACCTTAAATCTAGTTGATAATTACTCAAACATGATCTTTGTTACATAAATCATAGATGAAATAGATATGTAATAGAAATTAAATAAAAACCAAAAGTGTTCCAGGAGGACTCTGAAGGAATTCCTCCTTTCTCTCCTAACCCTAATACAAAATGATAGAATAAAATAATGCTTCCTAATCATCTTCTCTCTCCTTAAGACATAAATATAAAACCCTAAACTTAGGTCAAAACTCGTCCAAGGCATTTTCGTCATTCTGACTTGGGCTTAAAATTTGATGTCTGCGAGTCGGACGTCGATCGATGGCAAGTGTGCGACATCGATCGACCTTTGTCTTTAATCATTGGCCGACGCCAAGTATATGTCATCGATCGATGGCTTCTTCAACTCCTTAAATGACCAGCTACGGATTTTTCTCTTCTAAATGCTGCAAAAGTCCAAGTATCTCATATATCTCCAAAACGTTCATGGACCTGTAAATACTCTAAAACATAGCCTAGACACACATAATAGAGCATATAACATAACCTAAATTTGGTAATAAATTGGCTATATCAACTCCCCAAGACTTAATCTATTGGTTGTCCTCAAACAAACAAAGTATGTGAAAGAAGTTTTGAAAAACGGAGACTCACATAATATTTAAGTATAACTATCACCTTATTTTGTTGAAACCACATCCTATCAAGTCAATCACAGAGAAACTTTATGTACCATATCCTAGTATAGCAACCAAATCCATTCTACCAACAACTTAACAAATATTAGATTGGCTCACCTCTCTACTGATTTCATTTCTTTGCATAAAATAAAAGTGCAGACTTTACCTTGGAAGTATCAATCAAAAGACACATGGACTCTTACCTCTGCAAGTATTTGAACAACCAGGCACAAAGTTTTCTCTGATCTCTTTGTTCCCTCTTTTCTGGCTTCTCTGAATCTTTTTGGATCTCAAACTTAATAGACAATGATGCTGATACAGTCTATCTTGCCATCTTATTTTTGATTTTCTCTTCTTTCTTTCTTTTACTTTTTGGGCAAAGTTGTAGGCGAATAGTGGGGTCATATGTAATTTACCTACCCCTCGCTTCAAACAATGTGTGATCATTCCTCCGAATTAGAATAGTGGAGTCTTTGGTAATGTACCTAACCCTCTGCATCTAGGGAAGTCATCTCAACATTTTAAGCTTTTAAGTAGATGCCGAAGAGAGAGAGAGAAGGGAATCAAAGGTGCAAGGACTTATACCTACAAACTTGCAGAATGAATTCGATCCAGTGTATACCAAGCCCCAAAGTAAGCAAATAATATCAGGATTAGTGTTGGAAATCAGCTTCGGTTCCTTCAAACTTTCTAAGCAAGTGTGATATAGTGGCAGGATGATCCACTGTGGTATCTCTAGTAATCTCTGCAAACAACCTTCTAAGAATGATGCTACAGTGTGGTTAATCAATAATAAATCTTGATCATGGTCTCCTTCTTGGCTCAATAAAAGTTTTTGAAAAACTTATATATGTATATAGCAAATAAAACTCAAAACTAATTATATAACATTAGCGAACCTCCCCCAGACTTAAATTACATTGTCCCCAGTGTAATCCGTATTGGATTGGTTAGGAAAAATTAAATCATAAGTAAATAGTTAAGTAGGAAACTCGATACTATCACCAATGTTATACGGTCAGAGACTTAGACAACACTATCACCAGTATTATACAGTCTAAGATTGGTGAAGAAAATAAACCAAAAGGACCAAATTTAACAAGGAAAAACGAAATACATGCTTGTTGATGGTGACCATCGATCAACACAGTTAAGTGGTGATCGATCGATACTAGGGTTACTCTTTCGATCGACACTGATCAAGTATCGGTCGATGCTATGTGCAGACTATCTTCCTTGATATTATTCTTACTATTATTATTATTATTATTATTATTATTATTATTATTATTATTATTATTATTATTATTATTATTATTATTATTTAGAAACCTGCAATAATAAAATAAAATCCAAAATTAGACTAATATAATAATATAATCAAAAATAATTAAAAACTTACTAAACAGTGGGTTACCTGACACTCATCGCTTGGTTATAGTCTTAAGCTCGACATTGTGAACTTTCTGACTAGTATGGAGGTGGATCAACACTTGGAAAACAAGTGTCTACATCTTCTCTGCTCTTCTGAAACCATGTACCAATGAAATTCCTCATTGCCTCATCTCTTATGGTTGTCTCATTTTTATAACCTCTCTAGCAACCTCCATTAAATGCATTCTCCTTTGTAGGTTCTCAATACTGCGCTGCAGCATTCTAAGTTTGGCCGTTGTAGTCTCTGATATATCTTCCAACTGTTGAAAAATATCTTCCTTCATTAGGCTCTGAGAAAAAGCAATATCATCGAACCTATCTTCCAATTGTGTTTCTGCTGCTGTCTTCTGCATGCTCTCTCTGTATAGTCAAACTGGTGAGGCAATTGTCTATAGGATAGTAGACATCATCAAGCCTCTTGTAGAAATCATCCATTGACATCTTATGTCCTTTGATTCTCCATAGACGTACTGATCTTTGCTGCATGTTCTGGTAAACATATGTAACTCTGCTCAAACATAGTAGCTCTGCTCAAACATAGTAACTCTGTCTAGAACTGCTATGATATCTTTAGCTTGCACATTCACTACTCTTTGGTATGTAGCTTGTGCATTATCATTCTCATCTCTGTAGATGCCATACTCATCTTTCTTTTCCCAATGGAAAATTCTTCTTCCCTTTGCATCATAGGCTCTCGCACCTTGGTCGAAACAACCGTTGATCGATGCTGGGTTGATTCTGTCGATCAATGATGAACTTTCTGAATTATAGGCAGTGGAAGCACGAAGTTTGTGTATATTCGGAGGGGTGTTGTAGATCCATGCACTCTGTCTGTGATCGATCGATCCAAGATGCTTTGAAGTGTATTGAACATTACGGTTTGGCTCGTTCGTCTGCTCCCCAATGTCAATCGATGTTGTGATAGGTGCATTGATTTATTGGCTGTTGTTGTTGTCCAAATAATTTGCCCGACCATTAGCCATAATAAGAGCACCTGGTACATCCTCCTTGGATATATGTAGGATTCTCCCATAAAGATTTTGTGCACGTCCCTTTGGGTATCAAAAAATTCTGAACTCATCTGGTCTAAGATGACCATATGTCTTCTCTCGTTCTGCAGCTGAATCTAGTTCGGACTCTGCTTCTTGGTCAGTATCGATCGATGGTGAATGGTTGTCGTTGAATGATGTCGATTTCCCCAGTTGATGGGAAACTTGAAAAACACCAACTTCTTCCATAGCAATACCACGATACTCGATTATTTCTTCTTCTCTGTAATCTTCGTCGTACTCGAGGTTGGCTGGGATGTAACTGCCATATGCGTGGCAGGTGTTAATCGGTTATGGAGTAGGTGTATCGATCGATAACAAAGGGAGGGTGTCAATCGACTGCTGAACAGCAAACACGTCGATCGATGCTCTGGGTTGGATATCGATTGATGCTCCATCATTGAAGTCATAATCGCAGAAGCATGTGACCACAAGATTCTGCATCATTACACAATTCAATCAGAGTAGCCTTGCTCTTATTCTTGACAGGTTCAGATTAATTAGGGATAGATACAACCTGTTTATCTTCATATCGCAGATGGCTCCCACGGTAGCCATAAATACTCTCCAAGTAGTAGTGAAGAGTTCTAATCTATCTGGATATCCATCAAATGGAAGTCTACTGGGACTAGGGTGTTGTTAATCTGCACTGGGACATCTTTTACTATCCCTCCTGAGTTCACTTTTGAACAATCTACAAATGTGAAGGAATCATTGGAGGATTCCACTTTAGGTTAAGCTCCTCTGTCATAGTTTTGGCATGATGCTTACTGATGATCCAGTATCACAGAGGACATTGGGGTATTCGTTTCCTTTGATGAAGCATGGAACCACAAATTTCCCAGGATCACTTTTCTTCTTTAGACAAGTCATCTATTTCATACTTTCTCTGAGATGATTGAATATGATCTCTATATCTTCTTCTGTCTCCCTTGATTCCCTGAAGAACATCCACAACCTGTATGTATACTAAACTTCATCAAAAGGTATGTCTAAACGAATTTTGGAGACTCTTTTAACAAAGTTATCTTTTTCTTTTTCATTGGCTTCTCTGCGTTGATGTTTGGGGATCTTTTGTTTCCTCTTGGAATGTCCTTCATCTTCTCTATCAAGATCCATAGCTTCAGACGTGTCAGTATTCTGTGTTGAAACTGTCATGGTTGGACGCACAATCAAATTTGCATTGATGCTTGGTAGTCGAACCCGCTTTCTCATCTGTCGATCGATGCTTAGGTTGCATAGTCGATCGATACTTCCATCTCTTTGTCGGTCGATTTTCTCGTGTCTGTATCGATCTATGTTAGTCAATTCACATGAAGCTGTTGATACTACAAGAGTTGTTGTCGATCAATGCTCATTACTCGGTTTCAATCGACACCAATGTGAACTGATGAATGACACAGATTGTTCCACACAAAAATATCCTTCTTGGAGCCTTTCTCTCTTAACCTCTTGCCAAAAATCATCATCAATAAATGCGTTGACGTGGTGCTTCTGTACATCCTCCTTTATTCTTTGACCTGCTGCCTTCCACAGATGACCCTTGAGGTCATGCAGGTCTCCATTCTCATCCATAACCAATATTAAAGTCGTAACCATCTGAACTCGTCTGCTTCCGTTGATTGATGCAGGTAAGTCACTATCGATCGATGCTATGTGATCAGTGTTGGTCGATGCTAGAGTTTGGATGTCAGTCGATACGGTCCGTGAAGAAGTGTCGGTCGACACAGTACAAGTGTTGTCGATCGATGCTTGTCGTCTTTCTTTTCGGATCATACGCTCAAGTCTATTAGAGTCAGAGAATATTAGCTCTTGTCCTTTATGCTCATGGTGCTTCTTTGAATGTAAAAAAAAAGGAAAAGAAAAATTAGTAACTTGAAAAGTAGTAACAAACATACACTAAATCCAAGAAATTAAATCTAATGGCGATCAATGCTCCCCGACAAAAGCGACAAATTTGACATATGTGTGTTTATTGTTCTAGAAAGGTATAAATATCCTAAATAATTAACTGTCAAATTAACTATAATCTTAACACACAAAACAATATTCTTTCCAAGAAAGATCAAATGTAGTACTGAAGGATCGAATCCACAAAGAGCAATGACACACAATAGATTTCTTATTTCTAAAGACTAAGCTAGGTAAATATATATATATATGTGGGGTGAACAATCAATAAAAAAAATATTCTTTATCAAGGAGTGTGGATGCAATATGGAAATATGCTACTAATGCAAATATGGAAATATGATAATGATGGAAATATGCAAATATGCTATTAATTAACTAGATGTAAATGTAAATATGCTAGATCTAGGGTTTCAAGCCAAATGGATTATAGGGAATAGAAAGCATGGAAATTTAAATATACTAGAACTTAAATATTAACTATTATGACCCTTTTAACTTCAACTCTCGTATGCGAGCAAAAGGAAAGACCATCGACCGACATATAAGGTCTGGTGTCGATCGACGGTGAAATCAGAAGGAAGTGTAGGGAGATATTTGATAAGTCCACAAGACTTATTAGACCATCTCTCGTATGCGCCTAACAACCTATTTCAGTAGAGTCTATTATGGCACAGAACCTACTCTCATAGTTGTCCATGTCCTATCTTCAAGATCCTAGTTAGCGACTCTAGAATGCAACATGAAACACAACTCAATTGATGAATATTAACTTAACCTAGAAATCCTACTTTTGGGCTAATCCATGATTGTTATCATTCAACCCTGGCTCTAGTTGATAACTACTCAAACATGATCTTTGTCACAGAAATCATAGATGAAATAGATATCGAATAGAAATTAAATAAAAACCAAAGGCCAGGAGGACTCTGAAGGAGTTCCTAATCATCCTTTCTCTCCTTAAGACATAAATACAAACCCTAAACTTAGGCAAAAATCGTCCAAGGCATTTTCATCATTCTGACTTGGCCTTTAAATTTGTTGTCTGCGAGTCGGACGTTGATCGATGGCAAGTGTGTGACATCGATCGACCTTTGTCTTTAATCATCGGTCGACACTAAGTATATTTCATCGATCGATGGCTTCTTTGACTCCTTAAATGACCAGCTACAGATTGTTCTCCTCTAAATGGTCAAAAACTCCAAGTAACTCATATATCTCCAAAACGTTCCTGGACCTGTAAATACTCTAAAACATAGACTAGACATATATAATATACCCTAAATAGAGCCTATAACATGACCTAAAACTGGTAATAAATAGACTATATCAATGAGCCAAGTCCATCTCTCCTACTGGCGAATTGGATCAACTGAATCCAACTCACCACTAGGCGAATTGGACACACCATTTCAACTCGCCTAAGGGCGAGTAGGATCGAACCAATCCAACTCGCCATTAGGCGAGTAGTGCGCAGCATGTTTGATTCGCCCTTTGGCAACCCAGACCAGTCCTATACCAAGCACTCTCATCTCCAAAACTCTCGCTCCCGGATCTCTATCATATTGTCTCTTGTTTCGTCTTGATTGAAGTTATGTTGGAACTTTACAAAGGGAATAGCGAAGATTTGTTTTTCACATAAATTTCAAATAAATTGTATAAAACGGCAACTGTTAACTAAATACCTATAGGGCCTAAGACTATACAATTAATTTGGATTGTCTATACGAAAACCGACATCATATCAATGCCAATTTCTTAAAAATCGCAAAAACGCTTAAAATCACAAAACGGCGCTGAGCAATCCAAAACACAGATACGAGCCCACTTGTGGTTTTTCATGAGATTAAGCCCAATCAGATATGACGGTTTGTCTTTTGTCCGCAAGAGAAGATAAATGTCAAGTTTCAAGATAAATGTTAAGTTTTGAGGATAATCATGACGATCGAAGAAAATGGAATATTTCCGCAAGGGATGCCAAGGCTAAGGACGCAAAGGGATGCCAAGGCTAAGGACGCAAAGGGACTTGTTTTCCAGACTCACACAACAAAACTTAGCACTTAGAGCAATAGGAAAATTTCTGGTTTTTTATCAAGCTGCGACTCAACTAGGTTTACAAGTCTTAGGTGGTTAGGACTAGGGAACTCCCCAACAGCTCTTGTAGCCAAGGCTTGACCAGTTGTAAACGCTCATACGCAGATCCGGAATAAGATCTATTTTGATCTCTTTTCATTTTTTATATTATTACTTTGTCAATCTATTTTGTGTGTCAAAATTTCTTGGTGTATGGTCGACAGTATGAATTTCGGTTCCCACAGTTTGGCGCTAGAAGGAGGGGGATAACAGATCAATCTAACTCTCAGCCACAGAAAGCTCAGTCAGACATGGCTATTGACAATCAAACCAACAGACAAACTCGCAACGATGCCGACGACATCCAAACTTCTGTAGCGAACATCTCTGTGGTTAACGCTGACGGTAACACCGCAACGATCGAGGAGCTTAGAAAGATGTTCTCCATTTTTCAGAAAAAGTCGGACGAACTGGAAAAGCTCATGGGATCTCTCGCTAAACAAGTCTAAGTCCTAATAACGAGAACCCGAGCAGTTCTCCCTCGTGGAACCAGTAGGATCCGCGGGAGAAGACTCGACTTCGGGACTCCGATGGATAAAATGGGCGACGCGCAGGGAAATCCATCAGGACAGGTTCCTGACGGAAATACCCCAGTCGCACCCCGTAAGGACATGGAGAACCTTTCGCCCCTCGTGGACATCACAGAAGGAGATGAAGCCGGGCGAGTCAACTTGGATCCCAGCGATCAGTTCGACGATTTGGACGAAGACGCTGACAGTCATCCAAGAAGGACCAAGATTCATGCGGATCAAGAAGATCCCTTTTACGATAGACCCATGAACAAGGAAGAAGAAAATAATTTTGGGTCAAACAAGGGAACCTTTCAGGAGAACCGACTCGCATTACTTGCAGAAAATGCTAACGGGGTCGGAAACTGCTAGCGATAGACTCGACATACGCGATCTCTGCGACTACATCATGAAAATGGTTGCAGAGATAAAAGTAGCGAAATCTCAAATTCACCATGCCACTAGTTCCACACCCGATATCGATCGATTGCTCGAGGAGGCTCGGAAAACACCCTTCACGGCTCGCATTGCCGAGACCAGAGTATCTGATCCTTGAAAGATCAAATTTGCCACATGTGACGTCACTTCTGATCCCAAGGCACATCTGCAAGTCTTCCAGATCGCGATGGGTAGAGCCAAGTTTCAGGATAGCGAAAGAGACGCTGGCCAATCCCGCCTCTTCGTCGAAAACCTGAAAGGAGCACGGCTTGAATGATTTTCCCGCCTTGGGAAAAATTCCATCGGAAGTTTCCGCCAACTTGCTTTGGACTTTCACAAGAAATTCTCTATGTTTATAGATAGAGAAACTTCCGACGTCGACTGGAGCCTGGCTCAAAGAGAAGACGAATCATTCCGCGACTTCATGAACCAATTCAAAATTTTCATGTCAAATGTCAGCAGGATAAGCGACAAAGTAGCCATAGGAGCTCTCTGCAAGTTGCTCTAGTACAAGTCGATGTTCAGGACGTGGATTACCCTTGAAAAAACGCGTACGATCCAAGAAACGCTTCACAAGGCCATAGAGTACATCATCATCAAGGAGGAGACAAAGGTTTTGTCGCAAAAGCATAAACCAACAAAAACAACCTCGAAAGTTGCTGCGACTGATCATAATTCGAAGAGGAAAAAAACCCTTAACGACAAGTTTGTCCACAGTGAGAGAGAGGAGCTCCAAGGAGCGCACAATTACGCGATCAACTCGGTATCAGAGAAAGGACGAACAACGGGGAACACGTGGACCAGGAATTTGAGTTATGATGAGAATACCTTCTGCGACTTCCACCAAACTCACAGACACTCGACCGTCAACTGCAAAGTTCTTGGTGCGCGGTTGGCCACAAAACTGCTCGCAGGAGAACTCTCCGAGGTTTCCACCGTCAAAGACCTAATCCGCGAGTCTAACCGCCCTCCAATTACTGATAAACTTCCACAAACAGAAAATTCTCCCAAGGGAACCAGTCGGGCGAAAAACACGGAAGGAGACAAGAGGAAAAAGGGAATGACAATATTCATCGCAGAGTAAACATGATCATTGGGGGATCACAATACTGCCACGACAAGGTCTCGTTCATCAAGGCTTACCAGCCTCTAAATGGGGCCTATAACATGGTCTAAAACTGGTAATAAATAGGTTATATCAACTCCCACAAACTTACCTTTTGCTTGTCCTCAAGCAAGTAAAGCATGTGAAAGAGGTTTTGAAAAGCGGAGACTCACGTAATATCTAAGTATAACTGTCACCCTACTTTGTTATAACCACATCCTATCAAGTCAATCACAAAGAAACTTTATATACCCTATCCTAGTATAGCAACCAAATCCATTCTACCAATAACTTAGCAAATACTAGTTTAACTCGCCCCTTTACTGATTTCATTTTTTTGCATAATATAAAAGTGCATGCTTTACCCTGGGAGTATCGATCAAATGACACATTGATTCCTACCTCTGCAAGTATCTGAACAAATAGGCACAAAGTATTCTCTGATCCCTTTATTCCTTCTTTTCTCTCTTTCCTGAATCTTTTTAGATTTCTTCTCTTTATATATATATATATGTGTGTGTTTTTTTCTTTTTCTTTTTCTTTTGAGCAAAGTTTGTAGGCGAATAATGGGGTCATTAGTAATTTACCTATCCCTCGCTTCCAAAAATGTGTGATCATTCATCTGAATTAGAATAATGGGGTCATTGGTAATGTACCTACCCATCTGCATCTCGGGAAGTCATCTCAATCTTTTAACCTTTTAAGTAGATGCTGAATAGAGAGAGAAGGGAACCAAATGTGCAATGACTTATGCCTACATACTTGCAGAAGGAATCCGATCGAGTGTATACGAAGCCCCAAAACAAGCTAATAGTGTCAGGATTAGTGTTGGAAATCAGCTTGGGTTCCTACAAACTTTCTAAGCAAGTGTGATATAGTGGCAGAATGATCCACTTTAGTATCTCTAGTAATCTCTGCAAACAACCTTCTAAGAATGGTGCTAAAGTGTGGTTAGTCAATAATAAATCTTGATCGTAATCTCCTTCTTGTCTTAATAAAAATTTGTGAAAAACTTATATATGTATATAGCAAATAAAATTCAAAACAATTCAAATAGCATTAACGAACCTCCTTCAGAGTTAACTTACAGTGTCCCTAGTGTAATCCGCCTTGGATTGGTTAGAGAAAGTAGAATTTACCAAACGCAAGAGGAGCGTTGATCGATGGTTATAGGTTCATGTCGACCGATGGTAGACCATCACTGTCGATCGATGGTAAATCGAACTATCGACTAAATGTATATGTTAGATAGCCGTCGAACGATGTGAGGCTTGTTAGACTGAAACCGTGTGTGTGTGCCTACTCTCCATGGATCATCTCTCTTTGAGTTAGCTCTGTTTGACACTCAAACACACATCAAAACTTCAAAACAGCATAATAATAACAATAATGAATCTAAATCCAAAAGCAACAACAGAAAATAAAATAAAATAACATAGATATAAGTCAGAAAATAAAATAAAATAAAATAAGAGACGAAGGAGCAACAAGGGAGACTACTCCTCGTGTGATGTTTCCATATCAGGCTGTCGAGGCAGTGGTGCGGCTCCTGGTGGCGATCTCGCTCTGGTCCTGGGACGGTTGAAGCACTAGCATTGAGACATCGTCTCAACCCTAGACGATGTGGCACGAAGTGCGTCCACCACGACTCTCTGGAAGTCACCATGGTCATGGATGGGGATATCTAGAATCCGAGGGAATGGTGGGAGAGGTGGGTGTGGCTGTGGTGCCTCGGATGCCGCGTCTGTGGTCTGAGGCCTCCTCTGCGGCGTACTCTGAGCGGTTCTGTGTGAAGGTGCTTCTCCGCTGGTCTGAAGGCAAGTCACTCTGGCTCATCAGCAAAGTCTGTCACCTCTGGCGCTGGAAGCACTATCATCCTAGGCCCCTCGTTGTCTAGAAAAGACCAATACTTACCCTATTTTAGCTACTTGGTCCTCGGCAAGTGACCGTCATCCATGAATCTCAACTCTCTCTCGACAGAGGCTCCCTCAAAACTGATACCAAGGAAGCTGAATATAAGTGTCAAGAGACTCCCAATCGTCTCCTTCTTCGAGCCAGTGCCCTTGAAGGGTTTGTCCTTCAGGTTCGTCAGGTGCTCAGCAAAAATATCCCCTACGTCTGGTGGAGGGAAAATCTCATCGTCGAGCTTCCCTAAGTCTCTGACGAAGTAGTACAGCAGTGTGAGCTCCTGAACTAATTTTGTTGGGTTCCATCTTGCACAAAAAAGTGTTGGCAAGGGCCTTCATGATGTAGCGAAGGGTGGGGTGACGGACGTCCGTCTGAGTAGTCGATCCCGAGTAGAAGGGGCATGTAGCAATGAGTCCCCAGAAGGGATGCAGACCTGGGAAAGGAGTGACTGTGCAGGTGAGGGTGTCGGCCTCGAACCCGTAGATCTCGCAGAGCTGTGGGTTGGTGATCCGGTACCGGATGCCTCTGATAAGAAAAGTCAATGTGGCCTTGTTCGCCACTTTCACTCGAGGGCTCTTGTAGAGAACTTGAGCCATCTCAATGCACTGACAGGTAAAGCCTCTTCCTCTTTGGGCCAAGGGTCACGGCATGGAGGACCCCGTGGCTGAGTACTGGAATGACCGATCTCGTATCGTTCATTGGTTTGTCGTTCATCCATCTGCATATAAGAAAGAAAATCAAGAATTAGAATCAGTGTTGAATAAGCAACCGTTGATCGATGGCACCTCATGGGTATCGATTGACAAAATCTTACGACTTTCGATCGACGACGTGTCATGGGCATTGATTGATGGTTCATCGCAAACCAAGGGGTACAAAATCCAAAAGAACAAACTCAAATCATGCAAATCGTATGTAAATAATTTAAATAGTTCCTAATCTAGCTCTCCATTGCCTTAGATAGTCCAAAAATTTGAGCTAGACACAAAAAGATTCGATTATTCTTCAAATCGTAAAAAGTTCCTAAACTAAGAAATTTAGAGAACATACCTTGATGATCGAGTGGTTTAGTGAGTTAAACAAGTATGAGGGTTGAAAATCGAGTGATTTAGGCTCAAGAACGAGCAAAATCGGTCAAAAATTTAGAGAGAAACTAAGTGTTTACTCGTAGGGGTTTTTGACGGTTTGGAGAAAGGTGTTTTTTATGAATCGTGGTCATGTTGAGTTAACCTACTCGACGCTCACCATCGATCGACGGTCCTATAGGGGCGTCGATCAATGGTTTGTTTTGTGATCCCATTTTTCACTTAAAAATTTTGTAAACGCGTAATTAATAAAATTTATCATATACTTATTATAATTATTTAATTATTATTATTAGATATATGTTATTATTATTTTTATTATTTAGCAATAAATATTAAATTAGTGGGTTGCTTTCTACTCTGCGCTTGTTTAGAGTCATTAGTTTGACGAGACATGGGCTTATCATTCGGGGTTGGGCATCTCGAGACGCATGGTCTGAGTATGCAGAATTTCAGCTTTGGCCCACTAATGTTGTACTCTTTGCCCATTCATCATGAAAGCCTCTCCTTTAGGATTATATAGGACAATTGTCCCGTAAGGCGTAACTTCTTTAATGGTGAAGGGTCCGACCTACGAGAACGTAGTTTTCCGTGAAACAAAGTCAACCGCGAGTTATACAGAAGTACTTGGTCGTTCGGTTCAAAATGCCTAGAAATAATTTTCTTGTCGTGATAGGATTTCGTTCTTTCCTTGCATAACTTTGAGTTTTCGTAGGCGTGTTGCCTAATTTTCTGCTGCGGGTTTAGCATTAAAATTTGTCTTTTTGGTGGCCCATTCAGCTTTATGTGTTAATTCTACTGGTAGATGGCATGCTTTTCCATAGAGCAGGTGGAATGGGTTAGTCCCTAATGGTATTTTATACGCTGTTTGGTATGCCCAGAGCGCGTCATCCAGTTTTAGAGACCAATTTTTTTGGGATGATCCTACCGTCTTTTCTAAGATCTCTTTGATTTGGCGGTTGGATACTTCTACTTGTCCGCTGGTCTGAGGATGGTAGGGTGTGGTTACTCGATGGTGAACTCCATGTTTCTTGAGCAGTTTTTCGAATAATATGTTTATAAAGTGGGTACCTCCGTCGCTTATAACTACTCGAGGGACTCCAAATCTAGGAGAGATGATGCTCGTAAAGAGTCGAACGACTACGGAAGCATCATTTTTCGGGGTTGCTATCGCTTTGACCCAATTGGATACGAAGTCTACGGAAACTAATATGTATTTATTTCCGTGCGAAGAAGAGAAAGGGCCCATGAAATCGATGCCCTAACAATCAAATACTTCAACTTCGAGAATGAAATTTTCTTCCATTTTGTTTCTCTTGTTTTTCTCTTCTTTGGGAAGGATCACATTTGCTACGTATGCTTTAGCATCTCTAAACATATTTGGCCAGCAAAAGCGTGCTTGCAGAATTTTTGACACTGTCTTAAAACTAGCAAAATGTCCGGCGTAATCGGACCCATGACAATGATACAAAATTTCATGTGTTTTGCTTTCAGCAACACATCGTCTGTATATTCCGTCAGAGCAGTGTTTATAAAGATAGGGTTCATCCTAGTGACATCCCTGTGATTTTCTCCAAAATTTTATTTTTATGATATCCTGTCAAGGGTTTGGGTTCTACTTTGGCCGCAAGATAGTTTACTAAATCTGCATACCAAGGTCTATCAGTGGTGTTCAGTGCCCACACCCCCGACTTAAACTTATACCTCCAGGAGAGTCATTAATTGAGAAAGAAGGATTACATCTGACTTTGATATCTATTGGAATGGTTATGTTATCGTCCGTCTTAAATGCATTATCGATTGATGACTTGTGGTTATAGTCGTTCGATGAACTTAGCGTGTTATTGGTCGATTCCTCTTCATGCGCCAAACTGACTTTGCAAACAAAAGTTGATTCTGCTAAGTAGACATTTTATGTGCGCAAGAAATCATCTATTGAACATCGTCGTCTACTCTTATGCGTGGTAAGTGATCTGCGACTCTGTTTTCCACTCCTTTCTTATCTTTTACTTCTATATCAAATTCTTGGAGAAGCAGAATCCATCTTAAAAGTCTCGGCTTGACGTCCTTTTTGTTCATTAAGTATTTCAATGCCGCGTGGTCGGTGTGAACAACTATTTTCAAACCGACTAGATAGGATTGGAATTTATCGAAAGAGAATACCATGGCTAGTAATTCTTTTTCCGTTGTCGCATAATTGCGTTGCGCATCGTCAAGAGTTCTACTGGCATAGTATATAGCGTGCAACTTTTTTTCCTTCTTTTGCCCAAGCATTGCGCCTACAGCAAAATATCTTGCATCACACATAATTTTGAATGGTAGATTCCAGTCCGGTGCTTGGACAATAGGAGCAGATACGAGTGACGATTTTACTTCTTTAAAGGCCTCGAGATATTCAGGTGTAAAGTTGAATTTCACTTCTTTGCACAGGAGTGCAGTGAGGGTCGAGCAACTTTGCTAAAATCTTTTATAAATATCCTATAGAATCCAGCGTGTCCTAAAAAACTTCTAATGGCCTTGACAGTAGCGGGTGGCGGCAGTCCAGTCATTACTTCAATCTTTGCCTTGTCCACCTCAATTCCGTTTGCTGAGACCTTGTGTCCCAAGAGAATTCCGCTGTTAACCATGAAGTGGCATTTTTCCCAGTTTAAAACAAGTTTTTTCTCTTCGCATTTAGCTAGTACCTTACACAGGTTATCGATACATGTTTTGAAATTCGGACCGTATACTAAGAAATCGTCTATAAAAACCTCCATGAAGTCTTCGATCATATCCGTGAATATCAACATCATGCATCTCTGGAAGGTCGCAGGAGCGTTACAGAGTCCGAATGGCATGCTGTGATACACGAATGTTCCATAGGGATAAGTAAAGGTAGTTTTTTCTTGATCGTCCAGATGTATTGGAATCTGGAAGAATCCTGAGTACCCGTCGAGAAAACACTAGTATTAGTGGCTTGCAAGCCTTTCTAACATCTGATCGATAAAGGGTAAAGGGAAATGATATTTTCGTGTTGCAGCATTCAGTTTCCTGTAATCGATACACATCCTATGTCCAGTGACAGTTCTCATGGGGATCAATTCATCTTTGTCATTCTTTACTACCGTAATTCTGCCTTTCTTTAGGACAACATGAACCGGACTAACCTAGTTGCTGTCTGAGATCGGGTAAATAACGCCTGCTTCTAGAAGTTTCATGATTTCCTTTTTGACTACTTCTTTCAGGTTGGGATTCAATCTTCTCTGATGCTCAACAGATGATTTTTGATTCATCATCAAGGTGTATCCTATGCATGCATAAATCAGGAGATCCCTGAGATGTCATCTAACGAATATCTGAGGGCCTTGCGGTGTTTTCGCAGTTTATTCAGCAATAATGCTTGCTCTCCGCTGCTCAGTTTAGCATTCATGATGACATGATAGGAATTTTCGTAAAGAAAAGCGTATTTAAGACCAGCGGGAAGTGGTTTAAGCTCGATTTTAGGTGTTTCTTTTTGCTCCAGTTGTTGGTTACGCCATGTTGTCGATCAACGGTACTATCGGGGTGTCGATCGATGGTGGCAGGTAGATCAAGTTCTTCGGTATCGACGTTGAAGATTTCTTCAGTGGCATCCATCAATCTCGTATATTCTTCATTCCAATCATCCATCGCAAAGATGTCATCTTCAGGAGATGTGATTGCTCGCTCAAGAGGATCACTTGAGCACATAACCATGAATGATTCTTCTGCTATGTCGGAGAGATAATCGATATGGTAAGGTTGACCGTCGATCAAATGCTGTTTAATTATTTTTTCCATGTCAAATACCATCGGTATCTTCCCGATGTTGAGTCATCTGCGCCCTCCTCTGACATCAATGATGGCTCCGGCCGTGGCCAGGAAAGGCCTCCCTAAAATAATCAGATTTTTGGGTTCTCGCTCGTATTTAAGCACTATGAAAGCTGCAGGTATATCACAGTTATGAATGCGTACGGGCACATCTTAAAGTACGCCTTCCGGAATTCTAGTGGATCTATCAGCTAGAACGAGAGTGACCCTGGTAGGTTAAAACTGTGTTAGCCCGAGGTTGACTGCAACTGAATAAGGCATCACATTTACACTAGAGCCTAAATCACAGAGGGATCTTTGGAATCTCTCATCGCTGATAGTGCAGTCCAGAACAAAGCTACCATGATCAGGGAGTTTAACCAGAGTTTTTCCTTGAATAAATTTGCTTACTTCTTCAGATATCATCATCACGCAATGTTCTGATTCATGGAATCCTCGTGTTGCTGCATCTTTCACATACTGTTTAATAGCAGGCGATATGTGAATGGCATCGCTTAGTGGCATCTCAATGCTTACTTTGTCAAACGCTTTCTTGCATATTGCTTTTTCTTGCTGCTTCTTTTTCTGCTTAGCGTTCTTTGGAGGGAAGGGGGTGGTTGCTTGGTAAACCCTTGTTCTAACCGGTTCGGTCAGTTATGGGTCTGAATGCCGATCGCGTCTTGCTTGTGAGCGTCGATCGATGGTAGGTTCAGAGTGTTGATCGATTCTTGATAACGAGTGTCGATCGATGTCTCCTCCTTCTATTTTTCTTTTCTTTTGTTTGTCAAACAAGTCCTCAAGGTCGTCAGTTTGGTCCAATTCTTCAATTTTGGGAGAAATCTCGGGCATTTGCTCGTAAGTGTCGAGCGGGATGGGATGCAATTTTTCTTTTTCGTCTATCGTGATTCTCGCAAATTCGTCGATAGTGATGCTTTCTCTAACGCCAGGTGTGAGTCGTTTACCACTTCGTAAGGCCGCAGCATTGCAATGGCTCTTGGGGTTAGCTTCTGTTTTACCAAGTAAGAATCCATCCTCTCTCCTGATGGACATAGCGTTACTTGCCACTTGGCTGTCGATCTTCTTAATGTGTTTACTTAGAGTTTTGAATTTTTCCGTCATCTCCGCGTATATCAGATCTAACTTCGTATTGAGGTCGGCGGCTATTCTACAGTTTCCTATAAAGACCTGATTCATCTTTGACTTTGGACTTCTTTCGTATCTATCCACAGTGGTTTTGCAGTTGCTTGTGATTTTTCAGTGCACTCCCTAAATCGTTGGTTGTTCAGACTCATCACATCTGAGAATTCAACTTGGTTTTCAAAGTCGGGAGAAACAGCATTGTCCAGGAGGTTCTGAACTGATGCCATAGTTTTTCTAACTCGGATTGAGTGCTTCTTCTCTGTGAGCATTGGCGGTTCATTCCTCTCGGCATCTCTTATTCCGTAAGCTCTACTTGAAGCCATGGTCTCTATCAGCCTTTTAATGCTTAAGGGGCTTCTGGTGCCGAAGTTCCCCTCGCTGGCCGTATCAAGGATCGGTTGGTAGTCTAGGTTTAGTCCTCTATAGAAAGTGTTGATGAGGCTGGGTTCTAAGAACCCATGGTGAGGGCACAAAAGCTGGTAATTTTTGAATCTAGTCCAAGCGTTTTTAAGGATTTGCGGCTACCTTAACTGAATGTGAATATTCCTCTCCTCGCTTCCCAGTATATCTCCTCGTCAAAGAAGTGATTGATAAAAGCGCTTCTGATATCTTCCCAGCAGGTCAGGGAACCTGGTGGTAGCTGGTTCAGCCACCTCCTGGCGTCACCTTCTAGGGAAAAGGGGAAGAGTTTGCAGCGATTGAAATCGTCGTTCATCATGTCTTCTAGCATCTCGATGTGATCGTTCGGGTGTTCAGTAGGAAGACCACTGAACTGATTTTTGTGGGCCATAATTAGGAAGTCGATATCAAGCTCAGAGCTTCCTGTATGGTTGTCTGATAATCGAATTGCAGACCTATTGGAATAGGTCCTACTGGGATTTAGGTATTCGAGCATTGACAATTCATGCTTTATCTCATTCTTTGGAGATTTAATGATTTGATCGGGGATTGCAGTCTCCTGATAGTTGATGAGTTGGCTTGCTTCGTTGCTTTTATTATTCATTAGTTCTGTCAAGACTACTTTCTTATTAACAGCATTAGTAATGGTGTACTTACCTGCTTCCGGCTGATTGGTATCAATCGATGGCAACGGAAGGGTGTCGCCTGACAATAGTGGACTCGAATGAACTCCGTAGATCGATCCGTGTTGAACTCCGTCGATCGATCCGTGTTGCCCTAAATCCATATTCGCTCCTTTAAGTACCTATTCCACATGATCAGGGAAAGAATAATTTAGTATACAGTAAAGTAAAAAATCTAGACGATATTCTAAAAGAAATCTAATGGCAATAAGAAAGAGTCCCCGGCAACGGCGCCAAATTTGATGTTGTGGGTATTTATATCACTTCCCAAATTAACCATATTTCCCACTTTACTCTCTCAAATAAGAATAAGAAGTTCAGTGTAGTACTTAGGGATAGAATCCACAGAGACTCTAGAATTGCAAAATAGACTTATTGTTTTTGAATTAAAGCTAGACAAATTGTAATAATAATAATAAAGATGATTTCAAAATTGGTTTAGTTTGTGAAGATTAGATTAAGGGATTAGACTTAGGGGAAACTCTCAGATAGTATTAGATAATGAAAATTTATAGATTGCTAGGGTTTTAATTAAGCATCGTTCTCGAACTCAAACCTTAGTGTTGAGAAAATCACTCTCGCTCATCTTGATTAAGTGTCAATCGATGCCAACAAGGTAGCGTCGATCGATGCCAACAAGGTGGCGTCGATCGATGCTCATTTTAAACAGTATTGGTTTCGCGGTTTGATGGATTCTCTAAACTTCCAATTGAACTCTCGTTTGTTACAAGTTATTTTGATTGTTTAAGATAGGTTCAGGGTCATAACCATGCTGTCGCTTCCGCTATGGAAACCTAGTTTCTAAGATTGAGGTGATCAGATTCAACCTAGCATTAAGAACAACTTAAACAAAGAACCAAGAAGATTACCCTAACAGTTCTATAAAATTAACAAGACCTTACTACCATTTAATAATCCTAAATCTAACAATGAATTTCTCAGACATAGCAATAAAGAACTTGATTAAAGTCTGAATAAATTGCATAGAATAAACTGAATAATAAGATAAGGAGTTCAAGATCTTCTCTGTAATGATGATCAGATATTTCTCTCCAATAGATGTAACTAGGTGTTCCAACTCTCCTTCGCCTAAAGGATGGCTTACAACTTCCTTGCTTAGGCTGCTTTTGTTAAAACTAAGTTAGAAAACCCTAATAAATAGTCTAAATTTCGACGAGGGACTTATCTTGCAAATGATGAGACTTTTGGATAAAACTTGTAATTTCTCAAGTGTTCATTAATCTTGCAGTCGGCTTGTCCGTCGATCAACGCACAAGGTGTGACGTCGATCGATGCTTCCGCATAAGCTAGATCCGACATTGAATTTCTGGCTGAGCATCCTAATTGCTCCAAAATAGCCTAAAAGCTCCAATTGCTTCCAATGAGTACTTGGACATGTAAATACTCTAAACATAGTCTAGACACACATAATAAACCTTAAATGGAGCTTATAACATGGTCTAAAACTTGTAATAAATAGATTATATCACTGGCCACCAACGAATTTAACAACCGTTCTCTAAACGAACGCTAAGTCAGACTTATACTTTTCAGTTGGTGCTCGTACATCGGTCTAGGATAATAGTGAGCTATAAAAGAAACCCAAATTTTTTGTCAGCACTTCCAAGGATTTAAAAATTGTCTCTGGAGAGATGCTTGATTCTTACCATACAAGTCGTATAAGCTGAGAACATATCGCCGATTTTAAATCGGTACAAATCAGGTTGAAATCGCAACAGGTGAACCTTAAACCGAACAGTCATCGCAAAAACCTTAAACCAAAAGTAAACCAAGGTCTTCCTCTAAACCCATCACACTGGTCTTTAACATCTCAATGCATGATATTAAACAGATACGAGATCCTAAAACATGTCTCTTTGTTCATATCTAAACGCTCGCGGAAACTTCAAAAAAAAATGATTTTTTTAGATATCTCGTCTCAACAGAGCAAGCGAACGGAACAATTCACTTTGAGTTAGCTATGAGTTGACTACTCATACTCTTTCCTCGACACTTTACGAAAGTATAAATCAAAGCTTTTAAAACACTAAAGTTATTCGTTATATATATATAAGCCGCAAGAGCGGCAGGGATTCAAAGCCACCAATGGCAAGTCCTAATACAGTCGAACGACCACACTTGGCCTAAGCAATAACTAACATAAACGGACACACTTGGCCAAATACACTAGAACAAGATATGATAGATAAGCGGGATCATCTTCCCATCAAGATTCAACCGCAACCTTCACGAAGAAGGATCATAAAACCTAGACATCGACATTCCAAACGAACAGTCGTTGGCTGGAGCCCATTGATCCCAGATCCTAATTTTGATATGTGGGATCGCAAAGTCCATGTTTGCATTCCTCCGCATATGACCATTCTGCCTTGCCACCTCCTCATCATAGGAGTATCTGGGGACCTGGGTGCGGTACGATCTACCAACGGTGCTGCGGCACTCATGATAATAACCAATGGATTGGTAGGTCTTCTTAAGCTTTCTGAACTCGTTCGAGAACTGAGAGAAACGGTTCTTCATAATTTCAACAATCTCCTTCTTTCACCTCCTATATGCTCGTCAAGCTTCCTTCTCTAACATCCTCTCACGAAGGGAGTTTGCCGCGGCCTCTTCCCTCAAATGAGTAATCTCCTTCTCAGTCACCTCAGCCTTGAACTGAGCCGTGCGCGCCTCTGTGCGACTCGTCTTAAGAGCCTCGGTCAACATGTAAATGCCCTGCCAAGATTTTCAAAGTTAGTAAAAATTTCCTGAAGAAAACGTCCAAAGAAGAAGACTAACCCCATTGCACATCCTTGCCGCCCTCAGATCGACTGACTCGGTCGGAGGCACCCCAAAGTCAAAAATCTCATCAGGGTTAAACTCTGGCAGGTCGGCTTGATCGGTGCCACTACCGCTAGCCTGGCTGTTAAGAAAGTCACGAAGCAGGTTATCATCAAGATGGCCGAGGCCGCCGACCGCATTGTCGCCATCATCTACTGTAACTTGTTTGTTCTTCGGAGATCTTGATCTCTCCCTAACCACCGGAAGGTCGCAAGGAACAAACTCCTCCATCCTTGGTTCAGATTCTTCTTCTACCTGCTGGTCGGGTTGGAGTCGCGTACGATGGTATGCTACCGCAAGGCGAACTCGTTTAGGAGAAAAGTAACCCCAAAAGTATGGGCCGCCCCGGAGTAGATTCCTGACAACGTACAAGTCCGCAGGACACGGTGGGAGAGGGTTGGTCACTGTGAAACAGAACATCAAAACACAAGGTCAGATTTTTTGCAAAATCAAAGGTAAGCAAGCATCCAATCCTAATACCTTTTCGGCTCCATCTGGTCCAAAATATAGGAATACAGCTCTCGTCAACCGACGAGCTGTCTAGACAGAAGCTCTTTCGAAACCCATGCGTGTTCGAAACAAACCCTTTGACTGTCGACATATGCTGCCTCGGTTTCAAACGATATATTCCAGACTTCTTACTCGCCACTGGCATCAGCAGAGCTTCGAGATAATCAGCATCAAGAGTCATGCCTCGCTCATAACTCAAAATAAAGATCCCAACCAGATCCTGTATGTCGGCGGGAGTTATATGGCTTATCAACAATCCGAATCGATCCAGGACTTGAAAAATTATCTCCGGGATGGAGAACCACAAAACACAGCACAACAGATGAGTATCATAGCATGTGAAGTAAACATCTGGAGGAGAATCATCACGCTCTCCTGCTTCTGAAAACAAAACTCCACTGAGTCCCAAACTTGGCAGAAGGGACGGATGACGTCGAGAAAGGAAGGGTTGTTCTCGCTCGGACACCCCTCGGTTCCTCGACCATGGGTCTTGTTCGGAACCCATGATTCGGGTGAGGGAGTCTGCAGGTCGCATGTGTTCGCCCAATACGCTGCGGCTTCTTCAGGATCAACGGAATGAGCTATGAATTCGGGGTTTACGACTACTTCAACCATCTTGGAAACGAAGTCTATCAGGATCAAAACAAGAATGTAGGACATTGTCCGAAGCTCTTCGATGTTGAGACATTTCTTTTAAAATAAAAGAAGGCGGGAAACTAGAGTGAGAGAATGAAATAAATTTTCTACCTTAGAAAAATTCTTGTGGAAGTAAGCAAGTAAAGAACTTGAAAATTTAGTCCACATACTTATAGGCAAGAAATAATTTACTATTCAACTTCAAAACGGTCATTAATTCCGCCTAACTTGCCAAACTCGCCTAAACACTCGCTAGGACCTCATGCAATAAGCTAACGGTCATAACGAGTTGGTGGGCTAATTGTTGGGATCAAAAATGTTCACGACGGAATTAATGCATGAAAGCCTCCAGAAAACACCTAGCCTTTGAAAAAAGAAATAAAAATGCGGGAAACTAAAACTAAGACTTCATAAGAATTCAAAAAAAAATTGCAAAACAAGTCAACGCAAAAAGTTCCCGCATGAACCAACACTTGAACAAGCAGCGGCCAACTCGGCACTACGTGAGAAGGACAGGTCAAGTCCAACTCGCCTAGTGGCGAGTTGGATCAAGCAATCCAACTCGCCATTTAGGCGAGATGGACGAGACGCGACCAACTCGCCATTAGGTGAGTTGGACGAAGTACGACCAACACCCCTAATGGCGAGTTGGGCGAGACACATCCAACTCGCCTAATGGCGAGTTGAATCAGGTAGTCCAACTCGCCATTTAGGCGAGATGGAAGAGACACGACAAACTCGCCTAATGGCGAGTTGGACTGAGCAATCCAACTCGCCATTAGGTGAGTTGGACGAAGCATGACCAACTCGCCTAATGTCGAATTGAATTAGGTAGTCCAACTCACCATTAGGAGAGTTGGATGAGCCAAGTATAATTTGCCTAATGGCGAATTGGATCAACCGAATCCAACTCGCCATTAGGCGAGTTGGACAAACCATTTCAACTCACCTAAGGGCGAGTAGGATAAAACCGATCCAACTCGCCCTTAGGCGAGTAGTGCGCAACATGTTCGATTCGCCCTTTGGCGATATGGACCAGTCCTATGCCATGCACTCTCATCTCTGGAACTCTTTCTCCCAGATCTTGATCATACTGTCTCTTGTTTTGTCTCAATCGGAGTTTCCGTTGGAACTTTTTGAAGGGAACAACGAAGACTTGTTTTTTGTATAAAGTTCGAATAAATTGTGTAAAACAGCAACGGTTAACTAAACACCTATAGGGCCTAAGACTATATGATTAATTTGGGTCGTTATATGAAAACCGACATTGTATCAATGGTGTTTTCTTAAAAATCACAAAAATGCTTAAAATCGCAAAATTGCCCTGAGAGGTCCAAAAAACGTGGATACGAGTCCAGTTGTGTTTTTTCATGGAGATTAAGCCCAATCTGATATAACGGTTTGTATTTTGTCTGCAGAAGAAGATAAATGTAAAGTTTGAAGATAAATGTGAAGTTTCGAGGATAATCATGAAGATCAAAGAAAAATATAATATTTTCGCAAGATGATGGATTTGGCCCGAGGGCAGAAAAGGAAAGCGTAAACCATTTTAAGGAGGAGTATATAAGGCTAAGGACGCAAAGGGAATTCTTTTCCAGACTCACACAGCAAAACTTAGCACTTAGAGCAATAGGAAACTTTCCGTTTTTGTTACCGAGCTGCGACTCAACTAGGTTTACAAGTCTTAGGTGATTAGAACTAGGGAACTTGCCAACAGCTCTCGTAGCCAAGGCTTTACCAGTTCTAAACGCTCATACGCAGATCTGGAATAAGATCTATTTTGCTCTCTTTTTTGTTTTTCATATTCTTATTTCGTCAATCTATTTTGTGTGTATGATTGTTTGGCGTGTGGTTTAGCTGATATCCGGGACCTCTGGGAATTAGGGTTTTCTTAGCTTTCCTAATTTGAACAGAAATCGACGGTGTGAATTTCGGTTCCCACAAGTCGGCCCTATGATGTTTATTTCATGTATTTCTTAGGACGTTTCGTATAGCTCCAGGAGCTTTGTTCAACTCCAGGAGTTTGTTCAAGTTTTTTTTCCTTATACACCGCGTTTTATGGGTAAAACTTTGCAGGCTTAAACTGAATTGTGGAAAATATATAACTTGGTTGATTTTCAACAAGTTCACACATTTTTTTTGTTAACTGTTTGGTTGTTAGGATTGGATCTTGTTATTTGGGGTATATAATATTTGTTTGCGTAATCGTCAATTGGCGTTTTAGACGAATCGTGGATTGTTGTTTTGCTGTTTAGGTGATTGAATGAAATGGTGGTCGCTCAAATGTTTTGGCTAGGCGTAACGGCTGTGTTTGGCCAGACAGCCAAAGACGTTGTAGGTCAACGATTAGACCACAGTACTTTCGTGTTTAACATCAAGGTCATGTTAGCTTACATTTGTCCTTAAAGGGGATGCCGAATTCTTGTTCGTGCTTTACATGGAGGCGTAGTCGGCCGAGGGCCAAGGGGCGTTCGTCGAAATTTATAGGCCAAACATGTCAGAGTTTTCCATGTTAAGATGGTCGATGGTGGTAGAAAACAATTTTCCACTTTAGGTTTCAGTTATACGATGAATGTTTTGTGTAATGTTCCCTTTAGTTGTATTTAAATTTATTTATTTTTGCCCAAGGAAGACGAAACCTAAGAGGCTTGATACAGGACCCGTGTGGAGTCAGTTGCGGGATGATTTCATGTTCGGAAGTAACCGAGGACAGTGAAAGGCGGAAGCCATCAAGCCGCATGGCAAAAGGAGAGATCTGTTAGATCGAAGTTTGAAGAGATAAAGTCCTATCGTCAAGAGAAATCTTACGGCTTCTTTTTGATTTATCTGACAGTCGTCTAAGCACTTATTCGTAAAACCTGGTTATGAAAGATGCTCTGTATATCTTGATCGGGTTATACAAAGGATGTCTCGTGTCAGTTTTACGAGAATGCTTATTACATAAGTAAATGGAGAGTGTTTCTTGCAGGTTACTCATGGTGTTTACGAGTGTGGATTAGGTTCTTCTCATTTTTGTTTCCTTGTGGCAAAGTCGTTTTTGCATTACACCGATCTTGTTTCCCGTTGACTGTATCGTATAAAATGCTTTAGTTATACGAAAGTAATGGGTGATCGGTTTTACGAAGAGAGTAAATCGGTGAAATATGTGGAGATGTCAAAGTAGCGATGTTTCCGAAGATTTATCGGTCTTTGGTGAAAGTTGCTTGAATCACTCATGCAGTTTTACCAAAGGTTATTTTGTTACAATTTAGTCGCTAACATCTTGTTATTAGTCTGATGTTGGTATAAGTTTTCTAATCGCAAGATTGTGACAAGAGATGATGTAGAGTTCTCAAGACTATGTTTTTGACGGTTTGGCTACGTCGCTAGCATTTTCTTGGTGCTGAAAAAAAAGATTTTGAAGTATGGAAGTATACGAGTATAGTATATGTACCTTATCTTTTTTTTTACGAAAAAAACGGATGAACTGTTCTTTCAAAGGGTTGTCCACGTTTTTTCTTTCGAGGATTGAGATGATCGACAATCTAGGTCGATTTAAAGACGACGTTTGGATTGTGATTTTTGGTTGTTTCCAGGTTGGCGACTTAGAATAGGTTGGTTTCTTAAGAAAAGTACTAGGAACGAGTTGGTTATAAGATGAAGTTCTTGTTTCTAGTTTTTTCTATTAGGAAGCGAGATGAGTATGCTTGAATCATGGTGATCGTTTCTTGGTTTTACGAGATATTAGATCGGTTTGACTGTTCTGTCTGGACAGTTAAGGAACAATAGAACAAGACTGGAAAATCGCCTAAGACTTAGATTGCTAGACTATCCACCTAGATTCTAAATTCCCTAATTTTTTGACAATTTCCAAAACGTTTTCATTCTTTTCCTACAAAAAATTCCAACTCTTCTAAAATTTTATAAGTCGGACATACCTTAGGCTTATTGGAGATTCAGGTTTGCCTCTTCTTCATTCTTCTTCTCTTCGTGTCTTCTTACCTGAGTTTCATTGAAAGTTTATTTGGCGTTTTAGGAATGTCTACTTTTGACTTAATGTCAGAGAACTTCGAAAAGTTTGATACTGATTTTCATATGAAGTGCTTTTTCGACAAAATTCTAACAAGAATATCGGAGTGAGGAAGATATTTCAATGTTTAAGTTTTCTGTTCTCGTCTATTTGTACCCCTTGTCTTACTAAATTGATCAAGTGCGCTTTGTATAGTGTTGAAAAGTTTATCAAATGTTTACGAATATATGTTTTCGACTCAACGTGGCAGATTTTTTTAAAAATGTATTGTGTTTCTTTGTATCAAAGGAAACATTATGAAATCGTTGAAACAAAGTGAGGAGAAGGAGGTGATTATTTGAAGAAGGCTGAAGTGGGCGATTAGGAAAAAGAAGCAATGGACACGATGTCATTCGGGTAAGGTCCTCAGTTTGTCGAGCTGCGAGTGAACTGGTCCTGCCCTAGCCCTTAATGTATTTGTTTTCCTGTTAATCGTTTCATATGCTCTTGTCTGACTTCCCAAAGGTTGTCGAATTGTTTTTCGAGTTTTATTTACGAGAACTGTTTTGCAAATGTTGTCCAATTTACTATATGAAGGTTGTATTGTAAATTAATATCTTGTTTAAACTTTACCAATGACGTTTCGTAAAATATTTCAGAGCTTAAATTTGTGAAAGTTGTTTATTGCAAAATGTTATCAAACTTAATTTTGGGAAAGTTATTCTGCAAAATGTTATCGAGTTTGATTTTACGGATGTTGTTTCGTAGAATGTTTTTCGAGCTTAATTTTGTGAAAGTTATTCCGCAAAATATTGTCGAGTTTAATTTTACGAAAATTTATTCGGAGAATGTTTTCGAGCTTAATTTTGCAAAAGTTATTCCGAAAAATGTTATCGAGTTTAATTTTACGAAAATCGTTTGGTTGAATGTTTTCGAGCTTAATTTTGCGAAAGTTTATTCCATAAAATGTTATCAGTTTAATTTTAAAAAATTATTTCGTAAAATATTTTGTCGAGCTTAATTTTATGAAATTTGTGCCGTAAAGATGTTTTTGAGCTTGGATGTATGGGAGCCATTTTTGGAAAAACTTAAAAATTGATGTAAATTTTTATTTATTTATAGTTATGTTATTAATTAAATTTTTTACTAATAATAATACACCTAAGTTATTTTTATATTTTTAAAAACTTACCAAAAATATACTTTATAAATAAAATTGTACATGTTATAATAAGTTTATAGCCATGTCATATTTTGTACTAAGCCATGTCATTAGTTTTCTTTCAAAATCAATATGATAATATGATAATGATATATGTCAAATCATTTTTTAAATAATGTCTAAAAGATTAATCTTGTTTAAAAAACAAAATGACCTCCTGATGTTACAAGGAAAAAAATATTATATAAACCGCTTTCCTCAGGCATGAGTGACTCACTATAAGTTATAGAACAAATCCCCTTTTTCAAATTTTAATACGTAGTCGTACACGAGTGCTCATCATTTCTTAATTTATGCATATTTCTTGTTTTTATTATGAGATAGATGAGCGATTCACTTTTTCTTTCCATATTATTGTAGATTTAACTATAACCAAGAGATTCCCTTATCCATTTGTCACAAAATACCAGACCAAATACATTTTAAAATTTGAATCCACAAATGCTGCGAGAATCAGGTAACAGGATGGAAGTGTATATTGTTGGACATTAATTATTTTATGAGTAATTTTGTTGGTAAAGAATTAGACATTAAAGCATCTTTAATGGCACTTTGTTATTTTAAACGGCAATTCTCTTAGATAGTCTTTTTAAAGTTTCTGTCACAAAAAATAGTCTTCAAAAAATATTATGACCAAAATAGACTCTTTTTTTTGAAATTTTGATTTTTTAAAAATTTTTTTTTTGAAATTTGAAACCCTAACCCCAAATCCACCCCTTTACTCTAAACCCTAAAGTCCAAATTAGTTAACCCTAGAGGTATAAATGCATATAAATGCATTTTTAGCTTTAAAAAAAAAACATTTTGATCATTTTCTTCTTTAAAAACTATTTTTGTGACAAACAAACTAAAATGGACTATCTAAGGGAATTTCTCTATTTTAAGTCCAATACTCCCTCATTAATTGTCATTGTAGACTGTAGAGTAAAAATTTTGTTTCAAAATAAGTGTCATTTTATAGTTTCAATGCAAAATTTTTTATTTTTTATTATAATCTATTTTTTTATTGGTTGAAATGTGGTTAGGTGTATTGGTAGTTGTACTTTTATTTTGGAAATATGCAAAATTAAATATTTTCTTAATATGTGTATCCAAGTCTAAAACGACAACTAAAATGAAACGGAATGACTATAAAATAAGTCAGTATACCAAATATAGAGAGATAAACAATACTACTCCATAAAGTAACACTGTTTATTTACCTTTTTAAGTAAAAACTCTTTTTACAAAATGACTTAAATTTCTATAAATTTTTATAAATTGTCTACCACTTTTCAAATATACCTTAAATAAAAATATATTAACATTTGAGTTTAAAATTTTCTGATTATTGTTTAAGATTTATTTAAGGATTGAAGATGGGTTTATAAAAATTTAAATGATTATTACATATTTATAAATTATTTAAAATAGTTAATTTATTTTTTACCACAATTTAGGATATTTGTGAAAATTATATTCATCTAAAGGTAAGTTTGAAAAGTTGTATCCAATTTGTGATAAAATTAAAGTTCTCCCTTCTTTTCTTAATAAATAAATTTTTATTTTCTACCAAATAAAATTATATAGTATAAATTTCACATTTAAATATTATGTTTAGTATATCAATTGTTGTAATTATGCATTGTCAAAAAAACTTAATTAAAATATTCATTTATTAGTATAAATAATGTAATTGTGACAGTATATTGTTATAAAATAAAATAAAAGGTTAAATATCAATATTGTAAATGATATAAAATTTAATTGTTTAATTTTTAAAAGAATGTATTTTAAATATATTTTTAGAATATAAAACAAAAGCAACCATTAAAAGATAGGCTTAGCTTCTAGTTTTAAGGTCTTCGAGTAAAGCATTTCTTCTGTATAATAATAAAAAGAAAACTTGGTTAATAAATAAATAATTAATATCTAAAATATGGATAAATTTTTCCTATATGTAAAGGATATACCGGCTTATGCCAATACAGTATACACTTAGCTTAAAATCAATAAGAAACCTACTTTGATCTTTGGATTCTTCTTTTCAGTTCCATAGTAAGAAAAGTTTTAATTTTACTATAGGTTTAATACCATTTTTCAAATCTACAATTAATGAATGGTTATTTTTATAAATTCCATAAATTTGTGATTAAAAAAATATTAAGCTATTTTTAAAAATATTTATAAACTCAATTCTACCTTGTTAATACTAAACCTTAAACAATAATCATTAAATTATTAACCTAAATAATAGTAAATGTTTTATTGAAAGTATTTTTGAAGAGTGGTACTTACTTTGTGGTATTTTTAACAAATTTTCTCCATAGTATTGTTAAAACAGTTTTATTATATTATATGGTAACTGATGTATACATATTAGAAAATAAGAAATAATATTATAACAAATACATGTTTGAAAACATTAGAATAACAAAAAGAAAGGGAAAGAAAGGATAGGATAACTAAAGTGGACGTCCTGATAATCAATAATGCATTATGCCCGCATATCTAGATTTAATTATCCTACGAGAGTGTGTTTTGTTGGTTTCCGATTTATGTCGTTTTTGATATGAGAAGTGGTATTTTTATTCATTGGCCACTGAATGATATCTTGTCTTAGTGCTCCAATATGACGTAATAAAATCCACATAGTCTCGCACTGACCTTATTGTATAATAATTAAGGACTTTAATCAAGGACTTCATTGGTTGGTTGGAGTAAAATTGGTATGCCACAATAGCTCTTTTCTTGTGTAATTATTGTATAATAATTAAGGACTTTACGTCTTTACCGTTCAATAGCTCTTTTCTTGTGACGAACTGTTGTTCTATTAAACAAAAAATAGTCTAAAACCTAAACCAAAATAAAATAATAAACAAAAACAAAAACAAAAATTCATATGAAAATATCAAAAGATTTTAGTTAACGAATCAACAGTTACATTTGATCTCCGATGTATGTAGAATATCTTAAAAGGAATACAATTTTTTTGAAGCGTTGTTATTTCCTTCAACTCTGTAGAAAATATCATCTAAGCATTGAGGTTCCTTTATCACTATCAAATTTTTGCAGTTTATTCCAAAATTTTGGTATATAATATGATTAGTATACTTTCCGTTGGCCAGTCTAATGCTTCTATTTCTGAATCCAAAACGTTTTCTTCGTCTTTGATTTCTAGTAACCACAAGTCGAGTTTACTCTGAAAACTTTTTTCAAACCTATCTACAGCCACTAAATATCAATGTGGAGGTCTAAAAACTATCTATCAAATATGTGTTTTCCAAGCATAAGGCATGCGAAGTTAAGATGGTGTTTGTGTCAAAATATCATTTCATGCATTTTCTATAAACAAAGCTTGACATTTTTTTTATGCATATATGATTAGCTAAAGTGGGTCCTTGTCAATTGCTCTGAATAATTTAATTTTTTTTAGCTTTCCATAAATACTAGATTCTTCATGTATAAGGATATCTATTTAGTTCTAGATATTCAATAATATTCTTCCGTCAAAAGAGATCATTCATATTGATTGTGTAATTGCTGAGAAGTTGTCATTTGTAAAGCAACAGACATTCAAAAATAGCATGACTTATAGATTTATCATATTCCTCACATCTAAGACAAATATTATCATATTGCATATGACGATGTTTTGAATTCTTTGTGACAGCTCTATCTCATGTGATTAGTTGCTATATAAAATGGTACATCTACTATGAGACATTTATTTTTCAAGGAAATGATTGTGATACTAGGCTTCAAATATACAACATTTTATTAAAAATTTAAGATATATTTAGCCACTACTACTTATTATTTTACGCGAGTTTTTGAACTCTGCAGCGAATAGGAGGCTCCTACCGCGTTGATGGTTCTAGAATATTTGTGATTCTAAGTATTTTAATTATGTACATATTGTATATAGACATTGACCCCCAGCCGATTTTAATATCGTATTCAGATTTGCCTAACTTATCATATATTTTCTAAACAATCTTATATGAATCAGCTTTACAATTTTTAGGTTCCTATTGCTTAAGGTGTGTTTATTGTTATTTATTACTTACTTTCTTGCATATATTTTGATAAAACCCAAAACCAACTTAACAGTGTCGTTAGTTTCAAAAAAAAAAAAAATTGACAGTGCCGTCCCATATATTTTGATGGCATAAAGCATTTCAAAAATATGTAATCCATACAATTTTTTAATTTTTAAATAAGGTTAAAAAGACTAATATATATATATATATATATATGTATATATATGAAACAGATCTTATAGTTTTCTTCTAAATTTTTCATTCACAATTTTACATAAATTGAATTTATCAACCATATCTTTAACACATATTATTGATATTTTATTTATTCTATGATTAACTAAATTTTAAATATATTTTTATTAATTTTGAATTTTGAAAAAAAAAACAATCTGTAGAGACAAAATAAATTAGGATTTTCACACTAATAATATCAAAATATGAGAAATGCAAAAACTGCTAAAATTAAAACCCAATCTTTGTGAAGAAAATGTAGATGCAAATATCTGAAATAATTCCGAGAGATTTCAAGACAATTATGTGTCTGTGAAAAGGGTTGACACACTTTGTAAATGGTATGGTGAGAAAGTTCTTCTAGTTTGACAAAAATGATTTTTTTTTAGTTTATGGAAAACATATATGAATGACATAAAGAACCGACGAACCTGCATTCTTTGGTATTGATATTGAACCTAACGAATAAAGAAGCTTCTAAACAAAAACTTGAGTTGTGGCCTAAATATTATTGTAAAAGAATATGGCCTAAAGCCAATGCTTTAGTTGCCTTACATAAGGAACGACCCTGCAACTTGATGTATAAGAATAGAAATTTATCTGTAGCATATTTCTCGTGGATAACACTACGATTACAATTACATTTTCTATGGTTAATTACAAATTTCCTAATCCTTCTTATCCTCAAATATTCATGTGGTGGCAACTAAATGTCTCCTTTTCTGAATAAAATTATGTCGCATATGCTGTTCCACATTCTTCCAAATAAATGTTACTAATAAAGCACAAATAAAAATAAAAATGATTCTACGATTAAGTGAAATAAAATAAAATAATTCTTATTTCAATTATTTCTAAAAATTAATAAAAAACTTTCTCTTTTTTAATCTTTGTATTTCATTTAGAATGAAGGAAACTATGGTTTCCCGGCAGCAACGTCGGTGATTTAAGTTCCCTAGCCTCTCATAAATATGCTTAACGAGACGGATTGGGTCTAGATCCTGGAAAGGTTGGTTGTATTTCATTGCTTCTCTGTGGATCGATTGGGTTGCTTTAGAGATTTAACTGTTACCAATAAAGTGACCCTATGATAAAGTGAAAGAAAAGAAAATTATTGTTATTTCCAAAATCTGATAAAAACTCTCTCATTCAATTTTCGCGTTTCACTTTGAATGGAAAAAATGAGGATTTCCTAACAATAATGTCGGTGGTTCTAGTGCCTCCACCTCCTAAAAATCTGCTCAACGAGACAGAGTGAGTCTAAATCTAGCGAGCATTGACGAGAAGGTACTTATAAAATTGCATTATAGATTTTAGCTTTGATTGATTCCATGTTTGCCTACTTTAATGAGTCTAAAGTCCACAACGTCTAAATTTTTTAGTCAAACTTGATTTAAGATTTCCATCGCAGCACATAGGCTGAACACTTTCAAGAATTTATTGAGAAAAGTGAGCTTACAAATTTTGATGTTTTTAGAAGCAATAACTACATCAAGTTTTTCGACGTACCTGTTTGTATCAGATTCACCGAACATACCAACTTTGTCAAGGTATGGAGACACTAGCAAGCATTTTATTAGTGAATTTCAGGTTTCATACGTATGAGTAGTAATGGCTTTGTCTAGCACAAACATTTATTTTCCAAGTAAGTGTTTATCCTCACACTCGTTCCAATATACCCATTTTAAAGCAAAATGATCTCTTTTTAGTTCAGCCAATGTCACCAATATTTTATCGGATATTTTTGGTGAGGTGAGGAGTATCAATACCATCTCAACTATGAGAGTCAGTCCATTCAGCATGTGATGATTACTATCCAAATGGATAGGTAGGGGTCCTAAAGCCAATAGTGTCATGCTGTTGAGATTGTTTAGATGAGTGGTTTACAGTGGGTTTCATATCCCTAACCTACGTCTGCAGTGTTGGGGATAGATTACATCTACCTCCATAGGCCCATTTAAGCGTGAACTCGGTCCGTAATCGTGACGAAGTCGGCCCACGAGGCCTGTCAGACCGACTTCGACAATAATAAAAGGTGTATATATAGAAGGAGGTTGGAAGAAAGAAGAGGCACACAGATACTTGAAGGGCAGGCTAGAATTAGGGTTTTCACTACTCATTCTTTGTTCTAACCTTGTTCTTAAGACATTCTGATTCTTCATCAATAAAACTCTTTGGTTTACTTTCTTAATCGTCTCTTTGGAAAATCCACAATCGAAATCGATCTCCGATCTAGGGTAACCGATTTCGGATTCAACATGCAAGACAACAAATGTGTGCTTCGGCGTATTTGACAATGTTGCTAATCGCTTACATGAAAATTGGTCATCCTGGATGTTCAGCCAAAGGCCATGGTTGCAACCAACTCAATCCCAAAATAGTTGGAGGTATACATGTTTTGTTAAAAAAAATCATTTATAAAAACATTATAGTATAAGTTTAAACATCTGACTACGGTCTTATTTTAGGTCACATATCCCAAATACTACCTCAGGGACGCACTTATACTTTGACAACGAAAGAGAAGCCACTTAGGGTTTTTCAAAGGAGTAAGTAACTTGAAGGGATATCATTGATGGCCTAGTGGTTTTAATGAGATTCTCACACACGACTGCTAGAGGTCGCAGGTTCGACTCTCTGTCAGCGGGGTGGTACTGAAACCTCTCCAAAAAAATTCTGTCGCAGATGGCCCACGGGTTTCTACGCACTAATGGGATTTTCCTGGATGCGGGGCCTTTCGGGGTGGGGTCAGTCACTATAAAAAGTTTACCCACAACAGTTTTACAAACGGCTACTTTCTCTCTCATCTCTGAGCAACAAAGTAGGAGATAAGGTTTTTCTAACCCTTGTCTCACCGCCGGTCGGCCTCACGCCGTTCCGACGAGCACTCTCCCTCCCCCTCCGGTCTTCTGCTCTGTGTATGTCTTCGCCATGTCTGCGAAGAAGAAGAAATCTCGCCCGCCTTTTGCTGTTTCCTCTAGGGCCTCAAAGTTCTTGGGTTCTGTGCGTGCTTCCTCGCTAGCTAAATCGAAGAGCGCGTCCTTCTCTTCAATTGGGATCTCTGTTTCTGATGTTGTAGCTTCCAAATCTCTCGGTCCTCTGATTAGCTCTGTTCCTCCAATCTCACCCTCCGTGGGATCTGGGATTTCTCCGGCGTCTGTTGCTGGTGTTCGCCCTGTCTCTATGCTTCCAGGATCTTCGTGTTCCAAAGGCGAGAGCTCGGGCCTTGGTTTAGCCGGCTCATTGGCCTTGAAAAACAAAACCTCTCAACCTCTCGGAGCTCCTATAATCTCTTCGTACCTTGCAGTCCCTGTTCCGTCTCTTTCTTCCGAGGCGAAACTTGTTGCTGGTTCGGGTGTTGATAAGGTGATTCCTTCGTCGATTGCCAAGCCTAGTCCGTCCTCAGCTGCGGGGTTGCCTAAGGATCCTGTTGCTGAGCCACTACCTAGTATGAGGAACTACGCTTCTTTGCTAAAATCATCAGCAGACCTTAAAGAACTGGGTATTCCAGCTGAACACACTTCTGGAGTGCCTTTTGTCCTAATTCCGGATGAAAACATTGCCGCTGCGAAGCAGGAATTCAAGGATTACCTTTTTGCTCGGTTTCATAGTGATGTTCCTCCTATGGGAAGAATAATTGGTGTTCTAAATGCGGTATGGGCTAAATCAGGCCCGAGAATATACGTGCACAACATTGGTCAAGGCTCCTTCCTTCTGAGGGTCATCAATGAAAGAACTAGAGAAACTCTCGTCTCGCTCGTGTTGGAATATTGCAGGGGTTCCAATGTTTGTGTCTTCTTGGTCTCCTGGTTTTACACCGCCTGAAGCCCCTGTAACCAGTTCTGTTGTACCGGTTGAGATGAGGAACGTTCCGTATCTTCTTTTTAACAATGAGAGCTTGAGTCGTCTGGCCACGGCAGTGGGGAAGCCAGTATCAGTGGCTCCGGAAACTCAAAGAAAGCAAAACTTTAAAGTTGCGAAGCTGTATGTTAAGGTGGATTTAATGAAAAGACTCCCAGACACTATTGTCTCAGGGTTTTCAAATGGAAAAGAGGTTCTTATCGATGTCTCATATCCTTGGCTACCTTTGAAGTGTGATAATTGCGGTAAGTATGGCCATAAGAAGGAGGATTGTCGGGTTGGTGTTCCTGTCACTGCTTCTGGTTCGTCTGTTTCTGCGCCGCGAAGAGATGTTCCATCTGTCTCTCCTCCAAACAAGTCGGATTCAACTACAAATCGCTCTACATCTGTCAAGCAAAAGGAACGTGATCCTACAATGGGGGGTTTGGTCACTTCAGTTGCAGGAATTGTAGGGTCTGATGAAGCTCCTCCAATTGCAGAGGAAGATGTGATTCTTGGTTCTTGTTCATTGGACACCATCCAGGATCAGTTTGTTATCGATGGAACTACGGAGAAAAGGAATTCCCAAGACAAGATTGCGATGGTATCCACTTCTCCTGTGGACCTTCATATTACAGCTCCAACTGAAGTCTCAGAATTAATGGTAAGTGCTCAACCAGAAGCAAACCACAAGGAGATTGCTGTCGTTGCTTCTGGAGACGTCCTGTTACCCTCAATAAAAGAAATCTCTTTGATGGAGCAAGTTCCTGTGAAGATACTCGGAGATGATCGCATCTCTCCAGCAAGTTTTGAGCCAGGGATCTCTACTCAGAGAAATGCTCAGGGGGCAGAGCATGTTCATGATCTAGATGCTGAGAAACCTTTCTTCCTAGTCAAGAATAGGAAGGGTGGCCGCAAGGTCACAAAAACCTAATCCCATTTTATAATGTTTTTTGCGTGGAATGTTCGTGGACTGAATAGTGATAGACGCCACACCATGACTAAGGACTGAATTAATATCCATAAACCTTTTTTCGGAGCTTTTTTGGAGACTCATATTTGGAGACTAATAAGGAGCGCATTTCTCGGGCTATCCCCCGGGGATGGAATTTTTTGGGAAACTATGAAGCGGTGGATTCTGGTAGGATAGTTGTTGTTTGGGATCCCCGTGTGATTATGGTTTGTTATCAGGCTACGGATCAATCTATGACTTGTGGTGCTTTTATCCCATCGGTGAATATCAACATTACTGTTACTTTTGTGTATGGGTTTAATGCATTGGAGGATCGTACCAGTCTTTTGGCAGGTTTGGTGGACCTTCATGACTCTAATCCGATTTCACGCTATCCTTGGGCGGTCTTAGGGGATTTCAATCAGATATTGCGGATCTCTCACCACTCTCACCACTTATCGGCTCGGGTTGATACTTCGGGTATTGAAGAAATAAATATCGCCTTTCAGGAAGCGGAGTTATTTGAGGCTCAAGCGAAGGGACTTCCCTACTCCTGGAAAAATAATCAAGATGTAAACCCTATCTCCACTAAGATCGATCACGCGCTTATAAATCAGCAATGGTCGGATGTCTTTCCTGATTCTTATGCTGAGTGTTTAGACCCTAGCCAGTCTGATCATGCTCCTTGTCTCTTCCGGTTACCGTCCTGCAACAGACGTGTTACCAAACCTTTCAAATACTTCCACCATGTAGCGGATCATCCTCAGTTCACTGAGCTCATTAGTCAAGGTTGGCGGTTTAATCAGGTTACGGGCACCGATCAGTTTAGGCTGGTCCGCTCTTTGAAGCTGCTGAAGCCTGTCTTGCGGGGTCTGAATAAGCGACACTACAGTGGCATTTCTCAGAGGGTTCGCGATAAGACAGAGCAAGTAAACTTACTGCAGCGCTCTCTTCTCACTTCTCCTGATCCGAAAACAGCGAGAGAAGAACATGTGCAGAGGGCTGAACTAAATACCCTGCTCACTGCGGAGGCTAAGTTCTATAGACAACGATCCCGTGTCCAGTGGGCGGATGTTGGGGATAGGAATACTGGTTTCTACCACCGGATGGTTACTCAGCACGCTACTAGGAATCACATACACTTTCTTAAGGACCAGAACAATCAACTTTTATTCACTTCTGAAGACCTAAAGGCTCATTCAGCCTCATATTTCAAATCAATTCTGGGTCAAACCGACATGCCTACTTCTCTTGCTCCTGTGTCGGATTTGCAGGGTTTACTTCCTTTTCGTTGCTCGGATATTCAGCAAGCGTATTTGAGACGTAGGGTCTCGGAGGCTGAAATAAAAGCAACTATCTTCTCGATGCCTCTTAATAAGAGTCCTGGCCCCAACGGGTTTTCCATTGAGTTCATTAGGTCATCATGGGAAACTGTAGGGGGGGATATCACTGCTGTGGTTGCTGAATTCTTTCGGAACGGTAGGCTGCTCAAAGACATGAATACAACTGCAATTGCTTTGATCCCTAAGATGCCGGAGGCTAGTGCTTTGGGAGATTTCAGGCCGATTAGTTGCTGCAACATTGTCTACAAAGTGACTTCCAAGATAATTGCCAATAGGCTAAAACCTATTCTTCAAAAATGTGTAAGTCCAAACCAAGCAGCTTTCTTGAAGGGCCGTCATCTTGTAGAGAATGTTCTGCTTGCTTCGGAGCTGATAAGGGACTATAACAGGGCATCTTGTCACCGGAGTGGTATGCTGAAAATTGATATTCGTAAGGCTTTTGACACGGTCTGCTGGGATTTTGTCTTGAAGATTCTGGAAGCTCAAAACTTCCCACCTATCTTCATAACCTGGATCAAAGAGTGCATAACTTCTCCACGTTTCTCGGTAGCGATAAATGGTGAGTTAGCGGGTTTTTTTGAAGGTAAGAAAGGGTTGATACAAGGCGATTCTATGTCTCCATATCTGTTTATTATGGTTATGGAGGTTCTTTCCCGCTTGCTGGATCAAGCGGAGCAGCAGAATAAGTTCCATCTCCACCCTCTATGTGAAAACCCAAGGATCACCCATCTGTTGTTTGCTAATGATCTCCTTGTTTTCTCAGATGGATCGCGATTCTCAGTGAATGGAATTAAATCGGTTATGACCACCTTTAAACATTGGTATGGATTAGATATGAATGATGCTAAGTCTGAGATTTTCTTCGGTGGCTACAATTGTGACACCCCCGATCGTAGATGACCGGAAATGACACGGTCGATGCTCCCTGAAAGCTGACCCGAGGTTCTCGAATACTTCCGAGTTCCTTGGACTAGCAATCTGAGAACATCGACGCTCCTATCGGATATCACTTAAGGTTTTTCAACCCGACCAAGCATTACTCGATAGTTAGTTCATCCCGGACAAGGACTAATATCATATGGAACCCGTACTTTATAAAATCTTTATTCATTCAAAATCATCTTACAAAAATTTTATAGGCCGACCTTGAAATTATCGGAAAACAAGCTTTATACAAAAGCTATATACAAAACGTCTTTGCAAGGATAATAAATCTACCGATGGCTAATGATGTTCCTTCCCGTACTAGAGTAAAGTCTCCCGCCTACTGGTAACCTGCATCACAAATGAGTCATGAGTAACTAGTTTACTCAGTGAGTCTAATCCCACACCCCAACATATATCAATAATATCCCGAGCAGTGAACTCTATTTGTATGCAGTGGAAACATTTGTATGCAGTGGAAACATATTCTACGATACCCGCCATTCACTCATACTTATAATATGTATATATATATATATAAATATATACTAAACCCGGAAAACCACTAAGGCTAACCGAGCCTAGCGGGAAAATAATTATAACTATCATCTCCATCAGATATTCCAATATCGAACATCTAACGCTGCATGCAAGTTACACGGCCTCCAGGGTGCGACCCCATCATCGTGTCTTCGTGACCTTGTTCCATATCGCATGACCAATTCACGGTAATGCGAGATTTGGGAGAGGGAGTATACAATAAGGCCTCACATGATTCATACTTCTATACTTAATCATATACTTATATATTAGTATTTGAGAACAAGTACTAAGGCTCGGGATAAACCTCAAATAATAATTCATAATATTTCTTAAGTGTTTACATAAGTAAACACCTCATATTCAGTTATAGATTAAGAGATATTGCTTATTAATCAACCATATTCAGTATGCAATCATGCATACTCATTCATAACTTATTCATCATCTATCTAGACTCACCATTGAATCCATGAGATTGGCTAAGGAAGACTAGACTCGAGCTCAAGCTAATCACACTCCACTTGACTCCTGATTCAAGACAACAAGAAGAATCCGGCTGATACCATCACTGACCTCGACCATCTGAAACAGAGCATTTCGGTGCAGACGATCATTAATACAACAATTCTGTTCTGAAGAAGCAACTTAAATCAGACTAGTTCGGTTCAGGAAAAGCTTTAATATTTCAGTTCAAGGATAGCTAAGCTTGGTTCACTTAAGATCAAACCAAGATCAATTCAGTTTAGAATAAAATTAATTTAGTTTGGATTAAATCCAATCAGCTCATATCTGAATAGTTAACAGTTGCATGAGACTGATTTAATCCAAAACTAACTAAACTGAACTGTACAAGAGCTTAGATAACTGATCCATACAGTATCTTAAGATATCATCAACTGGTTCTAATCAGTTCACAACATCTTAGCTTGGTTCTACTCAGACCATATCAGTTCAAGACAAGTTCAGATCCTAGACAAAACGGCTCAGATCAGTACTAAACAAGATCAAATCTGTTCGGTTAAACTTAACAATAAATCATTTCAGCTAAGTTGTTGAGATGCTAGGCGGCCATGAACTGAACTAATATCAATCCAAATAATGGTTTAATAAATTGATCCAGACAGAAAGATCAACTACTCATTCAGCTGGTTCCAATCTAAACTGATCTGAATCAAAAGGCAAAACAGTTTACCGGTTAAAATCAAACACTGTCTGAACTCATCTGATACACCATGTTAGGATGAAGCCACGCCCAACCTGATCAGTACCATATCAAGTCAAGGTTGAATTCATTCAGAAAAATCTCAAGTGTAGCCAAACCAACAGAACTTGTCACAGAAAACTGATCCACAAACATCTTACCGATCAAAATCAAAGGCTGATGAACATGGGTGATTCTCAACTTCATAACACCAAACTTCCACTCTTAATCAAATAAATACTCACTGATTAAAGTCACAAGATGGTGAGAAAGGGTCGTCCAAGCTCACTCCTCTTCTCTGAATTTTCTTGAATTGTTTCTCTGAATTTTCTGTGAATTTTTCTGTTAATTTCTCTCTTCTCTCTCTCTGATTTTTCTGTGTTTCTCTCTGGATTAATCACGACCAGAATGAAGGAGAAGGAGACAAATACATGGACAGGAGTTTCTGATGAGTGTCCAGCTTGTAAACCAAAGCAAGGATGAGAGTGGACAGCTAGCATCCTACTTCATCATTTCTGTCCAATGAAGTAACCAAGCAGCTGAATCTTTCCTCTCAATGAAGTAATCTCCAAGCAGGTGTGCAACTCACATGACTTTTAATGTAGCAAGCAGGCAGGAAGGTGCATGGCACATGAATGGTCAAGCAAGCAAGCAGGTGAAAATCATGTGCATCGCACATGACCGGCCAAGCAGCTGAACGGTCTTTTTGGGCAGTTTTCGACCAAACGTTTCCCGTCCATCGGATCTCGTCTTACTTTTAGATAAACTCTTTCATCTTAATAAAACTGGACCATAATAATTAAAACTCGACCATAACTATCAATAGAAGGTCTTTCGACCACACGACAGTCTCATCGAGACATTAATTCACCGGGTCGGTTTTTATTTTAATTCTGATCAGACCAACTCCAAACTGGTCTAGCGGAATTTTTCTCGACCAAAAATTCATTGGTTTATGAGGGTTATTACATTCTTCCCCCCTCAAAAGAATTCGTCCCCGAATTCTCATAACATAGTTGTACACACTTTACTGAACACTAGAGGCTATGCAAAGACTTCATAGAAATCAGCTCTAAACTTATCCTCATCTTCTCATGTCAAAACAATTGATGGTTGTTCCCCAAAAACCTGATCTTACCACGTTTTCTGATCTCAAATCTTTTGATATGGTGCTCACCTTTCCGCAAAGGAACTTTAGGCTAGGCGAGTTGAGGTTGAAAGTTTTCTAGTCTCATCAGTTCTATCATACTAGGTCTGATATAGGATTACGCAACTCTGGCTCATAAATTTTCAAATGCATCATAACTGAAAGATTCTCTGGTCAATGGATAACCTTTCCAACTCTGATAACCACGCAGTACTCGATACAGATCAATATAACAAATTGCCGATTTTTGCAACTTTTCCAAACCGATCATTTCTTTTCTGAGCAAAAACTTTCAGGATAACCAATTCTTTACAGCACATAACTCTCATATACTGCGGTCTGCATACTTATTTTGACAGCTTTGAGTCTCTAAATACCATCACTTTTGAAAATTTTCTATTTGTCTTTCTTCCATACCAACCACATGAAAAGGGAAATGTTAGGTGATGTGCCATACATGAAGGTAACATCTTCGATCTGGTCAATGTCAACTTGATTAACCGTGCAACAATCAAACAAGAACATGCACGGTCAATCACGTAAACATGATTCAAACCAAGGGTGCTACTCTCAAATATACACACTCACATATTCCAAGAATGATTTCCCTTACAATATTCTATACACTTCTGATCTATCTGAGACCCTCTTCATAATCTTCTGAACAACTCAATCGCTCTGATGTTTCCCATATACAAGTTTAGTTCTATTGCTTTCTGATTTCTTCTTTTGTCTAGCAACTGAGGATTCAACAGGTTCGTCTATACCAAGCTTAATTCACCAACTAAGTACTCATGTACGACAAATTCGTACTTTCTGTATTGATAACATCCTTGGCATTCCCATATGCCTTACGGTCATACCTCTTCTTGAACTCATCAATCTTCTTCAGCGTTCAATTAACATCTCTTTTCTAATATCCATTTTAATCTTTTGGTAGAACTTGAGTGCCTTCTCCCACGTCTTTTCTGACTTACTTGTGTACAGAAGACTCCTCATATCTTCAACTGATAATATCTTCATTTTGTCCCTCCTAAGTTTTCTTTAAGTTTCCTTCCTCTAACTGAGTTCCTCAGATATGAGTGGATAAGCCATCTTGATTTACTACTTGCAATCTTGAAAACTCTCTATTCCTTCCTTATAAGGCAGCCTAATAAATGGCTTCAATTTCTGCTTCATGATTCTTGAGATCCTTCTCATTATCGTCACCGAATTTCCACTCCTCAAAGCATAAGCAACAGCATTTTCTTTTCTTATGTCTTCTTTGGTCAATGAACGCTTGCATTCTTTTCCATACTGAACTGGTCACCAAATTTGATGTACAACAAAACTGCCGCCAACTCCATCTCATGCATTGGACAATTCACATTCTTCTTCTTTAGTTCACTTGATGCATAGTGATTACCCTATCGTCTTGCATTAGCATTTACCTAAACCAACACACGATGCATCCATGAAACAGTATATGGCTGGTTAGGCTCATGCAAAGCTAAGATGTATATAGACGTAGAGATTTCCTCTAACTGATTGCATACTTAATCAATACTTTTACTCCATCCGAAGGTAACACCATTATCAGTCAATTAGCTCATCGGTTGACATGGTTTCTAACTCTTGAACAAACTTCTGATGGTAACCGGCCAATCCAAAGAACTTTGAATCTCGATAACAGAGATTGCATACGATCATTCTGCAATAGTAGCGACCATTTCTAAATCTGCAGCAGCTCCTAGTACCAACTTTCTAACTAAGGGATCCAACTTCCCATTTCGCTATAGAAGCATTTACTACAACATGAAGCGTCCATCAAACGTCCTTGGAAAACAAACTGCACCTTGCAACCGATCTTTAATAACTCACCAATTCTAGAAAGTTGATACTTGACCCTGATGGTCACGTCCTCAGTTTAACTTTAGTCGATCATAACCACAAACTCTGATTCTTCTTCTTTACCACTGACATAGGTACACTCCACAGCAAAGAACTAAGTCAAATGAAACCTTTCTCCAAATATTTCTTCTAACTACTACTGAAATTCGGTTAGAACCACTTGGCAAGATGCCTAGGCTATTCAAGCGAATCTAGGTTCAAGAAGAATACTGAACGGGTCACTTCTAGATGTCAACAATCCTTTCAATTCCTTAAACACATCTCCATGCTCCCTATTTATCTAACGGTTCTCAATACTCTGCTCCTTGATATCTTTTAGTTCCCAATGATCAGAATTATAGAATACAACTCTTCATCTTTTCCCAAAAGGTTTTTAACTCTCCAAACTGATATGAGCGATGCTCCAACACTTAGTAGAATACCACTGTAGGCTAACTGTGACTGGTCTTCTCCCAATGACTTCTTTCCTTAAAAACATTCTAATTGAGCTCGATAACTATATAGCCAATCTCACTCTAGATAGAAACAAACCGCTCTAATGGAAGTACTAAGGAACAGGGAAAGCATACCATAACTCAAAATGGCAGCCAGTACTTCCACGAATAAGAACAGTATACTTGAATTCACTAAAGTGAATCCTCCCTAAAACTAAGACACTACTTGGAACTACAACTATGTGTTGTTCCCAAAACAAATACAATATGGGCGAAAATTCCGTCCATTGGCAAGGTCTATAGAGACACCTTGATCACACATTTACTTATTTATTAAATCATTCATAATATTTTTTTTTTTAAATTGCACAGAACACACACTGGGATAAGAAGCAAACCTGTGACTGGACCTTTCAGGGGTTTTGACGGTCCAAGCAAATCTAAAGCGTAGGCTCTACCCAAATAGCCAAACACTTGGTTAGGGACTAATGGTAAGGAAAAGGGAAACAATTCAACAAGTGGTACCCTAGGTATAGGTAAATGGTATCAGGTAACTTCATGGGCAAGGGTAGAATAACTTCCTTATTCTTTAGAGGAACGACCAAAGTGCGAATGACGTACACGATCCAAGATTTTATCCACTTGAAGAAGCACAACCATAACAGAATCATCATAACAACTTGGGGTCCTCGATCTTTATTTATTTAAACGTCCAACCAAAATAATCTCTGTGACTTTCTTGATTCATTACCTGAAACTGACCTTTGATCTGAACGGGTAGCCTTTAGACGCTCTGAATGGCACAAAGAAATTTCCTGAGACAGTAACATATCCCTTAACATTCACATCATACATTACTATCTCCTCAAAGCTCTTAAGCAGTACAGTCCTTTGTTTGCTCCAAAATTATTGGTTAAGTCCCCATAGCACATTTCCATGATCTTTGCCACATCCTCCAAACCATAATGGATGAATCAGATTTACTTGACTTCCACCCTCTGGCGGAAACATCTCACTGTACCAGCTCCATAAGTTTAATCTCCAATTGGTCCCATACTTTGAGTAGAAAACACTCCATCTTGAACTCTTGAAAGAAATCTGTCTAACTTGGACTAACATTCCCAAAATGATGCTTGACACTTGACGCTTAACGACCAACTCACTGCATCCTTCTTGATGTTGTATGCTTCCATATACTTCTTGCAATCCTCGGAACAATAGGCTCCATCCGTCGTTCTTCTCCCAGTATTGCCTTCAAAATCTTCCTCAATCTAAAATCTACATCGAATGGGTTAGCCCTTCTTCGGTATCCTGTGGTCCCAACTTCTTTATCTTCTTCACAAACTTCAAGATGTCTCATTGCAACAGAATGGTGCTGGTGCGTCCATCGTCTTGTACTATAGTTGAACTATCTCCGCCACCAACGCTAAGCTTGAAACACTTGCTGAATCAATCAGGCTTGTACGACTTTGGTTCTGGAACGTCTGAGCATAAGCTGGATAAACTTGAGCATCTGGAAGAACATTTGCATCTGGGTGATCATGTGCAGAAGAATTTCCCAAAACTGAATCATCAAAAACAACGTCCGCTTGGACATCTATAACAAATATGTCCATATATGTGTTTGATGTGTCGACTCTGTCTCGTATATCTCTCTGTAATATATCCATAGTAGAACCCAACAGCACGGCATGCAAAGCATGACGATACCAAACCGAGCATGACGCTAGCAAACTGAAGCATGATGGGATCAAATTCGGTTAGTACGCTCCACCCCATCGAGCTTGTTTCAGTACATCTGCTATGAAAGTTAACGGTAAGGTAACTACCCATGACTATCTATCCTAAGATGAAGAAACCAGCCAGCATATCCTAGTTATCCTTGCGACTTATTTTGACCCGAAAAACGTTTGAAACAAGTCCCATTCAAGCATCGTATAACCATGCTCTGATACCACCTTTGTGACACCCCCGATCGTAGATGACCGGAAATGACACGGTCGATGCTCCCTGAAAGCTGACCCGAGGTTCTCGAATACTTCCGAGTTCCTTGGACTAGCAATCTGAGAACATCGACGCTCCTATCGGATATCACTTAAGGTTTTTCAACCCGACCAAGCATTACTCGATAGTTAGTTCGTCCCGGACAAGGACTAATATCATATGGAACCCGTACTTTATAAAATCTTTATTCATTCAAAATTATCTTACAAAAATGTTATAGGTCGACCTTGAAATTATCGGAAAACAAGCTTTATACAAAAGCTATATACAAAACGTCTTTGCAAGGATAATAAATCTACCGATGGCTAATGATGTTCCTTCCCGTACTAGAGTAAGGTCTCCCGCCTACTGGTAACCTGCATCACAAATGAGTCATGAGTAACTAGTTTACTCAGTGAGTCTAATCCCACACCCCAACATATATCAATAATATCCCGAGCAATGAACTCCATTTGCATGCAGTGGAAATATATTCCATAACTATTAATTATATTTATAAGGCTTTTCATTCTATCAATGTGAATCTTATCTTAAACATCACCTCCACGATACCCGCCATTCACTCATACTTATAATAATATTTATATATATGCTAAACCCGGAAAACCACCAAGGCTAACCGAGCTTAGCGGGAAAATAAATATAACCATCATCTCCATCAGATATTCGAAGATTGAACATCTAACGCTGCATGCAGTTACACGGCCTCCAGGGTGCGACCCCATCATCGTGTCTTCGTGACCTTGTTCCATATCGCAGGACCAATTCACGGTAATGCGGGATTCGGGAGAGGGAGTATACAATAAGGCTTCACATGATTCATACTTATATACTTAATCATATACTTATATATTAGTACTTGAGAACAAGTACTAAGGCTCGGGATAAACCTCAAATAATAATTCATAATATTTCTTAAGTGTTTACATAAGTAAACACCTCATATTCAATTATAGATTAAGAGATATTGCTTATTAATCAACCATATTCAGTATGCAATCATGCATACTCATTCATAACTTATTCATCATCTATCTAGACTCACCATTGAATCCATGAGATTGGCTAAGGAAGACTAGACTCGAGCTCAAGCTAATCACACTCCACTTGAATCCTGATTCAAGACAACCAGAAAAATCCAGCTGATCCCACCACTGACCTCGACCATCTGAAACAGAGCATTTCGGTGCAGACAATCATTAATCCAACAGTTCTGTTCTGAAGCACCAACTTAAATCAGACTAGTTCGGTTCAGGACAACCTTTAATATTTCAGTTCAAGGATAGCTCAGCTTGGTTCAGATAAGATCAGACCAAGATCAATTCAGTTTAGAATAAAATTAATTTAGTTTGGATTAAATCCAATCAGCTCATATCTGATTAGTTAACAGTTGCATGAGACTGATTTAATCCAAAACTAACTAAACTGAACTGTACAATAGCTTAGATAACTAATCCAGACAGTAGCTTAAGATATCATCAACTGGTTCTAATCAGTTCACAACAGCTTAGCTTGATTCTACTCAGACCAGATCAGTTCAACACATGTTCAGACCATATACAGCACGGCTTAGCTCAGTACTAGACAAGATCAAATCTGTTCGGTTAAACTTAGCTAAGTTAAGTTCAGTTTGGTTTAATGATAAATCCTTTCAGATAAGTTGTTGAGATGCCAGGTGACCATGAACTGAACTAATATCAATTAACATAAGAGCTTAAGAAATTGATCCAGACAGAAAGATCAACTACTCATTCAGCTGGTTATAATCTAAACTGATCTGAATCAAAAGGCAAAACAGTTTACCGGTTCAAATCAAACACTGTCTGAACTCAGCTGATACACCACGTAAGGATGAAGCCACGCCCAACCTGATCAGTACCATATCAAGTCATGGTTGAATTCATTCAGATAAAATCTCAAAGTGTAGCCAAACCAACAGAACTTTTCACAGAAATCTGATCCACAAACATCTTACCGATCAAAATCAAAGGCTGATGAACATGGGTGATTCTCAACTTCAGAACACCAAAACTTCAGATCTTAATCACATAAATACTCACTGATTAAATTCACAATATGGTGAGAAAGGGTCGTCCAAGCTCACTCCTCTTCTCTGAATTTTCTTGAATTGTTTCTTTGAATTTTCTATGAATTTTTCTGTTATATTTTCTCTCTTCTCTCTCTCTGATTTTTCTGTGTTTCTCTCTGGATTAATCACGACCAGAATGAAGGAGAAGGAGACAAATACATGGACATGAGTTTCTGATGAGTGTCCAGCTTGTAAACCAAAGCAAGGATGAGAGTGGACAGCTAGCATCCTACTTCATCATTTCTGTCCAATGAAGTAACAAAGCAGCTGAATCTTTCCTCCCAATGAAGTAATCTCCAAGCAGGTGTGCAACTCACATGACTTTTAATGTAGCAAGCAGGCAGGAAGGTGCAAGGCACATGACTGGTCAAGCAAGCAAGCAGGTGAAAATCATGTGCATCGCACATGACCGGCCAAGCAGCTGAACGGTCTTTTTGGGCAGTTTTCGACCAAACGTTTCCCGTCCATCGGATCTCGTCTTACTTTTAGATAAACTCTTTCATCTTAATAAAAATGGACCATAATAATTAAAACTCGACCATAACTATCAATAGAAGGTCTTTCGACCACACAACAGTCTCATCGAGACATTAATTCACCGGGTCGGTTTTTATTTTAATTCTGATCAGACCAACTCCAAACTGGTCTAGCGGAATTTTTCTCGACCAAAAATTCATTCGTTTATGAGGGTTATTACAACAATGATGTGCAAGCTTCTGTTATCGCGGATCTGTCAGGTTTCAAGCGGGGATCCTTTCTGACACGGTATCTTGGCCTCCCTCTTGACCCGAAGCGTATTACGATGGCTACGCTGCAACCCTTTCTTCAGAGGATCACTTCAAAGATGCATTCTTGGACTGTAAAGTGCTTGTCGTTTGCTGGAAAGATTAAGTTAATTTACTCGGTAATCTATGGAATGGTTAACTTTTGGAGTTCGGTCTTTGTCTTGCCGAATAGATTTTACGAGAAAGTCGACTCTCTTTGTTCCTCTTTCCTTTGGAAAAACCGTACATCCAACGCTTCTGGTGCTCGTGTATCATGGGCTAACATTTGCACACCAAAGAATGAAGGTGGTTTAGGTCTGCGCAAGCTGGAGGATTTTCAATTAATTTTCAGACTGAAAAGACTTTGGAATTACTTTACAAATGCGGGTTCCTTATGGGTGGCTTGGCTCTCAAACAATCGTTTTGGTGGTAGGAGCTTCTGGCTTATTCACGACTCTCAGCGTTTCTCAACAACTATTAGAGGTATGTTGCAGCTGAAGTATCTTCTCCCTCAGTTCCTTCGTTGTGCTGTTGGTGATGGTCGCAAAGCCTCTTTCTGGTATGATTACTGGACCGATCTGGGACCAATTCATCTTCTTTTCGGCCCGGCAGGATCAAGACACCTTAGGTTGCCATATTCTGCCTCTGTCTGCGATGCTGTGAGTAACGATAACTGGAATATGCCTTCTGTGCGTTCTGAAAATGCAGTAACTCTGCATATTATCCTCTCCACCACTCCTGTCCCTTCGGTTGAGAGAGGTCCTGATACTTACCTGTGGCGTCTTCCCTCCGGTAGGTTTGGCAGCCACTTTTCCGCTCATGCCACTTGGAATAGGCTGAGAATCCGTTCTCATGTCGTCGCTTGGCACGATACGGTCTGGTTCAAAGAAGAAATTCCGAAATGCTCGTTTATAACTTGGCTATCTATGCTTCAAAGGCTTCCAACCAAAGATCGTCTAATCTCTTGGGGTGTTTCTCTCCCTCCTGCTTGTGTCCTTTTCCCCAGTGGTGTTGAGTCTCATCGACATCTATTCTTCGAATGCTCTTACTCTGCTGCCATTTGGTCTAGGTTTTGTGGCAGATTCATCTCTTCCCCTCCGACCGACCTTCCTGCCTTTGTTGCGCTAATTGCGACTTACCAGGGAGTCTTTCCCGCTCAGGTTAAACCTCTATTTAAGCTTATTTTGCAGGTCATAATCTACAGCTTGTGGCGTGAACGGAATGCAAGGATCTTCAAGAACGTCTCTCTGCCGCCGTCAGCCTTCTTCGCACTGGTGGATAGAGCTCTCCGTGATAGACTGCTCTCCTTCTCTCCCTCTCTATCGTCTTCCCACTCTCTGCTCGAGCTCTACTTTTGGTTCATTGCTCCTTATAGTTAGCTCTAATTGTTGCCTGCTTTTGCTGTCTTGTTTCTTTCTCTTCTCGTGTAATAAGTTGTCTTGCAACAGTGTAAAAAACCTTAAAAAAGTGGTATGAATTTTAACATTTGCACCAAAAAAAAAAAAGTAACTTGAAAAAAAAATGATGATCTTTATAAGATTTTGTATTGTTTCAAATCATATATAACACCTAATTGTGCAGGTTACGTCGATGTGAGAAAGGACCCTCCTCTACTTCTTGCAAATATGGTGGTGTTAAGAAACTTGAGACTGACACACTCTCTGAGCTTAATAGATACGTCCTCAATTCATCTCCACATGCACTTTCACTCGCTAATGGCAAATGATTTAACTCCAATCAGTTTTACCACTCATCCTACTGCATTTAGATTTTCTTGAATTTGTGTAAACTCTAGGAAATTGAGTTCGGTCTCTGATATTAAGACAACGAATGAATGTTCCTACATCTCCTGTTCAAAGTACTCAGGAAAACTGTAACGTAGATCCCATCATTCATGTCACTGGATTCAGTGATGAGAAAGCAGTTTGTATAGTAAGGTAAAGGTTTGAAACCATGTTTTAAGTTAACCTATGCAGTTAAGTCATTCGGCTACAAAAGGCATGGTTGAGTGTCACTGATAAGAATTTGACTCGATAACTTGTTAAACACTCTTCAAATCCTTATCAATGAATGAATACAAAGTATATCAGCGAATAGGAAAGATACACACAACGATACTCAAAGTTCACAGCGATCTATCACGATCACCAAAGTCTCATAACGACCCCAGAACATTTAAGCATAGCAAATGAAAGTACAAAGATACTAGATATGTATTCCAGCTGAAACGGCAAAGCCTCTTCACGCCTCAGAATCTTTCACTTTCAAATCTTTTCCTACTTCTTCGCACGTCTCGTGCTGCTGACGTGGCTTGTGCTTCTGAAAGTAAACTCTCACCAGCTTATCAGACACATTATGGACTTCCAAACTTGTAGGTATCGTGTAGTGTTGTCGGACTCATGCGGCACAAATTTAGCAATTTTTGTGGCCTTTGATAGTGCAATAACTAAGCTAACCAACGTGCATCCGAGGTTACTCAACTAATGGTATGAACATCATAATTAAATTGAGGCAACTTGGTTTTCTGTTAAGAGCATGCCTTAAACGTCCTTAAATGTCATTTAAACAGGACGCAGCTGGAGAAGGTCAGGAGAGTGACCTACCAGATTGCCTCAAAGATATTGCCGGGAGGACTTTAACTTTCTATCTTAAGCTATTTCATTTTAACTTCACCTCCAAGCACCAATCGTTCACTGTTTCCCACGCCCACCATCGGCTACCAGTTGCTAAATTTGCAAACCAGGTCAGCTCCGTACACGTTGAATATATGGTACCGCCCTATAACCATTTTAATAAAAACTCACACCATCTTAAATAACAGGGGGTGATGACTAACCAGTGGACGATATGCAAGAGCTGTTAATCTCTATGTGGAACCCAACCCAGTTGTGAAAAGCAATAGGGAAGATAACACCAACAGGTTTGATATTGCTACATTTATTGATGCTCCTCCCGTACTCCTATAACCGCAGCCTCCAAAGCATTTAGTTGTTGCCACCGTTGATAATACAACAAATGATGAGAAAGTCCAAGTTGTAAGAAGGCTCCAACTACCTAAACACTCCAACTGTAACGACCGTGATCTAATGGGAAGGGCCCATTTGTTTTAATAATTAAAATCCATAATCTTTTTACTTTGTCCAACATTGAAAATTTAGAAAATCTACATCTTTTCTCTTCCCTGTATAATAAACTCCACTCTTTTTTTTATTCTCATCAAGTCAAAGAGTGCTTTGTGCCGTGACAAGTTGTTGGATTATCCGATGATCAGTCACTAGTGAATTTTTCTGGATGACCTTCCGACGGATTTTTATGGTAAGTTTGTCGCCTTCCTATTTCTAGTTATAGTTATCTATTTAGGGAATGTTTCTAATATATGAAAGAAGTTATATTAGAGAAGTTTCTATTTTAGGAAAGCCGTCAATTTAGGAAAGTTATACTTTATGAAAGTTTTTATTTTAAGAAAGTTGTTATTTTAGGAAAGGTTCCATTTTTGGAAACTTTATTTCCTGAGACTTTGAGCTTAAACTGTTGGTTCTCGTGTTGCAGTTGACCTCAGTTGGCCATCTTTTGTTGATCATTCCATCCAGTGACTAAAGTGAGGGCTATTTCGTTGAATCACGTGCTAGTTTAATACCACCATTATGGAAAGTCTAGGATCAAAACATGTTTCGTCTTTGTGAATCGAGTCTAATTGAAGTCTTGCTTGTTTCTTATTATTTTCTTGTTAAATCAGAAATTAGGATAATAGAGGATTCAACGTTTTACTGAATTGAATGAGTTAAGAACTGTTATATATATATATATATATATATATATATATATATAAGAAAAAATTGCTAAAACGGAACAGAAAAACAACTACATTGTCTCTTTGCCATTAATCCTTTTTTGGTCCATTTTGGACTCAGATACCCCTCGCCAACTTTGAAAATTCATATCAATTATTTTAAGAGTCAGAAAATATGGAAAATTATACAAAATGTACATAAACAAGAAACACATATATGAAAAATATTTTGTTGACTAAATATTAGTGTAACATAATTTTAGTTTTTGATCTACGGAGAGCAGAACAAAAAATCGTCTGTCTACGAGCTTGTAGATTGTAGTTTCCGTTAACTACATAGATATCTACTACTCGTAGATCCTGAAATCTTCCAAGTGGTAGTTATTCTACGACTGCAGATAAACCGACTGTTGTTTTCTTATGATCTGAACTACGGTAGATTTCATGAACTAATGTTTCATATATATCTACTAGCACGAAATCACACAATCTGCCATTATACCAATAATCTATGAAGGAAATATTTCATTATCTACTAGCATACTATATTCTACCAATGCAGGATTACAAAATCTACCTTTATACCAATAATCTACGAGAAGCAAAATGTATGTTCTGCCAATTTCGTCATGTAAATATTCCCTAAATCTCTCTAAATCTGTTAAGAGAATATATTGTAAATCTTTATTTTCTCAAATTTTGTGTTTCCTAAAGTATTTTTTTTTTTTTAAAAACGTGTTCTCCCTTGTTCATCACAAGTTCTTGACAAATTAATTTTGAAACCACCCAAAATTTTTTGATACTGAATCTCTTGTTGAAGAAGATGCATATTTATGCCTCTTGTGGGGTGTGGAAATTTGTTCCCCTTAAAGGATGGGGATTTGCTATTGATAAAAGAAAACGAGGTAGAGTACTGGTTCTGGAATTGACAAGTTGCTTTGAAGATCTAAGGATTTTGGCTTTTGAGGATTTTGGACTTGACCAAAACGATGTCGAGCTTGAGTTAAGCTACTTACCGATAGAGTTAATCAGTACAATAAACTGTCCCCCAGTTATCATTGGGAATGATCGGCAACTCAAAAATTTTCTTACCTATGTACGTGGAAAAGCTTCGACAAGGTTATGTGTGTCTACTTCACCTATCAATGAAAACATCGATAACATTGAGTTTGTCAAGGATATATCTAACTCGCCTTTCAGAGAGGCAGGTGAACCTTCCTCGTTTTCTCCTCGAGAAGACATTGGTAGTTCATCTGAATCGAATAAGGATGTTGAAGACAATGGTAACTCGAACGACTGGGAAGAAGATAATGGTGTCAACTTAAATTCTAAAGAAGACGATAAGGGAAAAAGTGTTTGGTTTTTTTTGATGGATGTTGTGAAGAGGGGTGAAACGTTTCAAAACAAATCGATGTTGAAAGCAGCATTCGAAATGTCAGCAATGAAGCATAGCTTTGATTACAAAGTTGTAAAATCAGATAGGAAACTTTGGTACGTCCGATGCATTGACAACAAGTGTAAATGGAGTGTTCGTGCTGAGGGGTTAACAGGATCCACATATTTCATCATCAAAAAATATGTGGCGGATCATACATGTGCTGCGTCAAGTATGAATAATGGTGGTCGGACAGCTTCTGCAAAAACTATTGGCAGTCTAATAATGCATAGGTATGATGGTGTCAAAGAAGGTCCTAAGGTTAATGATATCATTCAGATTATGAGAATGGATCATCGATGCGAAATATCTAAATCCTTAGCATGGGATGCTCGTGAGTTTGCAATTAATGTGGTTAGAGGTATTCATGAGAAGAGTTTTGGAAAAATTCCAAAATATTTGTTCATGCTGAGAGAAGCTAATCCAGGAACACATACATTTTATGAAACCAATGTTAATTGTAAATTCCAGTTTCTCTTCGTGTGCTAACAGCCATGCGAAAAGTTGTTGTTGTTGATGGGACATTTTTGAAAAGCAAATACAAATGAGTATTACTTGTTGCGACATCTTTAGATGGAAACTCTAACTTGTATCCTATTACATTTGCGGTTGTCGACTAAGAAAATATGTGTGGATGTACCGGGTGATTCTTCATATCGATCTCATGAGAATATGTGCGGAAGTAAAAGCGGTAAAATCGCAGATTCACATGCGACTAGCTACGCACCTGAGATCAACCAGCTGCTCAAGGAAGCTCGTAAAACTCCTTTCACGCCCCGTATCTTAAACACCAGGGTATTGGATCCAGGAAAGATCAAGGTACCGACGTACAACGGTACAACTGATCCCAAAGCGCACCTACAGGCCTTTGAGATCACGATGGGAAGAGCCAAGTTCATAGACAATGAAAGAAATGCCGGCCGATGCCGCCTCTTTGTCAAAATCTTGATGGATCCGCGCTCGAATGGTTCTTCCACCTTAGGCGAAATTCCATCGAAAGCTTCCGCCAACTCGCTTTGGAGTTTCTCAAGCAATACTCGATGTTTATCAACCGAGAAACTTCCAACGTCGACCTATGGATTTTGTCTCAAAGGGAGGAAGAATCACTCTGCGACTTTATCAACCGATTCAAACTCGTTATGGCAAGAGTCAGCGGGATCAGCGATAAGGTAGCCATGGAAGCGATACGAAAGACGCTCTGGTACAAGTCAAAGTACAAGAAGTGGATCACCCTTGAGAAACCGCAAACCATCTAGGACGCGTTACACAAGTCCACAGAGTACATCATGATCAAGAAAGAGACCAAGGTACTGTCGCAAAAGCACAAACCGATTAAAAATTCTTTGAGAGATTCGGTTTCAGATCAGAAGTCGGAAAAAAACTACCCATCACAAAGGAGAAGAAACCGAGGGGGCACATAACTATGCCATCAACTCCGGCTCTGAGCAAGGATGAACCTCAGCCAATACATGGACTCAAAACTCCAATTACGATGATAATGTCTTCTGCGACTTCCATCAGGCTCATTGCCACTCGACCGTTAACTGCAAAGTTCTCGGAGCGATATTGGCAGCTAAACTAGTCGCGGGAGAACTCTCTGGAGTAACAAGCGTGAAGGACCTTAGCCGCGACTCTGATCATCCTCCAAAAAACGACAAACCTCCCCAAACCTAAAACTCTTTGGGAGACAAAACCGGAAGGAGGCAGGATGAGAAGGGTAACGATTGCAACCGTCGGAAGATTAACATGATCATCGGAAGATCGCAGTTTTGTGGCAACACGGTCTCGTCGGTCAAGGCCTATCAACAAAAGGCAGAAGCAAGCGAGAGCTGTCCAACCTGGTCTCCGCCTTCGAGGATGTGGAAGATGGAGAAATCGATCAACCTCACTGCGACCCACTCGTCATTGACCTCGTAATCAAAGATCTCGAGGTCGCCAGAGTCCTGATCGATACTGGGAGCACAATCACGTTATCTTCCGCGATACACTCATAAGGATGAACGCCGAACTAAAAGAGGTCGTACCAAGGCCAAAACCGTTGACCGGTTTCTCTGGCGTAACCAAAATGACTCTTGGATCGATCAAACTCCCAGTCACTGAGAAAGAAGTGACGAAAATTGTCGACTTCGCAGTCGTTGACTACCCCGCCATCTACAATATAATCATGGGCACTCCCTGGCTCAACGCCATGAAGGCAGTCCCTTCAACCTACCACCTAGGCATTAAGTTCCCAACTCAAAACGGAACTGCCGTGATCTGGGGTAGCCAGAAATAGTCGCGAGTCTGTCTTTTAGCTGAACAAAGATGAACGAAAACAAGGGTTTTGATATACCGATGAGTTTGAAGAAGTCAAAGTGAACGACCTACGAGCCAAGCTTAACTCTAAATTCTCTTACCTTCACGAAAAACTCAAGCGGTGCAAGACCGAATGTCGCGATACTTTGTTAGAACCGGCCGATCGTGAAGACTTACATGTGTGACTCACTTCTATCAAAGCCAATCGAACAAGCCTGCTGAAAAAAGCGGGTCTCGAGCGATCACTTCATTTGAACATTAACATGAGTATCCCCCCCCCCTTGCAACTATTCTGTCAGATCTGTGAAAGAATACCGCAGGAGAGCAGTAACCGCCACGAGCTTGCCCAATGGTCCAGAGGATAGTCCCAAAATTACCTTCTCTTCTGAAGATGCAATAAGCGTTCATATACCACACAACGATTCTCTCCTCGTCAAAGTCAAGATTGGCGATTGCGAAGTGACCAAAGTCATTATGGATACTGGTAGTTCGGTTGACCTCATCTTTGAAGAAACGCTCACCAAGATGGGAGTCAGCCTTGGTGAAATGAAACCCTCAGCAAGATTGCTAAAGGGATTCAGCATGTCATATGAGACAACGCTTGGAATGATACGCATGCGCGTATACACCCAAGGAGTCGTAAAAACCATCAAGTTCTTGTTATTAACATACGAGCTCAGTATAATGCATTCTGGGCACTCCATGGATCCACTGTATGAAGGCAATTCCTTCCACCTACAATCAGTGCATAAAATTTCCTGGGAACGATAGTTGAATTGTTACACTTTGTGGCGATCAAGCCACCGCCCATGATCTTCTCGTCGCTGAGGTAAAAAGTCAAAAGGCAATCTCTCACATTAACACAGTCGCTAAGCCGATCCAGAAAATATATCCCTTCAAGGAAGAGATTCTCGAGGTCGCTATGAACGACAATGACGCAACCAAAATAGTTTGGGTTGGTGCTTACCTACCTGACAAAATGAAATATAAGATCATTTCTTTTCTCAAGGACAACACTTCGACGTTCGTATGGTCAGCTTTTGATATGAAAGGGATCGACCCCAACATCACAACTCATGCACTCAACGTCAACCCAACCTTCAAGCCAGTCAGACAAAAAAGTCGCATGCTTGGGCCCGACCACTCAAAGGCCGTACATGAAAAATTTGAACGATTGCTCGGAGTAGGATTGATCGCCAAAGTGAAATACCCTAAGTGGTTGGCTAACCCGGTCGTAGTCAAGGAAAAGAATGGCAAATAGAGGGTTTGTGTTGACTTAACCGATCTCAACGAAGCATTTCAAAGTATAGCTTTCCACTCCCCCATATCGATCGCCTCGTCGAATTAACACCCTGAAACGAGTTCTTGACATTTATGGATGTCTTCTCAGGTTACAAACAGATAATGATGAATCCTGACAATTGGGAGAAAACGACCTTCATCATGGATCGAGAACGTATTGCTCTAAAGTAATGTTGTTCGGTCTCAAGAACGCAGGCGCGACCTATTAACGCCTCGTCAATAAAGTGTTCATCGGACGATTGCGAATCACTATTGAAGTCTACATTGACGACATGTTGGTGAAATCCAAAATACATGCCGATCATATCGACCATCTTAAAGACTGCTTCCTTATCTTGAACGAGTTCGGCATGAAGCTTAACCCAACAAAGTGCACTTTCGGAGTTACATCCGGCTAGATTCTCGGCTATATCGCCATGCAAAGAGGAATCGAGACAAAGCCAAAGTAAATCTCTGATATTCTAGATCTCCTCAGCCCTAAGAACAGTAGTGAAGTTCAGCGATTGACCGTTTCAGTCGCTTCTCTCAAACGGTTCATCTTGCGCTCAACTGACAAGTGCCTCCCCTTTTACAATCTGTTGTGCGGAAACAAGAAGTTCGTCTGGGACAAACGATGCGAAGAAGCATTCATGGAACTCAAGTCTTATCTCACAACAACACCAGTGTTAACCAAACCCGATAAAAGGGACACACTTTACCTTTACATTGCGGTCTCCTCCATGGCCGATAGCAGTGTTCTTATCAAAGATGATCGAGTCAAACAACAGCCGATAATCTACACAATAAAGCGAATGACCAATGATGCGATATTCAGCGTTAGAGAAAATGACTCTCGCCGTCATAACTTCAGCAAGGAAGCTCAAGCCCTACTTCCAATATCATTCAATCGTCATCATGGCCAACCACCCTCTTCTAACTATCATGCAAAATACCAATCAAGCGGGTAGGCTGTCAAAGTGGGAAATTGAGCTCAGCAAACATGATATAACGTACCAAAGCAGGCCGACAGCCAAGTCCCAAGTGTTAGTGGATTTCCTGATCGAACTGACACAAGAACTTGAACAAGACCTCAAACTGCCGAGTGACAACTAGATTCTACACGTCTACGAGTCTTCCTCATTGAAAAGATCCGCGATCAGTATTCAGCAACAATCCCCAACCAGAAAATTACTTTCAAAGCCTAAAACAATGAGGCTGAATACGAAGCTCTTTCATCCAGACTCCTACTCGCGAAGGCGGTCAAAACCCGAACGGTTTCATGCGTACTGTGACTCCTAGTTGGACGCCAATCAGTTTAACGGCGACTATGATGCAGAGAACGAGCAAACAGAACCAGGGAATTCAAGTTCTTCCAACTCACCAAGATTCCCGTGGTGAAAATATATGCGCCGACGCTCTAGCGGCGTTCGACAGTAGCCCAAGCGATTAAGTCAAACGAACCATACCGGTCGAACAAATCGACAAACCCAGCATCACAATCACTCAAGAAGACATTGAGCACATTACTTCTATCAACCAAACAGACGATATGAGTATTGAAGACACGAGTGACTGCGCGAATGAGCCACCTTTTGACAGACGGTCTGTGTTAATCAAATATCTAGCAAAAGGGTCCCTACCTGAAGACAAATGGGAAGCTCGCTGATTGAAGGCAAAGAGTTCAAACTACATTGTTATCAATGGGAAGCTACACCGTTGAACGACAAACAAGGTCCTCTTGACTTGTGTCAATTCGGAAGAAGCAGAGTTAGTCATGGCCGAAACCCCACGAAAGGGGGGGAGGTAATTACTCGGGACGCCGCACGCTCGCCCTCAAAATCAAGACCCTAGGCCATTTTTGGCTGACCATGACTGTTGAATGCGAAGCATACGCTCAGAAATTTTACAAGTGCCAAGGGCATGCCTCGAGCATACATTCCCTCACCGAGCTACTGAGGACCACCACCACACTGAACCCTTTCATGCAGTGGGAAATTGATATCGTCAGACCTTTGCCGAATTCTAGACAAAGACGATTCGTCCTCGTTATGATGGACTATTTTACCAAATGGGTGGAAGTAAAAGCATTTGTCCTTGTTACTGATAAAGAAGTACAAAGCTTCGTTTGAAAGAACATTATACGCAGGCTCGTTCTTCCCAATGAAATCATCACTAACAATGAGTCTCAGTTCATCTCAAACAACTTCTGCAGCTTCTATGAATGATGGAAAATCCGACTGAACACGTCAGCACCCACACACCCCCAAGGTAATGGTCAAGCAGAAGCAACTAACAAGACGATCATTGATCGTATCAAGAAACGTCTCAATATGAAGAAAGGCAACTTGGCCGATGAGTTAAACGAAGTACTTTGGACGCATCGGACAACTCCCAACCGTGCGACAGGCAGAACGCCTTTCTCTTTAGCGTACGAGGTCGAAGGGATGGCACCATCTGAGTTTAACATCACGAGTCTACACCGTGTGAAGATGCCACTCAATGTGGAATTAAACAAAGCAATGATTTTTATGACTTGGATGCAACCGAAGAATGCAGGGATCAAGCACTCCTATGAATCCAATACTATCAAAATCTTGCTGAAGCCTACTACAACAAGAAGGTTCGAGCTTGACCATTGGAACTCAACGATCTAGTCCTACGCAAAGTTTTCAAAAACACAAAGGAGTAGAAAGCTGTAAAATGGGAACAAATTGGGAAAGTCCATATAGGATAGTCTATATAGCCTATTTATTACCAGTTTTAGGCCATGTTATAAGCTCTATTTAGAGTCTATTATGTGTGCCTAGTCTATGTGTTAGAGTATTTACAGGTCCATGAACGTTTTGGAGATATATGAGATACTTAAAGCTTTTGGAGCATCGAGAGGAGAAGAATCCATAGTTGATCATCTAGCGAGTCGACAGAGCCATCAATCGATGGAATACATGAGGCGTCAACCAATGATTAAAGCTCAAGATCGATCGATTCAACACACATGCCATCGATCAATGATCAAAGCCCAAGTCAGAATGAAGAAAATGCCCTGGACGAGTTTTGAGAGACTCATTCAGAATCCTTCTGGAACTCATTCAGAATAGAGAGAATTCTATTCATTTTGTATTAGAATTAGGGAGAATGGAGAGACTCATTCAGAATCCTTCTGGAACTCCTTTGGTTTTTAATCTATTTTATATTTCATATATATTTCATCTATGATTTCTGTGATAAAGATCATGTTTGAGTAGTTATCAATTAGATTTAGGGTTGAATGATAGCAATCATGGATTACCCCAAAAATAGGATTGCTAGGTCAAGTTAATATCCATTAATTGAGTTGTGCTTAATGCTTGCATTCTAGAGTAGCTAATTAGGTTCTCGATGATAGGACATGGACAACTACGAGAGTAGGTTCTATGCCATAATAGATTATGTTGAACTAGGCTGTTAGGCGCATGCGAGAACTGGTCTAATAAGTTTGGTTGACTTATCAAATCTCGCTCACACTTCCTTCTTATTTCACCGTCGATCAACACCAGGCCTTAGTCGTCGATCGATGGTCTTTCTCTTTGCTCGCATACGAGAGTTGGAGTAAAAAGGGTCATAATAGTTAACATTTAAGTTCTAGGACATTTACATTTTTGTGCTTCCTATCCACTATAATTCATTTAGCTTGAAACCCTAGATCTAGTATATTTACATTCATATTTACATCTAATTAATTAATAGCATATTTCCATATTTGCATTAGTAGCATATTTCTATATTGCATCCTACTTCTTGACAAAGAATATTTACGTAAATTGATTGTTCACCACAAATATATATATAGCTTAGTCTTTAGAAATAAGAAATATATTGTGTGCATTTGCTCTTTGTGGATACAATCCCTAAGTACTATACATGATCTCTCTTGGCAAGGGTATTATTGTGTGTGTTAAGATTAGGGTTAATTTGATAGTTAATTGTTTATGATATTTATACCCTTCTAGAACAATAAACAACACACCATGTCAAATTTGGCGCCATTACCGGGGAGCATAGACCGTAATTAGATTTAATTTCTAGGATTTAGTCTAGGTTTGTTACTAATTTTAAGTTACTAATAATTTTCGTTTCCTTTGTTTTCAGGTACATGCAAAGAAGCACTAGGAGCAATAAAGGACAAGAACTAGCGTTATCCTCTGACCCTGACAGACTTAAACGCACGATCCGCAAAGAAAGACGACAAGCATCGATCGACGGCACTAGTACCGCATCGACCGACACTTCTTCACGGAACGTATCGACCATCATCCAAACTCCATCATTGACCGACATTGATCACCTAGCATCGATCGACATCAACCTACACCCATCGATCGACAACAACTTACTCACATTGACCGCCATTGATCACCTAGCATCGATCGACATAAACCGGCCAGCATCGATCGACAAAAGCAGACCTTTTCAGATGGTTGAAACATTGATACTGATTAGGGATGAGAACGGAGACTGCATGACCCCGTGGGTCACCTGTGTAATGCAGCAGGGTAAGAAGGTAGACGATCAAGGGACCATAATCCCTGATGCAGAAGCATAAGCAGACGCTGTAGAAGATCAACCTGAAACTAATGCCCAAGATGCTTAGAGAACACTACTGGCTGACTACAACTGTCCAGACCAGTACTACGCCATCATATCCGCCATTCGTCCTTCAGCTTTTCAGAGACACAATTTTGAAATCAAGCCCGCTTCTTTGGACTTGTAGCACATACACCCTGCCATGGGCTGCGACATGAGCACCCTATGGATCATCTGGAGCGATTTGAAGATCTAGTGAATGCCATTAAAGCCAATGGAGTCCCTGGGGATTATCTTTTTGTAGCTCTTCAAGTACTCACTTGCTAGAGAAGCTTCATATTGGCTCAAGCAGTTACCACCAGGATCCCTGACATCCTAGACTGACATCAAGAATGCTTTCTTGCGCAACCTCTTTGATAACGCAAGAGAAAAAGACCTGAGGAGCAAGATTTCTACCTTTTCACAAGACTCTTCAGAATCTTTCAGAAACTTCTGGATCAGATTCAAGTCATACTAGAGAAATTGTCCACATCATGGGTTCAACGAAGTGAAACTTCTCAGCACTTTCTTTAAAGGTGTTGGATTACAATACCAGATGGCTTTGGACACAGACAGTGAAGGAAATTTCAGCACCATGAGTCCTGAAGAGGCTACAAGGTTAATTGAGAATCTGACATCCAGCAGCAGCACCAAGAACACATATTTTGAGAGAAAAAATCAACTTCAGCAATGAGAAAGGAGTATATTGAAGAAGTCAAGGCAAAACTGGATAGTGTTCAGAAGTTTTTCAGGAAGCAGGTCACTTTTTGCAGAAGTTGAAGTAATGGAGTCTGGAGATGATGAGATTGAAGAGGATGTGAACTACGTTGATGGGAATGGTTTCAAGAGACAAGGGAATCAAGGTTTCAACAGGAGCTCCTATGTGAATGGTCAAAGGAGTAAATTTTAATCAGAGTTCACAGCGAAGGCTCTTCAACAACAACAAAGCTTATGAGTCTTTCTACTACATAACCCTTCTCCAAAAGCTCAAGGAAGCAAGATTGAAGCAATAATTGACAGAGTTTTAGAAGGACAGCAGAAGATGACCGTGGATTCCATGGAAAGATAGATGGGATGTACCTCAACCTCAACACCAAGTTCGAAAATCTCAACACCCATGTAAAGAAGCTGGAGAATCAGGTGATACATATAAGTGAAACTATTAGTAGACACGAGAGCCTGGTCAAGGAGAAAATAGAGGATGGATAGAGTCACCACGTCAATGCATTGACTGAGGATGATTTTTGGGTAGAAGTCAAAAGAAAAAGGCTGCAAGAGGGGGATTCCCGTATGCAAAATTTGAGTTCGTTCGACAGGTCGCACATGCATCTATCAACGTAGATCAAGACACATCGATCTGCGATACCCATGGAGTTAGCAGAATCAAGAAAACCCTCAACCATCTATCGACGGAGAGACTGTAGAATTGATTGATGGTTTCTAGCAACGAAACGAGTTCATCTACCAAAAGTCATGAATATGACAACTCTAGAGCATAGAATCATTCTGAAAAAGAAAAGTGATCCTGGGAAATTTGTGATTTCATGCTTGATCAAAGGTCACAAGTTTCCTAATGCCCTCTGCGACACAGGATCATCAGTGAGCATCATACCCAAAGCTATGGCAAAAAGTTGAACCTGAGAGTTGAGCCTTCCAGTGATTCGTTCGTTTTTGTGGATAGCTCTAGAGTGGATTCAGGGGGTATTTGTAGAGATATCCTCTTACAGATTCAGAATGTCCTATTCCATATAGACTTCCATGTGATGGATATCCAGATCAATTGGAACTCTTCACTAATACTTGGAAGAGCATTCATGGCTACCGTCGGAGCTATCTGCGACATGAAGACTAACAGGTTGTGCCTTTCCTTGATTGATCCTAATGTTAATTATGAAATTTATAAGAATAAACCTGCCCTCAAAAAGTTATCTAATGATGCAGAACTTGTTGCCACATGCTTCTGCAATTATGAGTTCAACGAGGAGCCTGAAGATGGAGCATCGATCGACATCCAACCCATAGAATCAATCGACACATCTGCTGGTCAGCAATCGGTTGATACCCACCCTTCGTTATCGATCGACAGCCTAACCCCATAACCGATCAACACCTGCCACGCAGATAGCAATTACACCCCAGCCTACCTCGAGTACGACGAAGATTACAGAGAAGAAGAGCTACTCGAGTACCGTGGTATTGCAATGGAAGAGGCTAGTATTTTCCAAGTTTCCCATCAACTCGGGAAATCGACATCGATCGACGGCAACCATTCACCATCGATCGATACTGACCAAGAAGCAGAGTCGAAACTAGATTCAGATGATGGCAAAATGCTTGCAATGACCAATGGAGCTGGAAATATGTTTGGACAACAACTTGGTAATCAAGAATCGATCAACGGCCACCGTACACCATCGATCTACGGAGAAGGAGATCTGATTGAATACCACGACCTAGTATCAGATGACGCCAGCTGGGGAAAAGTGGATAAACACGCATCGATCGACGCACATTATTCAGCATTGATCGACATTGAGAAGCAAAAGAACAAGCTGATCATAATATTCCATACACGTCTCCATATCTTAGATCGATCGACAGCATACAACGTGTATCGATCAACAGCACCCTTCCAAAGTTTCACTAACTTTGTACTTTAACTGCTTATAATCTGGAGAGTTCAGCATCGATCGATGGGATCCACCCAGCATCAATCGACGACTGTATCGAGCATGGTACTAGAGCATATGATGCTATGGACAGAAGAATTTTCCATTGGGAAAAGAAAGATGAGTATGACATCTACAGAGATGAGAATGGTAATGCACGAGCTACAGACGTAAGAGTAGTGAATATGCAAGCTGAAGACATCCGAGAAGTTCTAGAGAGAGCTACTATGTTTGAGCAGAGCTACATATGTTTACCCGAACACGCAGAAAGAATCAGTATGTCTATGGAGAATCAAAGGACATACAACAAAGCAGAGATTGATGATATTGTGCATGAGATCTACAAAGCTCGAGAGATGTCACTAGATGAGTTCTACACGAGGCTTGCTGATGTCTATTATTATCCTATAGAAAGTGCCTCACCGGTTTGACTAAACGCATGGATGAGATAAATCAAGATTTGGGTACTATACAAAGAGAGCATGGGTTTAGGCCAAAAGAACGAGCATCAATCGACAACACTCTACGACCATCGATTGACACTGAAGCCACATGACATAAGACAACAACAAAAACACAATTGGAAGATAGGTTTGATGAGATTTCTTTTTCTCAGAGCCTAATGAAGGAAGATATTTCTCAACAGTTGGAAGATTTATCAGAGACTACAACTGCAAAACTTAGAATTCTACATCACAGTATTGAGAACCTACAAAGAAGAATGCATTCAGTGGAGGTTGCTATAGAGGTTACAAAGAATGAGAAAACAAGAAGTGAGAAAGCAATGAAGAGCTTTATTGGTACATGGTTTCAGATGAGCAGAGAAGATGGAGATACTTGTTATCCAAGTGTTGATCCTCCTCCATACTAGTCAGAAAGTTCAAACGTCGAACTTAAGACTATAACCAAGCGTTGAGTGGGAGGCAACCCACTGTTTAATAAGTTTTATTTAGTTTTTCATTATATTAGTCTAATTTTGGATTTTATTATATTATTATAATTTTAAAAGAAAAAGGAACATGAGTCTGCACAGAGCATTGATCAATACTTGATCATCGTCGATCGACGGAGTAACCTTAGCATCGATCAATCGCCACTTAACTGTGTCGATCGACGGTCACCATCAGCCAGCAGGTATATTGTTTTCCTTTATTAAATTGTGTCCTTATAGTTTATTTTCTTCACCAATCTTGGACTGAATAACACTGCACTGGTGATAGTCTTGTTTAAGTTTGGGGGAGGTTTACTAATATTTTTTTCTATTTTGAGTTTTATACTTATAAAAAAAAAGAGTAGAAACCTACAAGTGTACCATCAATCGAGTGCAAAGCATACACATTAGTCGATAATGGATCGCGACCATCAGTCGACACAGCATACCTCACATCAATTGATACTCAAAGAGTCTGGTATTGATTTTCTCTGTTAAGCTATTTACTTATGATTTAATTTTTCTTAACCAATCCGGGGTGGATTACACTAGGGACATTGTAATTTAAGTCTGCGGAGGTTCGCTAACGTTATTTGATTTGTTTTGAGTTTTATTTGCTATATATATATATATATCTATAAGTTTTTCAAAAAGTTTTATTGAGTCAAAAAGAGATTATGATCAAGATTTATTATTGACTAACCATACTTTAGCACCATTCTTAGAACATTGTTTGCAGAGACTACTTAGAGATACCAAAGTGGATCATTCTGCCACTATACCATATTTGCTTAGAAAATTTGAAGGAACCGAAGCTGATTTCCAACACTAATCCTGACATTATTAGCTTGCTTTGGGGCTTGGTATACATTGGATCGGATTCCTTCTACAAGTATGTAGGTACAAGTCATTGCACATTTGGTTCCCTTCTCTCACTCTCTTCAGCATTTACTTAAAAGCTTAAAAGATTGAGATGATTTTTCGAGATGCGGAGGGGTAGGTACATTACCAATGACCCCATTATTCTAATTCAGAGGAATAATTACACATTGTTGGAAGTGAGGGATAGGTAAATTACAAACTTTGCCCAAAAAAAAGGGAAAAATAATAATAAAAAAGAAGAAATCTAAAAAGATTCAGAGAAGAGAGAAAATAGGGAAGAAAGGGACCAGAGAAGACTTTGTGCCTAGTTGTTCATATACCTACAGAGATAAGAATCCATGTGTCCTTTGATCGAAACTCCCAAGGTAAAGCATGCACTTTTATTTTATGCAAAGAAATGAGATCAGTATAGGGGCGAGTCAAGCTAGTATTTTCTAAGTTGTTGGTAGAATGAATTTTGTTGTTATACTAAGATAAGGTACATAAAGTTTCTCTGTGATTGACTTGATAGGATGTGGTTGCAACAAAGTAAGGTGATAGTTATACTTAGATATTATGTCAGTCTCCACTTTTCAAAACCTCTTTTAAAGATTTGTTTGCTTAGGGACAAACAAAGAGTTAAGTCTAGGGGAGTTGATATAACCTATTTATTACCAGTTTTAGGTTATGTTATAGGCTCTATTTAGAGTCTATTATGTGTGTTTAGGCTATGTTTTAGAGTATTTACGGGTTCAGGAAAGAATGTTTTAGAGATATATGAGATACTTGGAGCTTTTGGAGCATCTAGAGGAGAAGAATATGTAGCTGATCATCTAGGGAGTCGACAAAGCCATCAATCGATTGAATACATGTGGCGTCGACCAATGATTAAAGCCCAAGATCGATCGATGCAACACACATGCTATCGATCGATGATCAAAGCCGAAGTCAGAATGACAAAAATGCCCTTGACAAGTTTTGACATAAATTTAGGCTTTTCTATTTATTTCTTTAAAAAGATAAAGAGACAGGAGAGTTCCAAAAACACAAGTTTTTACAGAGCATTTTTAGTTCTATTCATTTTATATTAGGGTTAGGAGAGAAAGGAGAGACTCCTTCAGAGCTCGCCTGGAACTCCTTTAGTTTTTATCTATTTTATATTTCATATTTATTTCATCTATGATTTCTGTGACAAAGATCATGTTTGAGTAGTTATCAATTAGATTTAGGGTTGAATGATAGCAATCATGGATTAACCAAAAAATAGGATTGCTATGTTAAGTTAATATCCATCAATTGAGTTGTGCTTAATGCTTGCATTTTAAAGTAGCTAACTAGGATCTCGATGATAGGACATGGACAACTAGGAGAGTAGGTTATGTGCAAGAATAGATTCTATTTAACTAGGCTGTTAGGCGCATCGAGAGCTGGTCTAATATGTCTGGTGGACTTATCAAATCTCGCCCACACTTCCTTCTGATTTCACCATCGATCGACACCAGGCATTAGCCATCAATCGATGGTCTTTTCTTTTGCTCGCATACGAGAGTTGGAGTAAAATATGTCAGAATAGTTAACATTTGAGTTCTAGTATATTTACATTTATGTGCTTCCTATCCCCTATAGTTCATTTAGCTTAAAACCCTAAATCTAGCATATTTACATTCATATTTATATCTACTTAATTAATAGAATATTTTCATATTTGCATTAGTAGCATATTTCTATATTGCATCCTACTTCTTGAAAAGGGATATTTCCTTAATTGATTGTTCACCATCAATATATAGATTTACCTAGCTTAATTAGTCTTCAGAAATACGAAATCTATTGTGTGCCTTTGCTCTTTGTGGATTTGATCCCTAAGTACTACATTTGATCTCTCTTGGTAAGAATATTATTATGTGTGTTAAGATTATGGCTAATTTGATAGTTAATTGTTTGGGTTTTTTATATCCTGCTAGAAAAATAAACAACACACCATGTCAATAGTCAAATTCGTCAAACCAAAAGTATACCGATTGACGGCCCCGACTAGCAAATCTATACCACAGGCTTGGAAAGACTCCAGCATTAGGAAGTACTATAGTTAACCTGTTGACGCCACTCAGCAGATAATGATTTAACCATCACTTTTTCTTAGCGCCGAACGAATGATAGCATGTCACTTTCGTTCGGCTTCCAAGAAATGACAATGTCACTTTTTCTTAAACACCAAAGTGAGTTGTTTCTCGCGTCACTTTCACCTCGTTATGACGAGTGGATGACCAAGCACTACTCAGTCAAGTAGAACTACGTGTGGCTTAATCCCTTTTCGGGGGTACGTAAGCAGCCCTTCGCCGAGTCCATCTACAACACCCAAAAAAACATATATATCTAAGTAAATATATATCACTAACGCAAACCTCTATTAACCTGAATCACTTCCACTGGGCATCACTTGAACGCTTGCACATCACGTTCGCGCTTGCACATCACTTTTGCTCAGTTCAAATGATTCTATGTCACACGACCTAAATAGAGTTTGGCACCATGCCAACGCTTGTATATCACTTTCAACCAGTTCAAATGACTACACATCAGGCAGCCTGGTGTCAAATGAATGACAGCATATCACTTTGGTTCAGCCTTCAGTAAATGACAACACGTCACTTTTGTTCCAACACCAGAGGAGTTGCTTCACGTCACTTTCGACGAATGAGCATGGATCATAGATCATCCTTCACCAAACGATCTAACACATTTCATTCGAGAAATGCGAGACACGTGCGGGCTACGCGAGTGATAGCTAGTCGATCAAACATGACGAGCACAGAGATTAGTATGCAACATAGTGAACTTCCGCCAATTCGCCAAACGATCAACCCGCGGATGCGATTTAATAATCAATTGAGACTAAACGTGCAAGCGTGCCGATCAATCACCATGATAACAGGCAAGCCGGACAGTATTTACAGGTCTAGGAACATTTTGGAGATAAATGAGATACTTGGAGCTTTTGGAGCCTTTAGAAGAGAAGAATCCGAAGCTGATCATCTAAGGAGTCGACAAAGACATCGATCGATGGATCACACTTGGCGTCAACCGATGATCTAAGCTCGAGAACGATCGATGGAGCACATTTGCCATTGATCGATGATAAAATCCCAAGTCAGAAAGACAAAAATACCTTGGACGATTTTTGACATATTTATTAGGGTTTTCTATCATAGTTTTAGAAGCCTAAGCAGTCTTAGGTAAGGCAAGCAGCCAGAGAAGAGAGAGGCTGAAAACAGAGTTGGAACATCTTGTTTATTGGAGAGACAGATCTGAACATCATTACAGAGAAGATCTTAAACTCCTTTTCTTATTACTCAGTTTATTCTATGCGATTTATTCAGACTTTAATCCTGGTCTTTATTGCTATGTTTGAGTAATTCATTGTTAGATTTAGGGTTCTTCAATGGCAGTCATATCTTGTTGATTTTATAGAAATTTTAGGGTAATCTTCTTGGTTATATTGTTTAAGTTGTTCTTAATGCTTGGTTGAATCTGATCACCTCAATCTTAGAAACTAGGGTTTCATAGCGCAAGCGAGAGCATGGTAATATCCTTGAACCTATCTTAAACAATCTAAATAACTGATAACAAACGAGAGTTGAATTGGAGGTTTAGAGAACCCATCAAACCGTGAAACCAATACTGTTGGAATGAGCATCGATCGACGTCACCTTGTGTGCATCGATTGACACTCAGTCGAGATACGCAAGAGCGATCTCATAAAACACTTAGGTTTGAGTTCGAGAACGACGCTTAAATAAAACCCTAGCAATCTATTAATCTGCATTATGTAATACTACCTGAGAATTTCCCCTAAGTCTAATCCCTTAATCTATTCTTCACAAACCAAATCAATCCTGAAATTATCATTATTATTATTATTATTACCATTTGTCTAGCTTTAATTCGAAACCAATAAGTCTATTGTGCAATCCTAGAGTCTCTGTGGATTTGATCCCTAAGTACTACATTGAACCTCTTATTTGAGAGAGTAAAGTGGGAAATAGGTTTAATTTGAGAAGTGATATAAAATACCCACCACATCAAATTTGGTGTCGTTGCAGGGGACTCTTTCTTATTGCCATTAGATTTCGTTTAGAATATCGTCTAGATTTTTTATTTTTACTTTATGCTAAATTAATCTTTCCATGATCCTGTGACACGGGTACTTAAAGGTGAGAATATGGATTTAGGACAACACAGATCGATCGACGAAGCTCATCCGGGATCGATCAACGCGAGTCCATTACTGTCGGGCGACACCCTCCTGTTGCCATCGATCGATACCGATCAGCCGGAAGCAGGTAAGTAGGCCTTTAATGATGATGATAATAAGAAATTAGTCCTGATAGAATCAATGAACAATAAACGCAACAAAACAAGCCAACTCATTAACTATCAGGGGACTGCAATCCCTGATCAAATCACTAAATCTCCAAAGAATGAGATAAAGCATGAATTGCTGATGTTCGAATACCTAAACCCCATCAGGACCTATTCCAATAGGTCCGCAATTCAATTACCAGACAACCATACATGGAGCTTTGAGCTTGATATCGACTCGCTAGTTATGGGCCGCAAAAATCAGTTTAGTCGTTTTCCTACTGAACACCCAAACGATAACATCGAGATGCTAGAAGACATGGCGAACGACGATTTCCATCGCTGCAAATTCTTCCCCTTTTCCCTTGAAGGTGACTCCAGGAGGTGGTTGAACCAGCTACCACCAGGGTCCCTGACCTGTTGGGAAGATATCATAAGCGCTTTCATCAATCAGTTCTTTGACAAAGAAAGATACTTGGAAGCGAGGAGAGAAATATCCACATTCATTCAAGGTAACCGTGAAACCTTTAAAAACGCTTGGACTAGATTCAAAAGCTACCAGCTCTCGTGCCCTCACCACAGATTCTTAGAACCCCAACTCATCAACACTTTCTATAGAGGACTAAACCTAGACTACCAAACCATCCTTGATACGGCCAGCGATGGGAACTTCGGCACTAGGAGCCCCACAAGCGTTAAGCGGCTGATAGAGAACATGGCCTTAGGTAGAGCTTACAAAATGAGAGATGCCGAGAAGAATGAAATGCCAATGCTCACGGAGGAGGAGCACTCGACCCGAGTCAGAAAGACTATGGCATCAGTCACGACCCTCCTGGACGATGCTGTCTCTCGCGATTTTGAAAAGCAAATTGAATTCTCAAATGTGATGAGTCTGAACAACCAACGATTTAGGGAGAGCACTGAAAACTTTGCAAGCAACTACGAAACCACAGTGGATAGATACGAAAGAAGATCAGAGTCAAAGATGAATCAAGTCTTTATGGGAAACCGTAGGATAGCCGCCGACCTCAACGAGAAGTTAGATCTGATATATGCGGAGATGACAGAAAAAATCAAAACTCTAAGTGAACACATTAAGAGGATCGACAGCCAAGTGGCGAATAACGATATGTCCATTAGGAGAGAAGACGAATTTTTACCTCGTAAAACAGACGCTAACCCCAAGAGGCATTGCAACGTTGTAGCCTTAATAAGTGGTAAAGGACTCGCAACTGGCGTTAGAGAAAGCATAACTATCGATGAATTTGTGAGAATTGTGATGGAGGAAAAATAAAACTCAAATCTCGTTCCGCTTGACACAGACGAGCAAATTCCTAAGATCTCACCCGAAATTGAAGAATTAGACCAAACTGATGACCTCGAGGACTTATTTGACAAACAAAAGGAAAGGACACGGAAGTAGGAGACGTCGATCGACACTCGTTACCAAGAATTGATCGACAGTCTTAACCTACCATCGATCGATGCGCCGAAGCAAGGCGCGATCGACATTCGGACCCAGAACCAACCGAACCGGTTGGAACAAGGTTTTACCAAGCAACCGCCCCTTTTCCCCCAAAGAACGGTAAGCAGACAAAGAAATAGCAAGAAAAAGGAATATGCAAAAAAGCGTTCGACAAAGTAAGCATTGAGATGCCACCGAGCGATGCCATTCACATCTCGCCTGCTATTAAGCAGTATGTGAAAGATGCAGCAACGCGAGGATTCCATGAATCAGAACATTGCGTAATGATGGTATCAGAAGAAGTAAGCGGAATCATTCAAGGGAAACTCCGGTTAAGCTCCCTGATCCCGATAGCTTTGTTCTTGACTTCACTATCAGCGATGAAAGATTCCAAAGATCCCTCTCTGATTTAGGCTCTAGTGTAAACCTGATGCCCTTCAGTTGCAGTCACCCTTGGTCTAACACAATTTCAACCTACCAGAGTCACTCTCGTTTTAGATGATAGATCCACTAGAATTCAGGAAGGCGTCCTTGAAGATGTATCCGTACGCATTCATAACTGCAACATACCTGCAGATTTTATAGTGCTTAAATACGAGCGAGAACCCAGAAATCCGATTATTTTAGGGAGACCTTTCCTGGCCACGGCCGGAGCGATCATTGATGTCAGAGGAGGGCGCATATGCCTCAACATCAGAAAGATACCAATGGTCTTTGAAATGTAAAAAATAATTAAACAGCCTTTGATCGACGGTCAACCCTACCACATCGATTATCTCTCCGACCTAGCAGAAGAATCATTCATGGTTACATGCTCAAGTGATCCTCTCGAGTGATCAATCACATCTCTTGAGCGATATATGATCGTAATGAAGAATATACCACATTGGTGGATGCCACTGAAGAAATATTCAACGTCGACACCGAAGAACTTGATCTCCCTGTCAGCATCGATTGACATCCCGATAATACAGTTGATCGACAGCATGGTGTAACCGACGACTGGAGCAAAGAGAAAGCACCTAAAATCGAGCTTAAACCACTTCCCGCTGGTCTTAAATACGCTTTCCTTTACGAAAGTTCCTATCATGTCATCATCAATGTCAACCTGAGCAGTGGAGAGCGAGCGTTATTGCTGAATAAAATGCAAAAACACGTGCAAGGCTCTCAGATATTCATTAGATGACATACCGGGAATTTATCCTGATTTATGTATGCATAGGATACACCTTGATGATGAATCCAAATCATCCGTTGAGCATCAGAGGATTCTTCCAGATTCCCATACATCCGGATGATAAAAAAAAACTACCTTCACATGTCCCTATGGAACGTTCGCGTATCGCAGAATGCCAATCGGACTCTGTAATGCTCCTGCGACCTTCCAAAGATGCATGATCTCGATTTCACGGATATGATCGAAGACTTTATGGAGGTTTTCATGGATGACTTCTCATTATACACCTGTGTAAGGTGTTAGCTAGATGCGAAGGAAAAAAATCTTGTTTTGAACAGGGAAAAATGTCACTTTTTGGTTAACAGCGGAATTGTCTTGGGACACAAAGTCTCAGCAGCCGGAATCGAGGTGGACAAGGAAAAAATTGAAGTAATAACTGGGCTACCGCCACCCTCTAATGTCAAAGACATTAGAAGCTTTTTAGGACATGCTGGATTATATAGGAGATTCATAAAAGATTTTAGCAAAATTGCTCAACCTCTCACTGCACTCTTTTGCAAAGAAGTAAAATTCGACTTTACACCTGAATGTCTAGAGGCCTTTAAAGAAATCAAATTGGCACTCGTATCTGCTCCTATTATTCAAGCACCAGGCTGGGATCTACCATTCGAAATTATGTGCGATGCAAGCGATTTCGCTGTAGGCGCAGTGCTCGGACAAAAGAAGGACAAAAAGTTGCATGCTATATACTACGCCAGTAGAACTCTGGACGATGCGCAACGCAATTATGCGACAACAGAAATATAAATACTAGCCGTGGTATTCGTTTTTGAAAAATTCTGATCCTATCTAGTCAGCTCGAAAGTAGTTGTTCACACCGACCACGCTGCGTTGAAATACTTAATGACCAAAAAGGACGCCAAGCTGAGAATTTTACGATGGATTCTGCTTCTCCAAGAATTTGATATAGAAGTAAAAGACAAGAAAGGAGTGGAAAACGGAGTCGCAGATCACTTATCACGAATAAGAGTATACGACGATATTCATATAGATGACTTCTTACCCACAAAAAATGTCTACTTAGCAGAATCAACATTCGTTGGCAAAGTCAGTTCGGCCATGAAGAGGAATCGACTAATAATTAAGCTCGTCGGACGATTATAACCGCAAAGGATCGATCGATAACATATACAAAACAGACTATCACATAACTATTCCAATAGATATCAACGTTAGTTGTAATCCTTCATTCTCGATTAATGACTCTCCCAGAGGTAAAAGTTTAAGTCGGGGGGTCTGTGCACTAAACTCCACTAATAGACCTTGGTATGCGGACATAGTAAAATATCTCGCAGCCAAAGTAGAACCCGAACCCTTCACAAGATACCATAAAAAGAAAATTTTGAGAGAAATACGGAGATATCACTGGGATGAAACCTATCTTTATAAACACTGCTATGATGGAATATACAGACGATGCGTTGCTGAAAGCGAAATACATGAAATCTTGTATCATTGTCATGGGTCCGATTACGCAGGACATTTTGCTAGCTTTAAGATAGTGTCAAAAATTCTACAAACAGGCTTTTGGTGGCCAACTATCTTTCGAGATGCTCAAGCCTACATAGCAAAATGCGATCCTTGCCAAAGAAGAGGAAAAATCACCAAGAGAAACGAAATGGAAAAAAATTTCATACTCGAAGTTGAAGTGTTTGATTGTTGGGGCATCGATTTCATGGGTCCTTTCCCTTTTTTGCACGGAAAAATACATATTAGTTGTCGTAGACTACGTATCCAAATGGGTCAAAGCGATAGCAAACCCGAAAAATGAAGCTTCTGTAGTAGTTAAACTCTTTAAAAGCATCATCTTTCCTAGATTTGGAGTCCCTCGAGTAGTTATAAGCGACAGAGGTACCCACTTTATAAATAGTGTGTTCGAGAAACTGCTAAAGAAACATGGAGTCCACCATCGAGTAGCCACACCCTACCATCCTCAGACCAGCGGACAAGTAGAAGTATCCAACCGCCAAATCAAAGAAATCTTAGAAAAAACAGTGGGATCATCCCGAAAAGATTGGTCTTTGAAACTGGATGATGCGCTCTGGGCATACCGAACAACTTATTAAACATCCTTAGGAACCACCCCATTCCACTTACTCTATGGAAAAGCGTGCCATCTCCGAGTGGAATTAACACACAAAGCTGAATAGGGCATCAAAAAGATAAATTTCGATGCAAAACCCGCAACAGAAAAGAGATTAATCCAGCTAAATGAGTTAGACGAAATTAGGCACCACGCCTACGAAAACTCGAAGCTATACAAGGAAAGAACGAAAGCCTATCATGACAAGAAAATTTTTTCTAGGCATTTCGAACCAAACGACCAAGTACTCCTGTATAACTCGTGTTTGATTCTGTTTCCCAGAAAACTACGTTCTCGTTGGTCTGGACCCTTCACCATTAAAGAAGTTGCGCCTTCGGGACAATTGTCCTAGTTAATCATAAAGGAGAGGATTTCACGGTGAATTGGCAAAGAGTGAAACATTAATGGGCCAAAGCTGAAATTCCGCATACTCAGACCATGGGTCTTCAGATGCCAGACCCCGAATGATAAACTCATATCTCGTCAAGCTAACGACTCTAAACAAGCGTTGAGTGGGAGGCAACTCACTAATTTAATATATATATATATAATTAATAATATTTAAAAAAAAAAATATATATATATATATATATATATATATATAATAATAAATAATAAAAATAAGTATAGATATATAACATATACCTAATAAAAAATAATTAAATATAAATATGATTTTATTAATTACCCATTTACAAATTTCTTAATTAATGGAAAGTGGAATCACAGAACAAACAATCGATCGATGCCCATATAGGAACGTCGATCGATGGCGAGTGTGATAGGTTAACTCAACACGACCCCGATTCATAAAAACACTTTTCTCCAAACAACCAAAAAACTCATACGAGCAAACACTCAATTTCTCTCTAAGTTTTCGGCCGATTTTGCTCGTTTTTGAGCCTAAACCACTCGATTTTCAACCCTCATACTTGTTTAATTGACTAAACCACTTGATCATCAAGGTATGTTCTCTAAATCTCTTGGTTTGGGAACTTTTTAGGGTTTGAAGAAAATTCGAAACGTTTGGTGTTTAGCTCGGATTTTAGGACGATCTAAGGCAATGGAGTATTATATTAGGAACTATCTACGTTATCTATATATGATTTGCACGATTTAAGTTTGTTATTTTGAATTTCGTAACCCTTGGTTCGCGATGAACCATCGATTGATGCCCATGAGGCATTGTCGATCGAAAGTCTTACGATTTTGTCGATCGATGCCCATGATGTGCCATCGATCGATGGTCCCTTATTCAATATCGATTCTGATTCTTGATTTTCTTTCTTATTTGCAGATGGATGAGCGACGAACCAAGGCACAATACAAGCCGGGTGGTTCCAGTAATCAGCCCTGAGGCCCTCCATGCCCAGACCCTTGGCCCAAATAAGAAGATGCTTTACTTGTCACATTCAAGGACTATCCCAATCCTCGAAAGGCTGTAGCATCGAGGGAATGCACACATAGCCATGTGAGCGAGGTTTGGGACGATTTTGACAGCCTCTACTACAACGATTGGCAAGGCGTTTCTATCGAGCCCACACGGTTCATTGACAGACGCACCTTGAAGAAGCTAGGGCTACTGACCGACTTCAGACAGATGATACGGGAGTTAGGACTTGGCACGATGGCCACTAGGACATACCCTCTCTACCCCGACCTGGTCTGTCAGTGTATCACAACAGCTCAGGTTCTCTACAAGAGCACGCGGGTGAAAGTGGCGACCGAAGCCACATTGACTTTTCTTATCAAAGGCATCCGACACCGGATCACCATTCACAGCTCTGCGAGATCTAAGGGTTTGAGTCTGACACGTCCGCCTGAACAGTCGCTCCTTTCCCAGGTCTACATCCTTTCTGGGAACTCATTGCTACGAGCCCTTTCGACTCAGGCTCGACTACTCAGACAGATGTCCGTCACCCCACCCTTCACTACTTCATGAAGACCCTTGCTAACACTTTGTTGTGGAAGATGGAAACCAACAAGGTTAGGGTTCAGGAGCTCACATTGTTGTACTACTCCGTCAGAGACTTAGTGGAGCTCGACAATGACATTTTTCTCCCACCAGTGGGCGATCAGCGGGTGAACTTGGGAGCTATTTTTGCTGAGCATCTGGCAACCCTGAAGGACAAACCCTTCAAGGGTACTGGCCCGAAGAAGGAGACGATTGGGAGCCTCCTGACACCTATATTAAGCTTCCTTGGTATCAGATTTGTTGGAGCCTCTGTCGTGAGTGAGTTGAGATTCATGGATGACAGTCACTTGATGAGGACCCAGTGGCTGAAGGAGGGGAAGTATTGGTCTTTTGTAAACGACGAGGGGCCTAGGATGATAGCGCTTCCAGCGCCAGAGGTGACAGATTTTTCTGATGATCCGGAGCACCTAGCCTTCAGACCAGCTGAGCAGCACCTCCACACAGCACCGCTCAGAGTACGTCGCAGAGGAGGCCTCAGACCAGACCATCCGGTAGCAGCAGCTGCGGCACCCGAGACAGCACAGCCACAGCCACCTCTCCCACCCTTCCCTGACATTTCAGAGATCCCCATCAACGACCATGGTGACTTCCAGAGAGTTGTAATGGATGCACTTCGCGCCATATAGACTAGGGTTGAGACGATGTCTCAATGCCAGTGCTTCAGCCGTCCCAGGACCAGAGCGAGATCACCACAAGGATCCGCACCACAGCCTCAGCAGCCTGACATGGATACATCGGACGAGGAGTAGCCTCCCTTGTTGCTCCTCCGTCTTTTCTTTTATCTTACTTTCAGACATGTTTTATGATGTTGCTTTTATATTTGGACTCATTACTATTATGCTACTGTTTGACGATCTTATATGTGTTTGAGTGTCTAACAGAGCTAACCAAAGAGAGATGATCCATGGAGAGTAGACAAACACACACTATTTTAGTCTAACACACCTCACATCCGCCGACGCAACTTTGTTGTTGTCGTTCGACGGCGATCTAACAGATATGTTAAGTCGATAGTTCGAATCTTCCTTCGATCGACGATGATGGTCTACCGTCAGTCGACATAAACCTATGACCATCGATCGACTTCCTTAGTTCACTAATGCTATTTGATTTGTTTTGAGTTTTATTTGCTATATATATAAGTTTTTCACAATATTTTATTATGACAAGAAGGAGATTATGATCAAAAAAAAATATTGACTAACCACACTTTAGCACCATTTTTAGAAGGTTAGTTGTAGAGATTACTAGAGATACTAAAGTGGATCATCATGCCACTATATCACACTTGCTTAGAAAACTTGAAGGAACCGAAGCTGATTTCCAACAATAATCCTGACATTATCAGCTTGCCTTGGGGCTTGGTATACACTGAATCGGTTTCCTTCTGCAAGTCTGTAGGTACAAGTCATTGCACCTTTGGTTCCCTTCTCTCTCTCTCTCTTCAGCATCTACTTAAAAGTCTAAAAGATTGAGATGATTTCCCAAGATGCAGAGGGGTAGGTATATTACCTATGACCCCATTATTCTAATTCAAAGGAATGATCACACATTGCTGGAAGCGAGGGGTAGGTAAATTACCTATGACCCCATTATTCGCCTACAACTTTGCCCAAAAAGAAAGAAAAAAAGAGAAAAATAATACGAAGAAGAGATCTAAAAAGATTTAGAGAAGAGAGAAAAAGAGGGAAGAAAGGGATCAAAGAGAATTTTGTACCTAGTTGTTCAGATACTTGCAGAGGTAAGAACCCATGTGTCCTTTGATCGATACTCCCAAGGTAAAGCATTCACTTTTATTTTATGCAAAGAAATGAGATCAGTAGAGGGGCGAGTCAAGCTAGTATTTGCTAAGTTGTTGGTGGAATGGATTTGGTTGCTATACTAGGATAGACTATATAAAGTTTCTCTGTGATTGACTTGATAGGATGTGGTTGCAACAAAGTAGGGTGACAATTATATTTAGATATTATGTGAGTCTCCGTTTTTCAAAACCTCTTTCATACACTTTGTTTACTTGAGGACAAGCAAAAGGTAAGTCTAGGGGAGTTGATATAACTTATTTATAACCAGTTTTTAGGCCATGTTATAGGTTCTATTCAGAGTTTATTATGTGTGTTTAGGCTATGTTTTACAGTATTTACAGGTCCAAGAACATTTTAGAGATAAATGAGATACTTGGAGCTTTTGGAGCCTTTAGAAGAGAAGAATCCGCAGCTGATCATCTAGGGAGTCGATGAAGCCATCGATCGATGGATCACACTTGGCGTCGATCGATGATCTAAGCTCGAGAACGATCGATGGAGCACACTTGCCATCGGTCGATGATCAAAGCCCAAGTCAGAAAGACAAAAATACCCTGGAAGAGTTTTGACCTATTTATTAGGGTTTTCTATCATAGTTTTAGAAGCCTGGGCAGTCTTAGGTAAGGCAAGCAGCCAGAGAAGAGAGAGGCTGAAAACAGAGTTGGAACATCTTGTTTATTGGAGAGACAGATCTAAACTTCATTACAGAGAAGAACTTGAACTCCTTTTCTTATTACTCAGTTTATTCTATGCAATTTATTCAGACTTTAATCATGGTCTTTATTGCTATGTCTGAGTAATTCATTGTTAGATTTAGGGTTCTTCAAAGGCACTCATATCTTGTTGATTTTATAGAATTGTTAGGATAATCTTCTTGTTTTTTTTGTTTAAGTTGTTCTTAATGCTAGGTTGAATCTGATCACCTCAATCTTAGAAATTAGGGTTTCATAACGCAAGCGAGAGCATGGTTATATCCCTGAACCTATCTTAAACAATTTAAATAACTGATAACAAACGAGAGTTGAATTGGAAATTTAGAGAACCCATGAAACAGTGAAACCAGTATTGCTGGAATGAGCATCGTTCGACGTCACCTTGTGTGCATCGATTGAAACTCAATCGAGATACGCAAGAGCAATCTCATAAAACACGTAGGTTTGAGTTCGATAACGACGCTTAATTAAAATCCTAGCAATCTATTAATTTGCATTATCTAATACTACCTGAAAATTTTCCTTAAGTCTAATCCCTTATTCTAATCTTCACAAACCAAATCTATCTTGAAATTATCATTTATTATTATTATTATTATTACCATTTGTCTAGCTTTAATTCGAAAACAATAAGTGTATTGTGCAATCCTAGAGTCATTGTGGATTTGATCCCTAAGTATTACACTGAACCTTTTATTTGAGAGGGTAAAGTGGGAAATATGGTTAATTTGAGAAGTGATATAAAATACCCACCACATCAAGGAGCGAATGATGGTTCTATTTTACCTCCACTCAACGTCGCGTGAACAACTACTTTCTAGCAACTTCCCTACATACTGTTTGCTCAAATACGATTGTGTAATAGTTATCGATGGAGCATCGCATTCAACCAAGTGAAGATTACCCAAGACGAAACAAAGGGAGCTAAGTAAGAAAATTACTCATTACAAGTTTGGGCCGAAATAGAGAATACAACACAGAATGACAACTAAATGGAATCAAGTCGGAGAATACAACACGAAAGGCCACAAAACCAAATAAACAAAAGGAGCAACCACAACAACATGTTCAAAATAAAAAGGACAAATAACATAAGCGAAACAACAACAACAAGAATTTCAACCCAACTTTAGAGTCAGGTCTTCGGGTGTCAGATCAATCGAGTCGCCAGCTCGTGGGTCTAAAGTAGCAGTAGCCAAAGTTTGATCCTCCAAAACAGGCTCTTCCCGAGCTTGGGCGCTGGACTCGAAGATCTACCCAGCGTGGGTTTCGGGTCCTCTGAAACAGCGACCTCTGGCTGATCAAGAACGCTCAAATAAAAAGTATCTGGAAGAGTCGCGTTCTTGGGGTCCAGCGATCGAAGAGAGGCTGCAGTTGATGGATCTACCTTTCCTAGGTTTGATCCAAACTGATCAAAAGTAAAAGAAGGTTCGATGTGAGTCGGCGAGAAAGTGAGATCCTGCTTAGTGATATCCTCGATTTCAACCTCTTCAACCTCTTTCTTGAATTTGATCTCATCGGCGATGAGGATGTCTTTTAGTTTCTGCGGGACTTTCAGCCCCCATTCCTCCAGCAAATTCAATGATTGTTTATTCCCAAGCGCCTGACTGTGGAGAAATATCTTCTCTTCTTGCTTGCCCTGATAGGCCATATACTTCTGGAACTTCTTGAAACGCCTATTGCTTTGTCGAGTTATATTGGCTGCCACCTGGTTCCACGCGCATACGATCTTGTGGAGGTGTGATTTCCTTAGACGATCCATTTCCTTCTTCGCTTTGACAGAATTCTCGAATTTCTCCTTCTCCAGTCTCTTGATGGTCGCTCTTGAAATCTCAATTTCAGCCTCAAGACCGATGATTTTCTGCTTACCTTGCTTGCACTCGCGATAATGACTGTTCCTCCCAGCAATCACGTCCTTGGATTTCGTGAAGACCTCGTTTGGCCTTTTCATGTTCTACATGCTTCGCCTTGATCATCGCTTCAGCCTTACTAAGGTCGGCCCTTACTTTTCGCAAAGCCACCTTGTACTCCACCACAAGAAGGTTCGATCGAGCAGCTGCCTAACCAAAAAAAAGGGAAACAAAGGGAAAAATGATTAATCGCACATAAGGGACCGCGTCAACAACATAACAGATCGCAATAATTGGAAAACCTACCACAACATCCGCACGAGTCGACTCTTGATACTTATCCAAGAAATCAAGTTCAGAAACCTCTGGCATCATTCACCCTCCCCCTCTAAGCTGACGGATCAAGTCGCTGCATGCATCATAATCATTGATGAGCGGCACATCTTTATCATAGCAGAACTTCACGCGCTTGGATGAGGCGATCAGAGGCTTCCTGGTCGGCGGATACGACCCTCCCCAAGGTGTGTGACAAGAAGACAGCGGAACCATCTTACGAGGAGGATAGGCGGCTCGAGCCTCAGGCAAAGGTGATGACTTTTGTCGCGCTCCCGACCGATCGACAAATCCCCTATGATCCTTGCCACATAGCGCTTTCTGCACCTCGCTAGAAAACCTCTTCCGCTTCACCCCCTAAACCTTCTCTCACCCTCCTTCGGAAATGTCTTGAGGACTGATAACCTGTAAATTTTCACAGTCTTCCTCCATTTTAGCAGCCGGTCGATCGACGGCGTAAATGTTGGTTTTTGCCTTCTTACAATATTTCCCCTTCTTCTTCTTTTTCTTCCTGGAACGAATGTCAGCTTCTTTATCAATTATGTCCTCTTCCACGAGACCGGCTTTATTGCCCATCATAACCTTCGACGGTCGACATGACCAGCTTCGGTTTCACCCTCCTTTTATGTTGGGACTTTCACTGAGTCAAGACTGTTGATGCCCAGTTGGGCATCAAGAATGTCCCGGTAGCTCGGATACACCTTTGGAATCTTCCCCATTAACAAAAACCTTAATCTCTTCCTTTAGATTCTGCACAAGGAACGTTTGACGCCCAATCAACTGAAACAAAAGAGACGAAGTAAACACGTCGTTTGATCCAATGCCAAGCGAAGAGATACCTATCGAACGATCCAAACCCGAGAAAGACTAACCTTTGGCGATTCTCTTCCTTTGACGATGAATCCGCGTTTGGTCAAATTTTTCCCAATTGTACTGTTTAAGAACAGCTATCTTAGGATATCTGATCGTGTTCGGATGGATAATTGCAAACAAAAGAAAGAGAGAAGAAGCAGAAATCAGAACCAGCATTCATAGATCAATTGATCAACATCAGCTAACTACCAATACGATGATTCCGCATAACCCGGAAGTTATCACCAACGGGTCCTCAAAAGCCGCATTGTCAGTTCTAATGTAAAAATAAATAGCGTTGCCAGTCTTGAGTCTTCGACGGGTGACCACTGAGGATGTGAAGTCTCGATCGCATGTGTACCGCGAATAAGCCATTCGGCCTAGGTTGTGTCTGTGTTAACTCCTCGAAGACGCGAACGGACATTTAGACATCTATATCCACTGCCATCACCATCAAGGCTACAACAATCCTAACCACTCCGTTCATCAGTTGAGTCATTGCGATATCTCGGCGGGTACATTAGCAGGAGATCAAGTGCGGGATGGGAAACTATAGATTGGAATCTGTCCCAAAAAAAGACTTGTAAACAAAGTGATAGCCAAGTGATTCCATAGTCGTTGCTCAGGCTCGGGATCATGAAAGTTACGCCATACGCTCGACACCTTTTTAGCAAGGAGGTAACGCCCTTCATTGTAGACCAAGTAGGTAAGACGTCACCCCAATTATGTCCTTCTATCTCAAATGGCCAAGAGAGTTATGGTGCAAGATCGATAAGTTGTTCGATCATTCCATTGCGGTGGTAACAGAACGGGATCAATCGATGCTCCCTCTTGTCGACAGTCTTAGACCCACCCAAACATCGCTTGGCGGATTTGAGCTCACTCGAAGGTCGCCCGGTGTTGTCGAGTTCAACTGAGGGTCGCTCGGAATCGTCGGGTTCCTTAGAAAGTCGCTCGACCGCCTCGGATTTTCACGCACATCACGACGCAGATCCAGGTTTGCTATAAGACTGATCAGTAAATACAGACTTGCTAGGGGGTTGTTCAGTAGATCATGACTCCTTCGATCACCGATCGATAGATCTGTACTAAGCCGAACATCGCTCGGTGTTTCTTCCACTGAGCTATATTATCAGTGTCACTCATCGAGTCCTCCTCTTCGTCGCTCGTTTAACATCGCCCTTCTCCATCATGGAGAAACGGTCCTTTGGCGTCCCCGATTCGATCAGGATTTAGGGCGACTGCGTCATTTGAAGCATCACGATGATCCCTAATCGCAGACTCAAGCAGCTTCAGGCCGAGTGATGGTAGTCTTGGAGGGCTCGGAGGAGCCCAAACTTCTTTTCCCTTTTTGGATCTAGAGAACTTCTGGGAAGATGGCATTTGCAGTTCAACGGCCGGCAGCGGTGAGGCAACCGGAAAGTTTGAAGTTCGCGGTGGCAGAATTTTTTTTAAAAAAGAAAGATAAAAAGAGGAGGCGGAAGAAGAGAGAGAAGGCTGAGAAAGTACCGTTTAGTCTAAGAAGAAGTGAGGAAATGAGAGGAAGAGCCCTTATTTATAACAAAGAAGCACGGATCTCAGAGGTGGTGCCATCATTAGGCATATTGGGCCTAGGCCAATGCCTCATTTCCCGTGCCAATAGGGTTATCAATTCTATTTTCCGCAACAAAACAGATGTTTTGAATCCAAGTTTGCATCAGACAAAGATTGGGTTCAATCGCTCTGTAATAGCCTCCAGCCGGACGACCTGCCACCCGGACAACCAAACCTCCTATTTTCAAAGGTTATTGGTTGGCCAAAAACGCACTGGGCGATCGATTGAAGCAGTACATAACCCGTTATTCTCAAAACCAACTCTTGATACCCCACTGCGAAGAACCACGTTCCTCGGAAGTAAACTCGGGGGCTTACTGTTGGAGAGGAACTTAACATTCCTCCACAAGGCCCATCGAATAACAGGATTCAGCTCATTGACATTCGAAGCCTGGTAAAGATAAGATTGGGTGGCAGGGAGATCGGCTTGAAGACCCATTCGGTTGGCTTAGCCTCATGGTTAACTGAAAGATCGGCCCAACATCGGCTCAACTAGCCTTTGTTCGGTTCAAAAGCCCATCAAGCATGGGCTCAATCTTGGGCCTCTAGGAAGAACAAGTTGTAGAGCGAACGAAGTAGAACCCAGTCGAAGCTATAAAAGAAAGAGGAAGGGGAAAGAGAAAAAGATCCGCAAACAGACACTAAAACACTGACAGAAAATTTTAGGGTTTAACGACCAATCGAGTCTTTTATTGTTTTCGTCGGTGCTTTCAACAAAGCTCTGACCTATTTTCTTTCTTTCAAATCTCCTTGTAATCACGTTTGTTATCACATACTAATCAACAAAACATCTTTGACAAACCCTCAATTGAATTTAGTTTGCTTTCAGTCGACCTAATCAAACTCAGATTCAACAGTTGATATGGACTCTCAGTTTTTTTTCCTAACTACACCTAGAGAAAGAAAACATGAACTAATCATTGCGTCTTACTTTTTCAACAGGTTCTTTGACGCAAGAAACAAACATAGGAGGTTAGCAATTGCATTATTACCCTCATTCTTTATCTACAAAAGCTTAAGTCGCATGGCGAATCAAATTCTGACACATAGCATATAATAAAAATTGAAAAATACTAAAAAATTAAAGAAAAGTTAAATGGAAAGAAATTATTTTAAACGAAAACACAGTTACGTTTATTAAAATAACTGATTTAAAATCTCTAATATTTTTCTCACTCCCACTACATCATGATCCACAATCTTTGAAACTGCTAACCTTTTTCCTATAAAATTTGACTCATGATGCTATGAATTCTACTCGACATGCTATGGCTCCATTGACTCTCTCTCTCTATGAGTAATGATGTTTCAATCACTAACAAGACATAACAATGACATTTGATGATCGTATAAACATTGTTAAGTCTACAATTATAAATCTAGATGGACATAGTCTATGGTCAACTGGTTAGCAGATAAAGTTAAAATCCAGGTTAGCAAGACACAGTATATTGATTTTTTCATGAGCCTTTTTCTCTTTCAACTTTTTTATGAATGTGTTTCATTTCATGTTGCTCTTTTAGATATTGACAGAATCTATTTATTTATATGCAGTATTGTGAATCCGTGACAAAAAGGTAAACGTCAAATTAGGTCAATACCATTTTTGAAACTGACTAAATTAATTCTCTATTTGTTTGAATTCGAGAAAGGAAAGTATGAAGCTCACGTTAAATATTTGCGAGATCCCCTCCATAATAAACTTGACAAGCACCAGAAAAAAAAAGAAATCAAGAAAAATGTGGCGTTAACTAGAAGGCCAAAAACAGGACCTAAAACTCAAGAAGTAGAGGAATACTAAGTACCATATTTACTTTCTAGATCACGACATAATCTCAGGTTGGTTTTCCTTACATTAATATTAGTATATGTTTTAATAACAGTACAGAGATGTAATTTTTGTTTGTTTTAGTAGTTACATACACATTTGTTTTTATTTTCTTATATAGTGTTTCCTAATTTTGTAGAGTAAATACACAACTGATAATGTAAATAAATACACTTGGAGAAGTCCTAAAAACTATAAGAGATATTGACTTCAAAACCATAACCCATTAAAAACAATAAAATGAAAACAAAATATAAAAATAAAACAGAATAAAACATTTTTTTAAAAGGTTCTCATTAATTCCAAAAAGACTTAGACCATAAATCTAACACTGCTATTCAAATAAAATTATTTAGTGGCATTGTCCAGACGAAAGACGCAATATAAAATAATATGAAAAAACGCATATAAACAGATATAGCAAATTATGAATTAAAATAAAATCAGTAGATGTAAAACTCTACACTGCCAAAAGAAAAACATATCATAACTCCAGTAAAACAATCTCAACAATCATATTAGTAAATTTAGATAAGCACATTGACAATTATATTGATTAAGAATAGTAATAATGAAAATACTGATTCACACCTAATATATAACAAAATCATTCAAAAATAAAAACAAATGCTAAACAAAATACTTAATACATAACAACGTTCCGTCACAGAGACTCCCTCGTTTGGGCTAACTTTTCTCTCTCTTTTTAGACATCCTCTGTTTAATTAAGTGGAGCGTTTGACTTTTAAACACGATATCACCTCAGCTGTACTCCATCTTTAAGGCTTTATTCACGTTTTCCCATCAGATCTCATCCAATTTCTAGAGTTTGTTCATCCTATTATTGAGCTACAGTACCCAAATTTCTCAGGAAGTTTCTTTGTGTCCATTTGAAGGAGATCCCATGTTTCCTGTGTCTAGATTGTGGTGAAGCTACTGCTCTTTCGAAGTGGAAGCGTCTCAGTGGCTCATGTCATGGCTTCTCCTCTTGATAATGCTCTGCTTCAGATGTCGTTACAAGAAGATGAAACCATTTGTCTTACCAGATCGGCCGGAATACTACTCAACAGAGAGGAACACACTCAGCTTAGTGGGTAGATTGCTCAATCCCAAGTGTCAGAAGATGTCTGACTTAATACTAGATATGCCAAGGAAATGGCAACTTTATGACAAAGTCAAAAGTATTGCTCTTTCGAAAGACAGATTTCAGTTCGTCTTCAAACATGAACGCGACCTTCTGGATTTTCTGAACAGTGGAGCTCACACCTTTAATATGTGGTTGATTGCGTTGGAGCGCTGGATTGAAAGGCCACGTGAAGACTACTTGCAGTATATTAATGCCTGGGTACAGATGCGAAACATCCCTATTAACCACTATACGATAGAGGTTACAACATTGTTGGGTGAATTCGCTGGTCAACTGATTGTCGTTGCTTTTGACCCGACTAAAGCTCAAACAAAAGACTATGTGCGGGCGCACATAAGGTTTGACGTCTCCAAACCATTGAGAAGATCGAAGAAGGTTACTATACCTAATGGAGAGATTGTCAACATTCTCTATGACTATGAAAGGATTCAGAAAATGTGCTACTCTTGCCAAAGGCTCACTCATGAACAAGATCACTGTCCCTGGACCAGTTTGAAGAAGAAGAGTGCTGTAAATCTAGTTGAGTTAGCTTCAGTTTCGAAAGGAACAGAGATTGTTGGTAAGTTGGATGTTTCTGATCCATTATGTGGAGTGATCTCTGAAAACAAGATTGGTTTGGATCCATTGACTGGGAGGCCAAAAATTGCTAAAGAAGTGCTGGAAGGAATGAGACAATACCTGTTGGTGGCGAATGGTCCTGAAAAATTGCGAGGGAAGAGAGAGTAAGAAAATCCCTGAAGGACTTAGAGAATGATCCCATGGGACAGAAAACTTGTCTCAGGTTGGAGCCGCTCCCTCTGGTGTCATCCAACTTGGACAAGAATAAAGGGGTGGTTTTTGACTTCAGTGCTCAATATAATCCTGCATTATCTGAGCCCAAACTCATGGCGGGTGCTATAGCGTCCGGAAAAAGAACCCTCCAGTCAGGAAAAGAAGTGACATTCCAGGAGGATCGTGTTGGGGTTTCTGGCTCATCTCAAATCATTTATTTTCAGGAAGGTTCAACGGGTTATAGCATAGGTCTCTCTGAGACTAGTGCTTCCGGGACTAACCTGAAAAAGACTAAACAAAGAAAGAGACCAGGAACCTTCAAGAGAAAAGCGAATGGGAAGGGTGTAGCCAAAGGATTATCAGCATCGGAAATACAGATTGGAGAAGGAATAGTAGCAGATTCAAAGAGGAAAGCACATGAAGATGTCGAGCCATCTTAAAGCTCTGCAAGGTTTAAGAAACCATTGGTGGTCCCAAATGAGGGACCGTCCAATATTTAAATGATGATGCTGAGCTGGAATTGCCAGGGCTTGGGCCGTGCACAAGATCTGGTAATTCCAAGACTACGGGAATTGAGACAATAACATTTCCCGGAAATTTTGTTTTTGATGGAAATGAAGAACGACAGGGATGCTTTAGCGGATCTTCAAGTCTCGTTAGGCTTTGATAGAATCATGACTGTTAATCCTAGTGGGTACAGCGGCGGTTTGACATTGCTTTGGAAGAACTCTGTAATTATATCTTTCAAGCATGTGGACAATCATCTTTGGATTTTGGTGTACAGTTTGGGAAAGACTTCTTTTATATTTCGTGTATATATGGTGAACCAGTTAGGAAAGAAAGACCAAGACTATGGGAAAGGATGTCTAGAATTGGAGCGGGAAGAAAAGATCCTTGGTGCATAATTGGGGACTTCAATGATATTAGACATAATAGAGAAAAGTTAGGTGGTCCGAGAAGAATCGAAGACTCATTTGCCCCATTTAACAATATGTTGGAGATTTCTGAAATGAATGAACTCTAATCAACAGGGAATTATCTCACTTGGGGCGGAAGAAAAGGCTCATTGTGGATACAATCGCAGTTGGACAGAGCTTTTGGTAACAAGAAATGGTTTACTTTGTTCCCAGCGTCTAACCAAGTGTTTCTAGACAAAAGAGGGTCTGACCATAGACCAGTGTTGGTAAAGCTAGTCTCCTCTTCAGAACCTTATAAAGGCAGCTTCAGGTTTGATTCGAGATTCCTAGGAAACCCGAGGGCCAAGGAAGAAGTTAAAAAAGCTTGGCTATCCAATCATGCTTTCTTTACAGTTCCGGTCTCGGAAAAATTGAAAAGATGTAGGAAAGCTCTTAGTAAATGGAAGAAGAGGGATAATCTGAACTCTAGGGATAAAATCATTCAAATCCAGCGCGCTCTGGAACAGGAACAATCGTCAATCAACCCTACGACGACGAGACTGCAATACCTCAAAGCAGAGTTGGTGAAAGCTTATAAAGAAGAAGAGATGTACTGGAGACAGAAGAGCAAGGATAAATGGGCCACGAAAGGGGATTTGAATACCAAATATTATCATGCCTCGGTCAAGGCGAATAGATCGAGAAACAAAATCATCAAGCTGATGGATGAACAGAGACAATTTCAATTCTCAGAAGCAGCCAAAGCGGAGGTGGCAACAGCGTACTTCACTAAATTCTTCAAAGCTTCTAATTCTGGTGATTTTACAGACTTCTTCTCTGACTTTGAACCCCGAGTGACGAGCACGATGAATGATATTTTGATAAGAGAAGTTACTAGTGAAGATGTCAGAGAAGCTGTGTTTGCTATCAATCCTTCTAGTGCACCGGGACCAAGCGGAATGATTGGGCTTTTCTTCCAAAGATACTGGAATACGGTGGGAGCTCAGGTCACTTTTGAAGTTCAGAAGTTCTTTACCTACGGGTCTTTCCCCACAGAATGGAACTACACTCATCTTTGCCTTCTCCCTAAGGTGACTGAGCCTCTTCTCATGATGGACTTGAGACCGATCAGCCTCTGCTCTGTCATGTATAAGATCATATCCAAGATCATGGCGGGGAGACTGAAAAATCTCTTACCGTACATTGTTTCCACTACTCAGTCAGCTTTTGTAGAGGAAAGGTTGATATCTGACAATATATTGATTGCTCATGAGATAATACATGCATTGAGAACGAATGAGAAGATATCCAAAGAGTTCATGGCAATAAAGTCAGACATGTCAAAGGCGTATGACAGAGTCGAGTGGAGCTACTTAAGAGCATTGCTAAAAGCCTTAGGATTTAACGCTGAATGGATCAGTAGAGTTATGTTTTGTGTATCTATGGTGAGTTATGCAACGCTTATCAATGCTCAACCCTTTGGGTGTATCCATCCGGAGCGTGGTCTAAGACAAGGAGACCCTATATCTCCATTCCTCTTTGTGTTGTGTACAGAAGGCTTCATCCACTTGATCAAAAAAGCTGTCAACAGAGGAAGTATTCAGGGAATTCAATTCTCTGAGCAAGGTCCTATGATACATCATATGCTTTTTGCCGATGATAATCTACTGATTTGTAAGGCAGATGTACCTCAAGCGGAGAAAAAGATGCTGATTCTTAAGATCTATGAACAAGCAACGGGCCAACTGGTAAATTTGGAGAAGTCGGCAATAACTTTTGGCTCTAAGGTGGATGAAGAAATGAGAGGAAAGATTAAAGCTATCACGGGTATCTTTAAAGAAGGGGGTTCAGGTTCTTATTTGGGTCTGCCTGAATGTTTTAGTAAATCCAAGACAGAGATGTTGGCTTACATCTATGATCGCCTCAAGGATCAGCTATCAGGATACTTTGCTAAATTGCTATCACTTGGAGGAAAGGAGATTTTAATCAAAGCAATTGCTATGGCAATGCCCATCTATGCCATGTCATGCTTCAAAATGACAAAAAAGTCTTGTGAAAACTTGACTAGAGCCATGGCAGACTTCTGGTGGAATTATTGGAGCACAAAAGAAAAATTCACTGGCTGAGTTGGACGAAGTTATCACTGGCTAAGAAACAGGGAGGCCTAAGTTTCAAAGACATCCAAACTTTCAACCAGGTTCTACTTGCTAAACAGGCGTGGAGGATCATTAATCACCCGGAGTCACTCTTTGCAAAGGTATTCAAGAGTAGATATTTTGATCAATCAGAGTTCCTGGTAGCTTCTATGGGTTCGAGACCATTATATGCATGGAGGAGCATTCAGTTTGGTAAGGAATTGTTGATACAAGGGTTGAGAAAACAGCTAGGAAATGGTAGGACGATTTCAATGTGGGTGGATGATTGGATTGAAGGTAATGTACGAAGGAGACCTCTCATGAAAAATATATTTGTAGACGTGTTATTGAAGGTTAGTGACCTTATTGACTTTCATAACAAGTGCTGGAAACTATCGGTTTTACAAGAACTTTTCTACGAAGAAGATATTAGGAGAATCCTAGCCATGAAGACTGTCTTTGAGGAGGAAATTACTGGGTATGGGTTCACAACAGAAATGGAGATTACTCTGTCAGGTCGGAATATTGGTTTTAAAACCGAATGCAAGAGGGGAGGAGATCGCAGAAGCTGAAGCTAAACCGTCTCTCAATGATCTCAAGGGGGAAGTATGAAAACTTAAAACGTCACCGAAGATCAAAAACTTCCTGTGGAGAGCGGTTAGCAATGCCATACCGGTTGGTGAATTGCTTGTTAGAAGAGGTATCAAAATGGACCCAGTGTGTCAAGCCTGTGGATTTCAAGGTGAATCAATCAATCATATTCTCTTCTCATGCTCTATTGCAAGGCAAGTTTGGGCTCTGTCCAATGTTCCATTTCCAGAGAATGGTTTTGATCTAGTGTCCCATTATTCAAATATCCATTATCTGACATTGATGATCAAGAATCCAATGATCTCTACCACAGTGAAAGAGGCTATTCCTTGGATAGCGTGGTACCTATGGAAGAACAGAAATGCTATCCTCTTTGAAGGTATCTCATTCTTGCCTACTGAGATCATCTCCAAGATAATGGTAGAGGCAGAATTATGGTCCATGGCTCAACAACATGAAAAAGAGAAAGACAGGGACCACAAGGAAGCCTCAAAGTTACAGGTTCAGAGATGGAGTCCTCCTAATAGAGGTTGGTTGAAGTGTAACATTGGAATGGACTGGGACAGAGACCGGAACAGAGGAGGAGGAGCGTGGGTGGTCAGGAACGATAGAGGTCATGTGCTGATGCATAGTAGAAGAGCCTTCTCCAACATTAACGACCTCCATGAAGCGAAGTATCAGGCTCTGTTATGGACTTTGGACAGCATGATCGCTCACAGACTTAATCATATTATTATCGCTTTGGATGATAACACTCTGACAGGTATGATCATTCGACCCAGAGAGTGGCCAAACTTTAAATGTTATTATGTAGAAGTGATGAAGCGATTGGCTCACATTGAATGGTGGCGAATCATGAAGGAGGACAAATTAACCACCAGAGAGGCTTTCCTCATTGCACAAAGTGTTACTAAAGGAGAGTATCTGCAATCCTATGTAGCGTCTGGTGCACCCTTTTGGCTTCAAGAACTTTTTGAGAACGAGGAACGCCTTCCCTCTGTTCTGTTGTATTCTTTGCTTGGCTTTCCTGTCTGTGTTGGGGTTGTTCTAGCTGTGAATTGTGTTTTTGGTATTAGGTTGTGAGCCCCTTTAATGCTTGTGTCCGTGTAGGAGTTGGGTTAGTATCCTTTAGCAATGCAGGATATGTGTAATGTTGCCTTGAAACTGAAAGTTAATCTAATATAAACAACAAATGACAAAAAAAATACTTAATGAATCTCTCCCCAGCGCTACTCTATCCGACTTACCAACTATGAGTTGCAAAATACCAAAACACACACCTAAAAATAAGCATTATATTATATCCTACGCGCAACATGGACACACCACTAGTATTACATATATAATTCAATTGATACAGACATATAAATTAAAACAATTACTTTTACTTATTTACAATTATTTTTATGGTGGATAAATTTAAACAATTATTTTTTTAATCTCATATGGTGTAAAGTTAAATTTTAATGATATTAACATAGATATCTATTATTATAAAGATTTCTTTCCTGTGAGGGTGCCACATCATTGACATGTCAGAAAGTCGAGTCATGTGGTGTCGACACATGTCATGTGTACCCAATTAAACTTTAAAAGGAATAAATTTGCACTTCTTGAGCATCGAATTCGTGTTGAAAGAATAAGGATACAATTACTTTTACCAGTAGACCACTTTAATTTCTTTGTAAATATATTCAGACTATGAATATATATTCAATTTGGTTAACTTTAGAAAGAAATATATTTAGACTATGAATATATATTCAATTTGTTTAACTTTGTTTTTTAAAAAAAAAGCTTAATTTTTTTTTATAATTTCTAATAAATATTTGTATATCTGAACTGACCTGAAACCGGTCGGAACCGAACCGAATCTGAACCGTAAATTGATCAAATACTTATTGGATATGTTTTCTAAATAACTGATTTACCTAGAAACAGACTGTTCCGACCCGATACCGATCCGAATACCCGAAATCCCAGCCCTAACTAATCGTGTTGACACAACACGCAAAAAAAAAAAAAAAATCAGGGTTCGTTTCTCTTCATCGTTCTACGGCGACTCCTGATCTTCGTCTTTGTCTCTGAAACGGTCCGAGTTATGACTTCTTAGTGTTTAATTCTATTAATTCAATCAACCACGATGAAGTCGTGAATGTGTGATTTACATCAGTGAGTCGGTGTTCTTGTGAGTATAAATATGTCAATATTCATGCTCTCGAAATCATCTTCTCTTCTATATCTCTTTTACTATGTTTTCCATTGTATCTTCCTCGATGTTATTTAGAATCAATCCAGATCCAAAACTCCCAGGCGTCACCTCACAGATTGTTTTGCCTCTTCAATTTTTCCTAATCTTCAATTAGACCTTTGTTGCAATAGATTTATTGATTGAAGACACAATCTATGAAGTTTTATGGACAGTTTTGTTTTTAGCACATAACCCAAGCTGCAAACTTGTGTTTTTGTTTGTATCTCTTGAAGTTTCCATCATGTAGTTCTTCTTGGGTTATTTGCTTAGATGGGTTTTCTTTTTGTAGATTTTAAAGGCTTAAAATCACATGAGAGTCTGAGGTAGTGATTGCACCAAGTTTGCAGCTTTAGATGATCTATGCATCCGTTCTTTAAACCTAGAAGATTGTTTCATCGGAGCTTTCATCAATATTTTGGGAAGCGTTTCTATTGATTTCAGAACAAACATTTTAAAACTGAGACACAATAAGGTATGTATTTGCGAATGGCAATACTGTTTTGTTTGATTTATCCTCTTAAGCCTTACTTTTTTGGTTTTGTGTATTATCAGAGAAAGTTAACAATATCTAACAGTATACTTGAACATCATAATATTTTGGAGAAGATATTATTTCTAATGGTTAGTTTACGCATTATTTGTAACAGTATTTGTGAAATTTTTGATGTTATCTAACATGTTCAAATATTTGGAATAGAATGTGGTGATTCAACTTAGTAACGGTTTGAGTTGTAATTCTAAGAATTAAAATATGGTTACTATTTTATGTGTTATTTTTTTTAGTTTCGTTTGTAATATGTATGAAAAGAATATCATAATAAATTCATAATTCTCAAATATTATAATATTTAGAAAGAAAATCAGTAAGCATAATACAAATAAATGTGCAGAAAATATTATAAACATTTTAAAATATCAATCTGAATTATTTGAATAATCGTCTGAAAATATGTTAAATTAAAACAAAGTTTGTTTTAAAATATATACAAAATGTTTTTTTTATAGATTTCTAAATAGCTAACATGACATCATATAATCATAAAATAACTAAAATTTATTAAAATTATTATAAAAATAAAATAAACAAAATAAATTATTAGAATATGTATCCATTATCCTAAATTAGAAATAAGTGGAGTTTTACGATTTAGAAGAAAAAATAATTTATATTTATCTTCATTATTTTATTGTTAGTTGAGTATTTTTTGGTTCTAAACAATATAATCTTATTTAAAATATTAAATTTATCTACATTTAACAAAAAAATATTATTTATTTACAAAAAAACTACAAAATATTCAATTAAAATTTTAGAAATTAAGAAACTAATAAAAATAAAAAATAAGACTAAATTATTTACATAATAGTAAACAAATATAATAGAGCTTCAAAAAACTTAAATTGTTTATGCACTCAAGGTATCTTACAACTATACAATGACTTTAAACGAATTGAAATATTTGAAACAAAATTCTATAACTATACATTTAACTGTTAATTTATAATATAAAAAAAGTTAGACTTACATTTTCACTATTTTACTCAGTTCTTAAATATTATATTTAGCCTGACATAAACCGTAACAAAATGCAATCATGACCCCAATCCATCGATATAAATGATAATCATGTGGACCATAAAGCTTATTTTTAATAACTCAATATAGCAAACCACAATTAATTAATTAATTTTTTATTTAAAATTATTAAAAATCTTACATATACCTCATCCACCCACTATAATATTTTATATGCCGCAATCTATTAACATAGACACAAACATCAAAATAAAACATAATAATCTTAACATACATAATAATCTTAACATACATAATCCTTCCATACAGTAGCATTGTCAAAAATCATAAACATTATTATACACTTATCTTCCAAAAGTTTATATAACACACACACAAAATATATACATAATTACATAATTATATTCATTACATACATTCCGCGCGTAGCGCGCACCTATCCTAGTATAATATATTTAATTATGCTATCTATTAAATGAAGGTTTCTACTCATATGTTTTTATGTTTTTTATATTTTTTTATAAAAATAAATTATTGATAACAAATTTTTTGTTATAATAATTTTAATAGTTTTAGTGATTATATTTCAAAATTCCATGCAATTTTGAAATTAAAATGTTAAGTTTTCAATACATTTTTAATACAGATTCTGAAACTAAAATATCGATGAATTTTTATATTGAATATAGTTTATTTTAAAGGATATTAAAAGATATATATATATATATATATATTAATTTGAATATCTATTATATTAGATTTTCTATTCATAGTGTTTAATGATTATTTGTATTTTATTATAACAAACATTGTAAATCATTGATCACAAATTTTTGAATGTGGAATTTTTAACATTTTTAAAAAAATTATAGCATTTTTAAAAAAAAATAAAAAAAAAATATATAGAAAATATAAATTTTTGTTATATGGTTAATGTAATTTTCTAAACAGATTTAATTATATAAATGAAAATAAAAATAAAAGACTATGTATAAATTTAAATCAAATTTTTATTACTAGAAACTGTTTAACTGTGATATATTCTAACCACATTAAGTAATTATGTAGTTTTTTTATTTAACAAAAAAAATATTTTTTATACATTATTATTAATTTTATTATTATTTTAATGAAAAAATAATATATTTTTTGATGGACCAACTTAATTCTCTAATGACTTACAAAAATATTTTATTAAGGACATATAGTATAGCTAAAATGTTGTAATGTTTTTAAAATATTATATAAGAGGTTATTTTGACTTGAAGCAAATGCTTCACTTGTTTATCGAAGGACCCTGATTGTTACCATTCATAATTAAACTTTATTCCACATATTACATTGAGATAAAAGGGTACGCAATTTATGTTGTAAATCATTCCACTTTCGAAAAGAAGGGGAACAAGAAAGAATGTGGGATAAGAAAAAGTAACAAAAGTTAATATTCGCGGTATCATACTTTCTATTGCTCAAATTGACATTGTGCATTCATTTGTATTCATATATTCTGTTTATCTCTTAAAGTGAGTACTGTACAAGTTACACCTAGTTAATTTTATCCATTAAATTATATTCATACAGTTAAATTCTATAAATTAATAAATAGGAGACAATTAATTAGTTTATAGAGTTATTAATTTATAAATAGTTTTTAATTTGTAAATTTTGATTTATGTTATAATGTAATTTTTTTTAGTTTTATGATACATGTGTTAATTAAATTTATTGATATAAATTTAATATTTTTATAATTTAATTATTTTGTGTTTATAAAATAATTATGTACGTGTTGATACAAATTTTATGTATAAAATGACAACATAAACATAAAAATATTTTAAAGTGTTGGAAAAGATAAAGACAAACTTCACTGTAAATAGCTAAAAAATATATAATGTATTTTATATTTGTGTAAATTTTATATCAATTATTAATTTATATTTATATTTGTATAAACAGTTTCTTAAATTATTTTATTTTATTATTTTATTAAATTATATTATATTTTACAATCTCAATTTAAAACTGGAAAAAATTATTAATTTATTATATTTATTAATTTATCATGTATTAATTTATAATTTTTGCCTAGTATGTTTTAGCGATAGACAACAACGTACGAGACTGACAAAATATATAAATAACATAAACTCATGTCGTAGCATTTGCGCAGAAATACATATATGTATGTGTATTTTTTATGCATACTACAAGACATAAATATTAATTGGTTTTCTTTTCTTAATTTTCTTATATTCCAGATGCTTAACGATGCGCACCAGCGGGAATGGTTACATTGCTGACATCATCTACAGAAGTATCCAATTTGTCGTCATTGTTAACTTGAGTTCTGATTGGTAGTTCTTGAAGGCTATTCTTCTCAAGGATAGCTAATCCTGATACTTCATAGTCCTTACCTTTTCCCCAAACAACCAAATACAAACCCATGGCTATCACTGTCCCTCCGATTAAACTGCAACACAAAGAAATATAAGGAACAAATAAATATAGTTTTAAGTTCATAAATAATTGCAAGATGTCTTTATTCGTCTCACATACCATCCGTAATGTATTTGTTCATGGAGAATAAAAGAAGCAAGGAGAGCTACAAGAATCATGCAAAGAGGGTTAAAGGCAGTGACAAAAACAGGCCCTCTCGTTTTCATAACCATCCCTTGCACGTAGTAGGTTAAACCCGAGCTTATTATGCCCTTCATTAAAGAGAATTTTGATCAATATTAATTTTTATGAAGTGATTAGCTAACTGAATTTAAACTTTATAGTTACCGTATAAAGAGGTGCTAAAAGCCTTGCATCCCATCCAACTGCCCATCCGTTGGAGTGGCGCTCCACTACAAGAGCTACTACGGTGCTTTGGACAGCCCCAGATAGACATATTAAGGCCGATAGTGAAAGATCCGCAGGATATGTCTTTATCGTTATGGACTGTATATCAAATATAAATATATTTTAAGCAGTATATATATGTATTATTGTACCAACTATCAACCATGCTGTAGACACATAAACCTGTTTTTTTTTTTTACCCAAAAATTTGGTTGTTATTTTAAACAAACGCTTGTCAATATGAAGCATGCGGATTCGAACACGGGGACAACACAGTGATGGTACTGACATAAACCAATATGTTGCATATCCTGGTCTTATTACGATGTTTCTACTAAGAAGTTTGGTAACAATTGTGTATTTAATGCAAATGTTGTGATGTTATATAATGCAAATGTGTATTTATTGATGTTGTAAGATATATAGGGAATTTGCCTTAAGAAAAACTATAGGGGTCCTAGCTATATATATATTTGAAGTACAGAGTACTTATACATTTGTATTTATTTGGTCTGCAGGTTGAAACGAAATCATGTATATGATCAAAATAAAATAGAAGATAGAGAGATACCTGCAAAACATAGAAGCAAGACCAAGCAACACAACCGAGGAGTATCAACAAGGTTCCAGCAACCCAATGATTATGGTCTTGTGAACTGTTGTTATGTCCGTTGTGTTGGTCCATATCTGGGTTAGACCATGGTAAAGGAATAAGTGGACCTTTGTACAATGTCATGACCAATGCCCCTCCAAGAGCCACCAGTGTCCCACTTATCTTTGCTTGGCTTCGTACCTCTGCTATCTTCACTTTCTCCATTCTGTTCACATATCACCGATTCCAGTTAGTTTAAACATATGTTTTCCTTTTATATAACTACGATCTTAGACCGAAATCGAGGGGATACTCTTTCATTTAAGATATTCATAGTGATTACCATAATTAAAATAACATTGGGAGGACTCGAAAGTATTGAGTACTCTGCTAGTCCTCTAAGCGAATTCTTTTCCCATTGAAACATAATAAATTGGTTTAATATGTGTATCAACCACTGATTACCTTAGAATCCAAGCGATTATGAAAGTGACAGAAGGGAGAACGTTCATGATAGCAGATGTGTATGTTGCTGATGTCATGTTCATCCCCAAGTAACCAAAACCCTGATCCAATATTGGCCTACAGAAGCCGGAACAAAAGCATGTATTAAGGGTACCTTTCTGAAATATCATCGTTCCTTTTTTTTTTCTTAGTTTACAAACATAAGGTTTTTATGATACAAATGCATAAAAGGAGAAGATTAATTCTTACTCCAAAAAGCCGAGTAACACTATTTTCCAGAAAACCGATAGTGTCATCTTCGGCCTCACTTTCCTGTAAAATAAAAACCAAGCCCATGAAGAAACAAATAATCAAAATTTTAACCTTGTTTTTTTTTTTTTTTTTTTAATCCATAAACTATGAAATGTAATAACTGCTTGTTTAACATGGACTAACCTTTCAAAGAAGATTGCAAAAGGTGCGAGAACAAGAGCAGCCACAGCATTACGGTACACAATTAGAACGTAACGATTCTGGCCTTGGTTGAGAGTGGCCATAATGACAATATACGTTCCTGCTGCTCCAAATTGCAAAAATATCATTAACAAAAATGGCCTAAAGTTTTTAATGATCGTAGTTATGCCCTCCATGGTTATTGATTCTTTTGTTTTTTATCAGTGTTATTTAAGTTAAATTTTGTGAAAGTATAAGAAGAGTCAGAGCTGGTGGGGAAAATATGATGAACGAGCATCTTATATAAAACATCAAAAAGGTGATACAGAGTTTTAGATAAACATGAAAACTGGTTTTTCCTCTGATCGAGAGTCATGTAGTAGATTAACTAAAGAAAGAAGGCCTTTTATCAAATAATAATAATAATAATAAGAAAGAAACATACGAATATCTATAAGGCCACGACCAATACGATACGATATTCAATAAAGGTAGTTTTTCTTTTTTTTTTTGGATGGGTTGGGTTCATTCAAGCAATCGTAAAGCAAACAATAATTCATATAGGCTTTGATAATTATTTTGCTATCACACGTATCTTGCTCACGTCATTTTTATTATTATTTGTTTGTGCTTTGCCCAACTTGATAAACATATAAACCGGAAAGCTACATTTGTAATACGTGTATGTTTTGTCCCTAAGATTTGACGTGAGTCCTAATGCTCGGGCAAACTTTCACCATCACTAAGCACGTAAGAACGTAACGTCTTCAGATTTTGAGCAAACCGTTGTAAACTTGTAGTTATTTGAGTATGTTTCTTGTTTTCCTTAAAAGAAAAGTAGGAGAATATGTATGTTAGGTTATTGATGTTTATACTTTAGTTCCTTCCGTTTTTTATATTGTTGGATCGTTTATGTTTATATTCTTCGGTCCGTTTAGTTGGATCTGCGGGCAATATTTATAAGAATGTTATGGCAGGTCAGTCCTAGTCCAAAATTCGTTATAAATTGATCAGAGATTGTGCGAGTTAGTCCACATGTTTTAAAAAGACACTTGTTTTAAGAAATCTTTTTCAAAGTTTGCTTTTATTTATTGTTTAAAAATGCCTTAAATCCTTTCAAGAAATTAAGACTGTTTTAGTATCTGCCCCTACTGTACAAGCTCCAGATTGATAGTTACCCTTCGAGATAATTTGTGATGCCAACAATTTTGCTGTAGGAGCTGTACTTGGACAAAAGAAAAAACAAAAAACTGCATATCGTCTACTATGCTAGTAGAACACTTGGTAACCGCATAAAAACTATGTTACTACTGAAAAATAATTGCTGGATGTGGTATTCACTTTTAAGAAGTTTCGACCTTACTTAATTGATAGGGTCGAAAGTGATCGTACATACTGATGATGTCGCTCTCAAATATCTGATGCAGAAAAGACCCAAAAACCAAGGCTTCTAAGATGAATTCTGCTCATTCAAGAACTTGATATTCAGATTAAGGACAAAAAAATGTGGAAAACGGTGTTGTTGATCATCTTTTGCAAAATAGGATTGACGTCTCCATAGATGATTTCTTACCCACTAAAAATATATATGATGGGCTCGAAATTCATAGGAAGTTTGGACATATTAGAACCAGCGTCGATTGACGCTAACAAGTGCATCGGTCGGCGCTCTACACAAACGAGCCTAGCTTCTCCTAAAGGTCAAACTCTAAGGATGAGGGTGTACAAAGTAACTGCATCTGACTTAGATAGACCATGGTACGCTAATATCACAAATTATTTCGCTGTTGAGGTTCAGCTAGATGATTTCAAGAGTTATGCCAGGAAAAAATTCTTATGAGAGATACAAATGTATTATTGGGATGAACCTTATATATACAAACTCTGTTCTGACGGTATATACAGACGTTGCATATTGGAATTTGAGGTTCTTGATGTGTTGCTCCATTTTCATGGATCTGATTATGCTGGACATTTTGCCACATTTAAGATAGTATCCATGGTTCTACAAGCATATTTCTGGTGGCCGGCCATGTTTTGGGATGCTCAATCCATATCTCACTATGGTGCTTGCCAAAGGAGAGGAAAGATCAGTAACAGACATGAGATGCAACAAAATTTCATCATTCAGTTGGAAGTTTTTGATTTATGGGGCATTCATTTCATGGATCCTTTCTCTACTTCTCATTGGAATACGTACATCCTTGTTGCTGTCAATTATGTATCTAAATGTGTGGAAGTGATAACAAGTCCAAAAAGATGCTGCTGTATCTTTTAGGTTCTTTAAAACCATCATTTTTCCCAGATTTGGAGTGCCTCGAGTTGTCATAAGTGATGGTGGCTCTGACTTTATCAACAAAGTCTTTGAGAAGCTACTGAAGAAACATGGTGTACATCATTGTGTGGCTACTCCCTATCACCCTCAGACCAGTGGATAAGTAGAAGTTTCCAACCGTCAGATCAAGAAAATCTTGGAGAAGACAGTAGGAAAGACAAAGAAAGACTGGTCTACAAAGCTGGATGAGGGCCTGCAAGACTGGGTTGAAGACACCACTTGGAACTACACCGTTTCATCTGCTTTATTGGAAAGCATGTCATCTTCCAAAAGAGCTAGAGCACAAGGAAGCATGGACAGTTGACATGAGGGTTTTTATGTGTTTCAATGCAAACTCTATCAAATTAGTCATACGAACTACTCTTGCCAAGAGAGGTCAAATAGTAGTATTTAGGGATCTAATCCACAGGGAGTATGGTCACAAAATAAACTCAATACAGTCGCGATTAAGCCAGGCAAATAGATTAATAAGTAGTAAATAAACTATAGCTGATAATTGATTGATTGGTAAATAAACAATAATAATAAATAGCTAGATCTAGGGTTTCAGACAAGTGAATTATAGAGGAGAGAAGCTTAAGGGATTAGTCATAGAACTCGATATCTAATGTCAAAGACAACCATCTCTCGCTGCGAGTCTAATATATTGACTAAGCCCGATGTCTTAGCTCTCGCTTGTTGACACGGAATGACCATCGATCGATGGTCTCTTGAGTCAAGCTTTATGACCTAATTCGATAAGTTCACTAAAGTAACTGAATCAACTCTCGTTTGTTTCTAGCAACCTAGCTCAACATGATTAATTCTGGTAGTAGACCATGCTCTCGCTTGCGCCTTACTATCCTATGACAAGGGTTCTAGTTAGCTACTCTAGAACACAAGCAGTAAACACAATTCTATTGATAGATCTAATAATCATCCTAGAAATTCTATTGTTTGACTAATCCATCAATACCATTAATAAACCCTAAACCTAACAAGAGATTTACTCAGACATGATCTTTGTCACATAAATCATAGATGAATAGAATATATATAAGAACCAAATGAGTTTTAGGAGGACTCTGAAGGAGTTCTTCCCTTCTCTTTTAATCCTAAAACAATGAATAAAAAAAAGCTTGGTAAGCGTTGCGTCTAGCCGTCAACAATGGCTTAGAAAATATATAAATAAGGTTTTAAATCGTCCAAGGGCATTCTGGTAATTTGTGATGACTTTTGGGATTAAGTCGACCATAAAACAATTCGGGCCTGTTTTCTGGGATCACCATCGATCGACACCAAGTCTGTGCCGTCGATCGACACTCATTCATCTTCTCGACAGCTTCCTCTCGCAAGGCAGACAAACCACTCTCCAGTAAAACAAGCATAACTTTGGCTTTAGGATCCTGATTGACCTCAAATCGGTGGCATTGGAAATCTAACTCAAATCTATATTTTATGTCAAAATATAAGGTCAATCTCACAGTAGAAAGGTCTCCATCCATAGCTAAACATCTGACGCATCTGTGCAGTTCTACATATCTAAAAGCTCCATAATCACCAAAGTTCTCCAAAACGTGTATGAACCTGAAAATACTCTAAAACATACTACAAACACATATAATAGACTCTAAATAGGGCTGATATCATGGCACAATATTGGTAAATATCAGGGCCTATCAACAGTAAAGATGACAAATTTCAACATCACATCTGCTGTAGAAAGAAGATTGATTTCAGCTAAATGAGTTGGATGAGATCAGGTATCATACCTATTAGAACTCAAAGTTGTACAAAAAAGAACATAAGCCTATTATGATAATAAAATCATATCTAGGCATTTCGAATCCCATGACCATGTACTTCTGTATAACTCTCTTTTATAATTGTTTCTTGGAAAATTATTTTTTGTTGGTCAGGTCTCTTCACCATTAAGGAGGCTAGACCATATGGTGCTATTGTCTTATTGAAATTTATGGGAGATGCGTTCACTATGAATGGATAAAGGGTGAAACATTATTGGACGAAAGCCGAGATTCCAGACTGCCCCATTGTGCACATGGATGAACCACCCACTGATTGATCAAGATCTCAATCAAGCTAATGACTAAAAACAAGTGCTTAGTGGGAGAAAACCCACTATTAGGTAGTTTTTATGAAAAAATAAATAATCTGAGGAAGTCAAGTTGATCACTAGTGTTGACCGACGCCTAGCCAGCGTCGATCGATGCCCATTGTAGATATCATGTATGACTCAATTCTTCTTGTTCAATTTTTACAGCTTTCTTTATTTATTTTGCCAATCTCGGGCTGAATAACACTGGGGACAATGTTATTTAAGTTTGGGAGAGGTTTCTACCGATGATGTGTGTTTTGTTTTGAGTGTTAGTTGGGGATGAAGCACTTTTTTTGGAACCAACTACCTAACCACTCTCTAGCATCCTTTCTTGATTTGCTTACTGTACTGAATGGAAACACCAAATTGGATCTATCTGGCAGTACCATTCACGCTTGCTGAGAATGTCTGAAGGAACCAAAACTGACCTCCAACTTCATCTTTACAATCGCTTGTCTTCGGGCTTGATATACACTGGATCAGATTCCTCCTACATGTCTATAAGGTAAAGGTATTTGTGCTTCTAGTTCCCCTCTCTCCTCTCTTCGGCATCTAGAAAAGATTGAGATTATTCTTTGAGATGTAGAGGGATAAAAAAAATTTCTTCGACCATTTTAATTCAAAGGGATGATCACACAAAGTCGGAAGCGAGGGGTAGGAACATTTCCTATGATCCCATTATTCGCCTACACTTCGCAGAGCAGAAAAAAATAAAGAGAGAAAAAAAAAAAAGATTCAGATACATGCTGGCCACGTGTCTAGTGATCAATACTCCCAGGATAAAGCCTACACATTTACTGTAGAAATGAGGTTAATAGAGGGGTATGTCAGAGGATATATGGTGAGCTGTGGGATGGATGGTATGTTTAGTAAGCGAATGCTAAATACATGGAAGTGTCTCTGAAATTCGCACTGATATGATATGGTTTGCAACATTACATGAAGGAGAATGCAGATCCCATTCTAGAGGTCACAGGCTCGTACTCCAGGCCTGAAGGGCAGGATGTTACTGACCAACAATGGCGAAAGACGCAAATAACCCAACAAAGCATTGCGATCAATGCTAGAGACACGCTCAAGCCTCCAAACTTCCTCCTGAAAACTTAAAGTCCATAAGCTCCCCCTGGCCATTCAGGAAATGGGGGCATGGATACAGTAGGAAAGCTACTAATGGCGTTGAGGCAAAAAGTCTTCCTCTTCGTCATAACTGACTATTTTACCAAATAGGTGGAAGTAGAGGAATTGAGAAGGATAACGGACATCCAAATCAGGAAATTCCTATGTACTCACGTTATCTTCAAGTTTATGGTTACACAAGATATCATCACTGATAACGGATCCCAATTCTCCAGCCATAACTTCAAGGAATTCTGCAGGAATTAGGGCATAAAACTTGTTGTTGCCACACCGAGGCATCCTCAGTCCAATGGACAAGCAGAGTCCACCAACAAAACTAAGATCACAATGCTAAAGAAGCACCTGGAGAATGTCCAAGGAAAATGGGCAGAAGAGCTACACAAAGTCTTGTGGGCCTACCAAACTACTTCTAAGACGACCACCCAGGAAACACCTTACTCCCTAGTCTACGACACATAAGTGATACTTTAACCGAAGTGCACGTCAAAACAGCTGTGTCAGAACCCTCTCTTCAGAGGTAAACGAAGAGCTGATGACTCTAAGCCTCAACCTACTAAACCAAAAGAGAGAGGTGGGCATAATAAGAAAATGATCTTACCAGTAAGAAATCGCCAACAGCTATAACAAAAGAGTTATGACCAGGACCTTCCAACAAGGGGATTGAGTTCTTCGACGAGTATTCAACAATATAAGAGACAAATCAGCAGGAAAGCACGTTCCCAGATGAGAAGGACCATATCAGGTAATCGAGGTTCGGGGAGCAGGGGCCTATAAGCTGCAAGACAGCGACGGCAAGACCAAACCAAACTGTTGGAATGCCCTACACCTCAAAATCTATCAATTTTAATAGGATCTCATGATCATGCTTTCTATTGCTTAATTACTACTCCCTCCATTCCATTAAGATGGAAGTTTTAGACATTTCACACACTTTAAGAATACTTTTACAATACCAAAATAACCTTTGTCTCTTTTTATAATTACAAAATAAATAAAATTATTTAATTGTTTCTTTTAATAGTTAATAAGGGTAATATGGGTAAACAAGTAAAAAAGTTAAATTGGAAACAACAAACTTCTATCTTCATGAAACAAAAAAAGTCTCAAAACTTCCATCTTAATGGAACGGAGTGTGTATTATTTAAGCGTTTTTGTTTCGTACTTCTATTTCTGCTCAACATCTCCAGACTAATTTTATCTAATAAAATATGAGTTTTGGCCAGAGGAGTAGCATGAACACCAATAGATTCAAAAGGGCAAACAAACTGAATCAAGTCTTAGTTTACTCCCGATCCTGGTAAACCCTTCATATAAATGGTACGCTCACAATGATAACGACAAGGGTATACGACTTAAGCAGGATTAAGCCCGCGCAAGCCTGAGTATGCTGTCAAAAATAAATGTTTCCTGCAGAAAGGCCTTGAGCCAAACCATATGCCAGGACCCCCAATATGAAATGTGCATATTCCTACATTAAAACGCTACGTGCTAAGAAAATGGAGGAAGTATGAAGTACACTTGTAAATTACTATAAACAACCCCCATGGTTTATACAGGGAGCAAAACATGCAAAGTCCAAATCACGGGAGGACACCAAAATTCCTTCTTATACATACGTGAAAACAGTAAGACTTGCGCTTGAATCACCATCTCAAATAGATTCACACCAACACCGATCGATAAGACTGGAGATTGTCTAACCCTTGTCAGTCTCGAAGTTAAACCAGCAGCAGATAAAAGTCAGACAGTTGCCTTCCTGCAAGAAGCAACGTGTAGCCTCACAAGACATCGACAGTGGCCTACTTCTGAGTGGCAGATAGTGGTGTCTATACCAATATCAGTAGAATCTAACCTACGGGAGGCGGAATACGATCTAAAAGAAAATAGTCTCTGGGTTCAAAACACAAATCTATGAATTTACAATAATAATATCAGCAGTAGCCTACCTATGGAAGGCGGAACACATTACTAAAACAACTACCTCAGGGTCTAAAATTTAAATATACGGATTGAAACTATCTTTGTCGGTAGGAGCATACATAAAGGAGGCAGAATACGATAAACCTCCAGGTTCGAGAATCTAGGGATCTTCAGCTAAAAGCTTGAGAACCGCTGGTTCCAGGTTTGCGAAGATAAGGGCTTAGCGCCTACAAGCTTCACCAAATGACCTCAGGGTTACCTAGAACCCCTCCTCTGAGAGACACAATCTGAATCACCTAAGAACCTCCGAGCACTTAAAGGTATAGATCTGAAAAAACTTCCTCCGGGTTTCCAAGGACGAAAATTCGATCAGGATCCCAACTCTACAAACCTCTTGGTCATTATGGAGATCAGACCCCCTACAGGTCTAAACTATCATCCCCTCGAGCCTCCAGGCTCAAACAAAGAACCATTGTGCCAATAATTTTGAGGAGCCATTCGACCAACTTCAGGATCCCTGAAAAGAATGGAGAGGTCCAGAGAATTCCAAGAATCAAGGATCTCCAACCCTGCTAAATTCCAGGTCCTGGCTAAGAAGTGAGAATTCCCCAGAGTCCATATCAACATATTCTCCTCAGAACATGGGTCTTAAAAAAAAAAGATTTATGCTACGCATCTCGAGAAAACCAAATAAAATTTAATCTTTCCAAGAGCATGCAACAATAAAGAGCTTCAGGTCCGGAAGACTGATAAAGTTCTACGACAACTATACAAGAATAAAATCAAGGAGAATGCATCATAATCAGAAGATTATTAAGAGAAAAAGTAAGAAAAATCAAGTTATATAAAGAATGCGGCAAAACATCTAAAGCCATTGAAGTACCAACAATAAAAAAAGATAGAATGAAAGCCATAAAAAGTAAAGTAGAAGGAGTTCTCAATGATTTTAAGGATTCCTGGAAGGCATCAAGCCGATTTAAAGTTCAGAGTAACCACAGAGGAGAAAATCACCAAGTGACTACCGTGTACCATCAAAAGCTGATACCGACGATCTTCCCCTTCAGGTTCCAGTGCTCGATCCGCTTTTCCAGCCTCTCCATCATAAGTTCCCATCGGGCAGAAATTTTGGCCCTATGAACCGCCAAATCCTGCTGGATCATTGAATCCTTCACCCGGGTGCAGAGAAAGAATATCTTCCCTTGTAGTCTCCCTTGTTTGGATCCTTGGCAATCCCTTGTCATCTCACAGCGACAAGAACTCACCACCTCCCAATTGCTATCTCTTACGGTTTAGTGATATACCGTGGATTTAGCCATTTTTTAGCCATGGTATATAGTTGGTTTAGAGTCTATTTATTATGTTTTGGAGTCTTTTTAGAGTCATTAAAGGTTCATGTATGTTTTGGATCAATGTGGCGATTATGGAGAATTTTGGAGCTAAAGATAGAAGAAAGTCGTAGCTGTTCAAGGAACCAACCATAGTCGACATTCAGAGACAATTGTTGATCGACAAATATTTCTCTTGTCCTTGATCAAAAAACAAAGCGCGAGAGGCCCGACTTGATTCCTCGCCGACTTAAGCCCAAAAATCCACAATATTACAAGTTTAACCTAATATTTATGTGCTCTGCCTTTGTATTGGGCAACACACGCTTTTCATACTTTGTTATTTTCCTGTATACAACTTTAGGGTTTTCAGTTGATTTGGAGAGAAGATCCAAGAGTCAGTCAGAACTTTGTATTGGAACTCCATTGATTTTTTACCTTATTAATTTATGCATTCTATTCAATTTATTATCATGCTTTGCTTGGTCATGTCTGAGTAGTTCCACTTTGTTAAATTTTGGGTTATTAGGGTTGTGAAGGATTAGCCAAAAATATAGAATTGCTAAGGTGATAAAAGATATCAATCAATAGAATTGTTGTTAATGCTTGTATTTTAGAGTAGATAACTAGAACCCCGATCTTAGGATTGTAGACAACTACGACGGTAGGTTCTACACCTGAATTGATTATTTTGAGCTAGGTTGCTAGATACATGTGACAAACAGTCTAGGAAGTTTAGTGAACCTATCAGATAGGACAATAAACCAGATTTAAGGCACTGTCAATCGATGCTAGAAAGGTAGCATTGATTAACAGCCATTCTGTGTTCACAAGCGAAAGCTGGAATACTGGACTTAGATTATTATTAGACGCATATGTGACAGCTGGATATCTATACATTAGAGTATTTTTAGAATATCATACACACATTTAGCTTCTATATCTCTATAATCCTGATTGCCTGAACCCTAGATCTAGCTATTTTCTCATATTACTTACAAACCAATCAACCAACTGAACAACTGCCTTATTCGACTTGTTAACTGCTATTTATTGTTTTCATATTTACTTGCCTAGCTTAATTGCAACTGTCTTGAGTTTATTGTGTGCCCACGATCCCCACACGCTTTGTGGATTCGATCCTTAAGTACTATAATTGTACCTCTTATTTGAGAGAGTAAAGTTGCTCAGGGTAATTTGAGTGATCAAATTTGGCGCCGTTGACGAGGAGAATTGGATTCACCATTAAACTCAAATTGTTTGATCTAGTCTAGGTTATTTTTCTTTTAAGTTTTTTTTTAATAAAATTTTTCTTGTCTTACATGTGCATGTCCAGCAGTACCAGAAGCAACAAGGAGAAATCGCTTATATTTACTGATCATGCACGTTTGGAACGTTCAATCCGTAAAGAGAGACGCGCCGCATCGATCGACAATAACTTTATTCTGTCAACCGATACTTGTGAGCGACCGATGATCAACACTTCTTCTTAAACATTGATCAACGACAATCCGCGAGCAGACATGGTTGGGACTCTAGTTCTGATTGAGGATGAGGATGGAAACCTGCATGACCAGGAGGGTCATCTGCATAATGCAGCATGTTAGAGGATAGATGATCAGCAGGCTGTAATCCCTGATCCAGAAGCAGTTAATCCACAAGCTGCTAATGCTGAGAATGCTGCAGCCAATGCTTAGGCTGTAGCTGAGGATAATGTTCAGACTGCTGGACCCATAATTTTGGTTGACTACAAATGCCAATACCAATACTACGCCAACATATCTGCAGTTCGTCCTCCAGCTTTTCAGAGGAACGGTTTCGGGATAAAGCCTCAGTACTTTATACTAGTGGGACATACACCTTATCATGGTCTCCCACATTAGCATCCTATGAGCCATCTGGAGCGGTTCGAGGATCTGGTTTGCAATCTCTTCAAATACCCAATTTCTCGAGATGCTTCTCACGGGCTTAAGCAGTTACCACCATGATCTCTTTCATTTTGGACTGACATCAAGAATACATTCCTGCGTAATTTCTTTGATGATGCACGCGCTTGAGGACTTAAAGAGCAGGATTACTACATTCACACAAGAGCCTGCAGAGTCTTGTAGAAGCTTCTGAATCATATTCACGTCATATCAAAGGGATTGTCCACACCATGGATTCAACGAAGCGCAGCTGCTTAGCACTTTTTTTTAGAGGCATCGAGCTGACATATTAGATGGCTCTAGACACTGTTAGTGAAGAAAACTTCAACACGCGGAATTCATAAGAGGCTGTGAGACTTATTGAGAACTTGGCATCTCGCAATAGCACCAAGAACACTGATTTTAAGAGGAAGAAATTGGCTACTTTTTTTGGAAAGGAGTAGATTGATGATGTTAATGCCAAGCTGGACAGTGTTCACAAGATTCTTAAGAAGCATGTTATCTCTGCAGAGGATGTATAGGCTGTAGATGTCAAACAGTGACATAGACGACAAGGAGGATGTGAACTTCATCAGTGATATTGGTTTTTAGAATCATAGGTCTGGGAATCAAGGAGGCAACATAAACCTCTATGGCAATGGACAGAAGAGTAGCTACAACTAGTGTTCACAGTACCAGAAACCCTACACCAACAAAAACAACAAAAACAAAGTTTATGGGAATTCTTCTTACCATAATCCACCACCACATACTCATGAAAGCAAGATAGAAGGAATGCTTGATCGGGTTCTTGAGGGCCAGCATAAGCTGACAGTGTATTTCAATTGGAAAATAGATGATGTCTACACCAACCTAAACACCAAGTTTGAGGCTTTGAGCACACATGTGAAGAAGTTGGAGATGCAGGTGGTTCAGACAAGAGAAGCTGTTAAGAGGCAGGAGGCCTTAATCAAAGGCAAAGGAGAAGAAGCACTGAAACACCACGTGAGTTCCATCATAGATGATGATTCCGGCAAGTGGTTAAGCAGGAGAAGCTTCAAGAGGGAGATTTTGAAGTTGAGAGCCCAATGAGTTTCGGCAGTTCACACTGGTGTTGATCGACCCCACGAGAGGAGCCATGACCGACGTTAGCAAACAAACACCAACCGATACATCCTGTTGAGCATCGATGGACACCACCTATGAAGTCACTTGGATCGTGCGAGACATTAAGGATTATGACGCATGATGAGTTTGAAGCTCGACAACTCTATCCTCCTAAACAAAACAGTGTAACAATGGATGACATTGACCGGTAACAACGTTCAGTCTCCGATCGACATCATTAGTCAGGCAATGACTGACAGTAATTCTCCAACCGTGATCGCCACCCGCCTTTTACATATCGAGTGCGACTACCACGAATTGATGTAGCCTGACTGAAAGCACGAAGAAACCTATCTAAACCTTCAGAGACATCAATTCAACAATCTGAGGATGCAACAAAGCCTATGATCATCGCCCAAGATACTAAGGGAGAAACTTTGAGGAGAAAGAAAGAAAAAGTTTCCAAAAATCTAAGGAGAGGAGCTAATGAGAATGGATAGCTTCACAAAGAGGGTACTAAGGATCCATATGGAAAAGACATTCGATAAGGCTTACTTGTCCCACAAAATTGTGGATGTTTTTCAGAGAAACCAAGGAGACAGAGAAGGACATTGAGATGATATGTTCCATCAGATCAGAGAAAAGATGAAGCAGAAGGTTTTTCTAAAGAAGAAGAGTGATCTTGAGAAATTTGTGGTTCCATGTTTTATTGGAGGATGTAGCTACCCTGATGCACTCTGTTATACAGGTTCTTCATTCTGTATCTTACCTAAGGTGATGGCAGATCATCTGAATTTGCAGATAGAGCCTTCAAAAGATTCATTCACTTTTGTGGATTGCTCTAAGGTGAATTCAACAGGAATCATCAAAAACTTTCATGTGCAAATCGGCAATGCCCTAGTTATAGCGGAATTTCATGTGATGGATATCAAGATAGACTGAAATTATTCTCTACTACTTGGGAGAGCCTTCAAGGCTAATGTATCTGCAACATGCAGACTAATCAGTTGTACCTAACACTCATAGACCCTAATATCTACTATGATTCAGAGACACATACACCCTACATTGAGATAGGAGATGATCCAAGGCTTGTAGCAGTTTTTACTCCAATTTTGGCGCAGAACGCGAATCAGACAGAGAGGCATCGATCGCCACCCAACCTGAGGTATCATTCGATAATCGACCTGAGATGATGATCGACGAGCACGATAGAGCATCGCTCGGTAGTTGGGCGAATGATGATTATTGCGAGAACTTTGCGATTGAAACTGCTACACCCACAAGGAGGAAGATCCGTGTAGTGAAGCCTGATGAGTATGAAGTTTAGAGACAGAAGATGCCATTGCACATGCACTGGATGGAAGGATCATCAATGTTTCCTAGGAGGATATAAAAGCAATACTAGAGATGGCTGATTAATCTAGAGGGAAGTATCTGAGTTTGCCACAATATGAGGGGCGTTTTCAGATGCCTGGAGTTCATCCTACACCCCCAAATCCGCCGGATGATGATACATACAGTAGAGATGAAGTCATGGAGATAAGAAAGAGTCATGGCAGATCAAGATAAGCTATTTGATGATTTCTACCACAAGATTGATGCCATCTATTACCCCCTAAACAACAGTGTTGCTTGGATAAGCAAAACAATGGAGGACCTGCAGCTGAAATTGGATTATACCCAATTGATCATTGACATGCATCAATAACACATAACCAAGAGGAGAAGAAGCAATCAACAACTTTGTTGGTACTTGGTTCGAGATGAGCAAATAAGATGTTGATACTTGTTTCCCAACAAGTATTCCATGACCTCCATTCTAGCCAAACCTCCAAAAAGTCAAGCTAAGTGACTATAACAAAGCAATTAATGGGAGGCAATCCATTGGTAAGATTTTGTTTAGTTTTATTTTACATTTTTGCTGATATTTCGTGTTTACTTTGTTTCAGAAAAAGATCTGAGAAGATCATGACTGCAGTAAGCATGGACCGATAGGACCGGACCGTATCGATCGATAGCACATCACCAACAGCGATCAATCACCACTTCACTGTGTCGATCAACACTCATACCCAGCGAGCAGGTATACCGTTCTTCCTTGTTAAATTGTGTACTTTTGATTTATTTTACCCACTAATCTTCGACTGAATAACACTGGGAACAATATTGTTTAACTATGGAGAGAGGTTTATTGATATGGTGCTTTAATTTGAGTTTTATCTATTGAGGTTTTACTAAGTTTTATTGAGTCAAGAAAGGGATAATAATCTTATTACAATTTGATTGCAACTCTAACCACTCTCTAGAACCATCTAGATTTGTTGACTACATGATGTATTAGATAGAAACACTGCAGTGTATCATCTACCACTATCATCCACACATGCTGAGAATGTATGGAGAAACCAAAGCTGACTTCCAACCTTAATCAACTTTACTTGCTTGTTTTGGGGCTATGTATACATTCAATTGGAATCATCCTGCGAGTCTGGAAGGTATTAGACTAAATGTCTCCATTTCCCCTTTCACCTCTCTTCAGCATCCATATTATAAAAGATTGAGATGGTTTCCTGAAAGATGTAGAGGGATAGGGAAATTTCCTGTGACCCCAATAATCTAATTCAGAAAGGAATGATCACACATTCGCTTACTCTGTCAAAAAAAAAATCGGATTCAGAGAGGAGAGAAGAGAGAAGGAAAGAACCATATAAAGGTTACATGTAGGTCCATATAATTGATTAAGTTGAGTCCATGTGTCCCTTGATCGATACTCCCAGGATGTAGCCTACACATTTATATATATGCATAAATAAGGTAAGTGGAGGGGTATGTCAGACGCTATTAATGGGGTTGTGTGCTGTATGGTATGGTGACTACGATAAAGTGTAGTACACTGAAACATCTCTAAGGTTAATATTGACTCATTACCATCTATTCATATTTTCAGAATGAGAGTAGTGATTTATATTATGTCAGCCCCTGATATTTTCACACCTCTTTCGTAAGACTACGCTATGTTTTGCTTGAGGACAAGCAAAATGGTAAGTCAGCGGGAGTTGTTTTAAAGTCTATTTATTATGGTATATAGTTGTTTTAAAGTCTATTTATTATGTTTTGGAGTCCTTTTAGAGTCTTTACATGTTCATGTATGTTTTGGAGCAATGTGGTGATTATGGGTCATTTGGAGCTAAAGAAAGAAGAAACTCGTAGTTGTTCAAGGAACCAGCCAAAGTCGACATTCAGAGTCGATTGTCGATCGACAAACACCTCTTGTTGTTAATCGACAACAAAGCGCGAGATAAGCCAACTTGTTCATGGCCGACTTAAGTCCAAAGATCTACACAATTATGAGACTACCACTAGCTGACTTTTACCTAATATTTATTTGTTCTGCCATTGTATTGGGCAACACACGCTTTTCATACTTTCTTATTTTCCAGCATACATCTTTAGGGTTTTCAGTAGATTTGGAGAGAAGATCCCAGACTCTTTCAGAGCTTTGTATTGGAACTCCATTGATTTATTAACCTTATCTTTTATGCATTCTATTCAGTTTATTATCATGCTTCGCTTGATAGTGTCTGAGTAGTCCCACCTTGTTATATTTAGGGTTATTAGAGTTATGAAGGATTAAATAAAATTATATAATTGCTAAAGTGATAAAGATATCTATCAATATAATTCTTTTTAATGCTTATTTTCAAGAGTAGCTAAATATAACCCTGATCTTAGGATTGTAGACAACTACGGCGGTAAGTTCTTCACCTGAATTGATTCTTTTGAGCTAGGTTGCTAGATACATGCAACAGTTGCTCTATGAAGTATAGTGAACCTATTTGATATGACCATAAATCCGATTTAAGGTACTGTCGATCGATGCTAGAAAGGTAGCAACGATAGACAGTCATTCCATGTTCACAAGTGAAAGCTGCAATTATAGACTTAGATAATTATTAGACTCACACGTGATAGCTGGAAATCTATACATTAGAGTTTGAGTTCTAGAATATCATAAACACACCTTTAGCTTATATATCTCTACAATCCTGATTGCCCGAACCCTAGATCTAGCTATTTTCTCATATTTCTTACAAACCAATCAACCAACTGAGCAATTGTCTTGTTCGACTTGTTTACTGCTATTTACTGCTTTCATATTTATTTTCCTAGCTTAATTGTGACTGTCTTAAGTTTATTGTGTGCCCACACTCCATGTGAACTCGATTCCTAAGTACTACAACTGAACCTCTTATTTAAGAGAGTAAAGTTTCTCAGGGTAATTTGAGAAATATCAGTTAGCCACCGGGAAAGGCAAAAGACATGCGGCCGGAGAAGTCGATACATCCACCACTAGCCTAGAAGAAGAAAAATGGTGCCTTTTCAATGTCTTGGCCTTACCATATTCATCATAGATCACTGATACTGAGACCTAAGGGCATTCCCAGAAAAATGCGTTATAGTTTTTTTTAGGAAAGATAAGTTCCTATCGGCATCAGATGATTGGTTCAGAGAAAAACTTACCCCAAATACGGTTATGGCGCACAAGGCTTCCCGACTCACCAGGAAGTTTACCCAACAAAATCGCCTCGGGATCTCCATCGCCAACTTCACCACCGCTTCTCCACCCAATGATACGTGACATGACACAACTGAAAACAATTTTGCGTGCCAATCATAAAAACATATAGATAGACCTCCTACCCTAAAAAGCCAAGGGAAAAACTTACCAAGGGTACACCATAATAAGGGAAAACCAGAAGCCTTGCTTACATTAATGAACATATACCTCCAGTTCCATCGATCTCCAAAGGGATAGTTACCCTTGACACCCCTCAACGGTTCCTCAACTATGGGTTCACCATCGCGAGAACAAATATGATAGAATCCTTTCTTACTGGCTAGAGGAGCAAAGTAGCAAGAGTAAAAAATCTCATGCATCCCGAAAGAGATGCTGTGGAACTCCCCCATCACTTGAATGGCAATCAAATTTTGCCAAGTCAAAGGGGCAATCTGACAAGGAGAGAGGCCAAAATATGGTGAAACTTCAGCTATCAAGGTTGGAATGGCATCCCTAAAGGCTCAAAATAGCCACTTCATTTACCCTTCCACCTAGAGCACATTCAAATTCAGTAGGACTTCTCAGTTCCATAGACGGTGGTAAGGAGTATTCCTTTGAATTACCACGATCTCTTCATCTTGAATCTCGGAACAAAGCCCATCTCCGTCAATCCGCCGTTCATGATAATGCCAAAGAGGAGCAGCCAGAATCACCTCGTGATCAGCATCAGAAACTTCTCCCAAGAGGAGACGGGGGATGAAAAATGACTCACAAAAGATGACGGGGCCTCATTCGACCACCCATAAACGAAGTAGGGGAAGAAGAAAAATTACGGATGATTACTCGTTCTCCCGTGCAGAAAATAAAAAGATTAAGAAAGGGGATGGATCTAATATCATCTATAGAGGTCCATATATATATACACATTGCCCGGTATTTCTGTAGCAGGAATACTGATATAGCCTATTTATTACCAGTTTTAGGTCATGTTATAGGCTCTATTTAGGGTTTATTATGTGTGTCTAGACTATGTTTTGGAGTATTTACAGGTCCATGAACATTTTGGAGATATATGAGATACTTGGAGCTTTTGGAGAATAGATAGGAGAAGAATCCATAGCTGATCATTTAAGGAGTCGAAGAAGCCATCGATCGACAACACATATTTGGCGTCGACCGATGATTGAAGACTAAGAACGGTCGATGCAGCACACTTGCCATCGTTCGACGACCAACTCACAGACAACATATTTCAAGTCCAAGTCAGAATGACAAAAATGCCCTTGAAGAGTTTTGACCTAAAATTAGGGTTTTATATTTATGTCTTAAGGAGAGACATAAAAAAGGAATTCGAATTGCATTACTATTATTCTCACTTATTAGGGTTAGGAGAGAAAGGAAGAACTCCTTTAGAGTTTTCCTGAAACTCTTTTGGTTTTTATTTAATTTATATTCTACATCTATTTCATCTATGATTTCTACGAGAAAGATCATGTTTGAGTAGTTATCAAACTAGATTTAGGGTTGAATGATAGCAATCATGGATTATCCCAAAAGTAGGATTGCTAGGTTAAGGTAATATCCATCAATTGAGTTGTGATTGATGCTTGCATTCTAGAGTAGCTAACTAGGATCTCGAAGATAAGACATGGACAGCTACGAGAGTAGGTTCTATGCCATAATAGTCTTTGTTGAACTAGGCTGTTAGGCGCATGCGAGAGCTGGTCTAATAAGTCTGGTGGACTTATCAAATCTAGCTCCACACTTCTTTTTGATTTCACTGTCGATTGATATCAGGCCTTAGCCGTCGATTAATGGTCTTTCCTTTTGCTCACATACAAGAGTTGGAGTTAAAAAGGTCAGAATAGTTAACATTTGAGTTCTAGTATATTTACATTTCCATGTTCCATATTCCCTATAATCTATTAGGCTTGAAACCCTAGATCTAGCATATTTACATTTACATTTACATTTACATCTAGTTAATTCATAGCATATTTCAATATTTGCATCATTAGAATATTTTTATATTTGCATTAGTAGCACATTTCCATATTGCATCCCTACCTCTTTATAAGAAATATTTCCTTGATTGATTGTTCACCTCTGATATATATATTTACCTAGCTTAGTCTATAGAAATAAGAAATCTATTGTGTGTCATTGCTCCTTGTGGATTTGATCCCTAAGTACTACACCTGATCTCTCTTGGCAAGAGTATTGTTTTGTGTGTTAAGATTATAGTTAATTTGATAGTTAATTGTTTAGGATATTTATACCTTGCTAGAACAATAAACACATGCATGTCAAATTTGGCGACATTGCCAAGGAGCATTGATTGCCATTAGATTTAATTTCTAGGATTTAGTCTACGTTTGTTTCTACTTTTCAAGTTACTAACTTTTCTTTTCTTTTGTTTTTAAGGTACATGAAAAGAAGAACCAGGAGCAATAAAAGACAAAAACTAATATTCTTTGACCCCGACAGACTTGAAAGTACGATCCACAAAGAAATAAGACAAGCATTGATTGACAGCACATGTAACGGGTCGATCGACAGCACATGTAACGCGTCGATCGACAGCACATGTAACGCGTCGATCGACAGCACATGTAACGCGTCGATCGACAGCACATGTAACGCGTCGATCGACAGCACATGTAATGCGTCAACCGACACTTCTTTACGGACCGTATCAACCGACATCCAAACTCTAGCATCGACCGACACTGACCACATAGCATCAATTGATAGAAACTTACCCGCATCGATCGATGGAAGTAGACGACTTCAGATGGTTGCGACTTTAATATTGGTTAGGGATGAGAATGGAGACATGCATGACCCCGACGGTCATCTGCGTAATGCAGCAGGTTAGAAGATAGACGATCATGGGACCATAATCCTCGATACAAAAGCAGAAGCAGACGCTACAGTAGCTCAACCTGAAGCTAATGCCCAAGAATCTTAGAGTAAACTGTCTGACTAAAACCGTCCAAGCCAGTTCTACGCTAACAGATCCGCCATTCGTCCTCCAGCTTTTCAGAGACACGATTTTGAAATCAAGCTCGCCTTCTTCGGACTTGTAGCACAAGCACCCTACCATGGGTTGCGACATGAGCACTCTATGGATCATCTGGAGCGATTTGAGGATCTAGTGACTGCTATTAAAGCCAATGGAGTCCTTGAAGATTATCTCTTTTGTAAGCTCTTCAAGTACTCACTTGCTGGAGAAGCTTCATATTGGCTCAAGTAGTTACCACCATGATCCCTGACATCCTTGACTGTCATCAAGAACGCCTTCTTGCGTAACTTCTTTGACGACACAAGAGCAGAAGACTTGAGGAGCAAGATTGCTACTTTTTCACAAGACCCTTCAGAATCTTTCAAAAACTCCTAGATCAGATTCAAATTATACCAGAGAGATTGTCCACATTATGGATTCAACAAAGTGCAGCTTCTTAGCACTTTCTTTAGAGGTATTGGATTACAGTACCAGATGGCCTTGGACACAGCTAGTGAAGGAAATTTCAGCACCAAGAGTCCTCAAGAAGTTACAAGATTGATTGAGAAACTGGCATACAGCAGCACCAAGAGCACATACATTGAGAGAAAGAAATCAACTCCAAAATTGAACAAGAAGCAAATTGAAGAAGTCAAGGAAAAACTGGATAGTGTTCAGAAATTTCTTGGGAAGCATGTCACTTTTGTAGAAGTAGAAGCAATAGAGCCTGGAGAAGATGAGATTGAAGAAGAGGATGTGAACTACATTGGTGGGAATGGTTTCCAGAGACAAGGTAATCCAAGTTTCAACAGGAGCTCCTATGGGAATGGTCAAAGGAGTAATCTTAATCAGAGTTCACGTCGAAGGCCCTTCAACAACAACAGAGCTTATGAATCTTCTTATTACCAGAACCCTCCTCCAAAAGCTCAAGGAAGCAAGATCGAAGCAATGGTTGACAGAGTTTTAAAAGGATATCAGAATATGACTGTGGATTTCAATGGAAAGATAGATGGTTTGTACCTCAACCTCAACACCAAATTTGAAAATCTCAACACCCATGTAAAGAAGCCGGTGAATCAGGTGATGCAAACAAGTGAAACTATTAGGAGACATGAGAGCCTGATCAAGGAGAAAATAAAGGCTGTACAAAAGCACAACGTCAATGCACTGATTGATGATGATTTTTGGCAAGAGGTCAGGAGAGAAAGGCTCCAAGAAGGATATTTTCGCGTGGAAAGTTCTATGTCATTCGGCAGTTCGCATTGGTGTCGATTGACACCAAGTAATGTGCACCGATCGACAATAACTCCTGCAGTATCAGCAGCTTCGTGTGAATCGACTAACGTTATTCGATACAGATACGAGACAATCGACCGACAGGGAGATGGAAGCATTGATTGACGATGCGACTTGAGCATCGATCACCAGATGAGAAAATGGGTTCGACTACCAACCATGACAACTTCAACACAGATACTGACATGTCTGAAGCTATGGATCTTGATAGAGAAGATGAAGGACATTCCAAGAGGAAGCAAAAGATCCCCAAACATCAACGCAGAGAGGAAAATGAAAAAGAGATGGATATCTTTGTTAAAAGAGTCTCCAAAATTCCTTTAGACATCTCTTTTGATGAATCTTATTATACACACAGGTTGTGGATGTTCTTTAGGGAATCAAGGGAGACATAAGAGGATATAGAGATCATATTCAATCATCTCAGAAAAAGGATGAAACATATGACTTGTCCGAAGAAGAAAAGTGATCATGGGAAGTTCGTAGTTCCATGCTTCATCAAAGGAACCAAATACACCAATGCCCTCTGTGATACTGGATCATCAGTGAGTATCATGGCAAAAATTACGGCAAAGGAGCTTAACCTGAAAGTGGAACCCTCCAATGATTCCTTCATATTTGTAGACTGCTCAAAAATGAACACATGAGGGATAGTAAAAGATGTTCCAGTGCAAATTAACAACACCCTAATCCCAGTGGACTTCCATGTGATGGATAGTCAGATAGATTGGAACTCTTCACTACTACTTGGGAGATCATTTATGGCTACTGTGGGAGCCACCTGCGATATGAAGCTAAACAAGTTGTATCTATCCCTAATTGATCAAAATATTTTCTATAAACTTGCCAAGAATAAGAGTAAGGCTACTCTGATTGAATTGTGTAATTATGAAAAACTTGTGGCCACATGCTTCTGCGATTATGACTTCAATGAAGAGTCTGAAGATGGAGCATCAATCGATACCCAACACAGAGCATCAATTGACGCGTATTCCGTTCAGCAATAGGTTGACACCCACCATTCGTTATCGATCGAAACACCTATTCTAGAAACGATAAACATCTGCCACCCAGATGGCAGTTACACCCCAGCCTATCTCGAGTACAACGAAGATTACATAGAAGAAGAGATAATCGAGTATTGTGGTATTGCTAAGGAAGAACCTGGTGTTTTTCAAGTTTCCCATCGACTCGGGAATTTAACATTGATTGACGGTAACCATTCGCCATCGATCGATAGTAACCAAGAAGCAGAATCCAAACTAGATTCAGCTGCAGATGTTTACCAGAACTACATATGTTTACCAGAACATGCAGTAAAGATCTGTATGTCTATGGAGAATCAAAGGGCATACAACAGAGCAAAGATTGATGATATTGTGCTTGAGATATACAAAGCTCAGGAGATGTCACTAGATGATTTCTACAAGAGGGTTGATGATGTCTACTATCCGATAGACAACTGCGTCACTGGTGTGACTACACGCATGGATGAGATGAATTAAGATTTGGATACTATACAAAGACAACATGCGATTAGGACAGAAGAACCAACATCGATCGATGGTACCTTACGACCATCGATCAACATTAAAGCCAACAGACAGAAGATAGCAGCATAAACACAATTGGAAGATTGGTTCGATAAGATTGTTTTTTTCTCAGAGCCTGATGAAGGAAGAAATTTCTCAACAGTTGGAAGATATATCAGAGACTACAACTGCTATACTTAGAATGCTACAACACAGTATTGAGAACGTACAAAGGAGAATGCATTCAATGGAGGTTGCTAAAGAGGTTATAAGGAATGAGAAAACCATAAGAGATGAGGCAATGAGGAGCTTCATTGGCACATGGTTTCAGAAGAACAGAGAAGATGTAGACACTTGTTTTCCAAGTATTGATCCAGCTCCATACTAGTTGATATGTTGCGTTTTTAGCGTATTCTAACCCATGTTTTCAATCGTTTTTCGAGTCTTGTTGTTGTTTATCTAGTCTTTTCAGGTCAGTAATGCTTTGGGATGGAGTTTTGAGCACAAGGAGCAAGGAAAAGAAGAATGTGTGAAATGGAGCCAGATCGATCAATCCAGGGAGTGGATCGATCGATCCAAAAATGCAAATTCAGCTCTTTGGTGCGGGACAGATTTCGATCGTCCGAGCAAGAAGCCAGTCGATCCGCATAACATGGATCGATCGATCCCCTCCTGGATCGATCGATCTCCTGGTCGATCCGTTTTTGCACAGATTTACAGAACATATTTCGATCGACCAAGATAAGAAGTGAGTCGATCTTCATTATACAGATCGACCGATCCACTCCTGGATCGGTCGATCCCGTGGTCGATCCAAGCTAGTCTGCACGCAAGAAAACCAGATTTTTTGGTTTTATTCATGTTTGAACCGGTTTTGTTTAGGGATTTCATGAAAAACGTATTGAACCCTATTTGTTGCAAATGCTGAGTGTTTTTCTCAGTACGTTTTCATTTTACATTGGATTGCTTTTTGCTTTTGGAGATTGTAAGCTCTAGGGAGAAGAAATCTATACTCTTGATAGAGAAGCTCTTTCTGAACCCTATTTGATTCCACATTTCTATTCAATGAATCATTCTGTTATTTTTTGTGTTCTTCATTTCATGTTTGAGTAATCCTACAGTTAGGCTAGGGTGAATCGAAGAGATCCATGAATCATTGAGACTGATATGTTAGATAGGGGTTAATCCCATTGGTTCTTCATCTAGATGTATCTTATTGCTTGAACTGGACTGCGCACCTAGTTCATGATCTCTAGGTTGTTTAAACTCACCAAAAATGATTGTTTAAACTCCTGAAATGGATCTAGATGAACAAGTGTTCATAACCGGCGGTAGTCGTTGTTAGGAAACTTGTGAACAAATCAAACTTGTTAAATTGCATGATTAGAATTCTAGATAAAACGGAAGTTGATCTTTAGATTTCTAATTCATAGGGTTTAGTTTACCGAAAGTTAACTAAACTATGCTTGTTGTTTGAGTTCGAGAATGGTTTAAATCTGAATCCCCTGTTTAGCATTCATATCTTGATTTATGTTTTCCTGAGAATACCCATGGCCTAGCGTTTTTATTCATCTGTGAAACTTTATTTACATTTTGTTATTTTACATTTCGGAAATTGAAACAACCAAAGAAACTCTTGTCGTTCTAGCTTGACTTTTCTCTCGAAGATTTATAGTGTAACCTTGGTCTCTGAGGAATTCGATCCCTATATACTACCGCGCACTACCGTGCACTTGCGGTTGGTTTTTGTGGTTAAAACTTGAGTACATCAAGTTTTTGGCGCTATTGTCGGGGACAAATAGCGTTACCTTTGAATCTAGGACTAGAGTCTAGTCTAGAATTTTATTTTTGTTGTTACTAATAAGTTCTTTCTTATCTTTCTTGCGTGTGTTTCAGGTGTATGAGCACAGGAAGCAACGTTAGCAAGAATCAAAAGAGAGAACAACAGAACTAGAAGAAGACACATGGCTGGTCAACAAGATCTGCATGAAGGATTGGGAGATAACCAAAATCTCCACATGGGTAATGAGCAAGAAGTTAACAATCCTGCTGGAAATGCTGGTGGTGGTATTCCACCGCGCCATCCTGCTCAAGAGCAAAGGAGACCTCAGCTTCGTTCTATTGGAGCTATTGATACTCCACATGCCTTCTATCAGAACCGGTCTGCGATCCAGCCTCCTCCTATCAACAGGCAGGATTATGAGATCAAACCTCAGATCATAGCTTTGGTCAAGCAGCACATGTTTCATGGTCTGCCTTCTGAGAGTCCTATGGATCACATTGAGAACCTTGAGGAGATCTGTAGCGCAACGAGATCCAATGGGGTCCCAGCTGATTACCTTCGTTGCAAACTGTTTGCATTTTCTCTGGGAGATAAAGCTTTGAGATGGCTGAATTCTCAACCTGCATGATCTATTACTACTTGGGATCAATGCAGAGCTTTGTTCTTGGACAGTTTCTACACCAAATCCAAGATAGCTAACCTGAGGAGTAAGATCACAAACTTCCAGCAGAATGCTTCTGAGCCATTGAATGAAGCATGGGAGAGGTTTAGAGAGTATCTGAGAGAGTGCCCACATCATGGGTACTCGAGTGTACACACCAAAACTGCCATATCCAGTGAAACAAAGGAAGTCTCGCAGAGATTTAGAGGCAGCTAAGTGTAAGGAAATGGTGAGCGAATTGACTGTGAAACTCTCATTGGAGGATGTTGTTAAGATGATGTCTGCTTTGAAGAGGTATGTGAAGAGTTTGGTGACAAAGAAGGCTTCTCCTAAAGAGAGTGTTATGTCTATCTCCAAGAGATGTAGCACACTGCTTCAGAACAGAGTTCCAGAGAAGATGGAAGATCCAGGGAGCTTTGTATTGTCATGTGAGATTGAAGGTGCTATCTTCAGGAGGTCTCTCTACGATTTGGGATCAAGTGTGAATTTGATGACATACACTGTGGCTAAGAGGCTTGGTTTCACCAACTTTAAACCCACAAAAATCCAGCTAGTTTTTGCAGATCGCTCAGTGAGACATCCAGTTGGTGTTGTCTTAGACATTGACGTGGTGATTGAAAATTACAAGATTCCTGCAGATTTTGTAGTGCTGGAACTGGATCAAGAGCCAGAAGATGATGAAGATGAGGAAATGACTGAGGAGTTACTGAGAGATGATCTTCTGGAGATTGCTCTTACTCTAGCTGAGAGTGAGCATGGGTACTTGAATGAGGATACAGCCGGGTTTGCTAAGGTGTTGAATTCTGGGGTGCAAATGGCACATATGGTAGCCTTTCTGAGTCTTGATGAAGGGAAATCACCTACACCAAAAGCTACTGCGGATCATCTCAACCCATGGAGTGAACTGAGAGCTCCAAAGGTGGAACTCAAAACACTTCCAACAGGGCTAAGGTACGCATTTCTTGGTCCTAACTCTACTTATCCTGTGATCATCAATGCTGAGCTGAACAACGTTGAAACTGCTAAACTTTTGTGTGAGTTAAGGAAGTTTCGTAGAGCAATAGGCTACTCGCTAGATGACATTCCTGGTATATCACCTGATCTTTGTATGCATAGGATATATGTAAAAGATGAATCAAGGAATTCTATAGAACATCAGAGGAGGTTAAACCCGAATCTAAAAGATGTTGTTAAGAAGGAGATAATGAAACTTCTAGAAGCTGGAATAATTTATGCTATCTCTGATAGTAAATGGGTTAGTCCCGTGCATGGTGTACCGAAGAAAGGTGGAGTAACAGTAATCAAAGATGATAAGAACGAGTTGATTCCCACTAGAACTGTCACTGGTCATAGAATGTGCATAAACTATAGAAAGTTGAATGCTGCAACTAGGAAAGATCATTTTCCTTTGCCATCTATTGACCAGATGCTTGAAAGATTGGCTAACCATCCATACTACTGCTTTTTAGATGGTTATTCAGTTTTTTCCAGATACTGATTCATCCAGATGATCGATCAGGAGAAAACCACATTCACATGTCCTTATGGCACATTTACTTATCGCAAAATGCCATTCGGTTTGTGCAATGCGCCAGCCACGTTCCAGAGGTGTATGATGTCTATTTTTACTGACATGATTGAGGATATAATGGAAGTATTCATGGATGATTTCTCTGTCTATGGATCTTCGTTTTCTGTTTGTCTTTCTAATCTGTGCAGGGTACTTAGGCGGTGCGAGGAAAAGGATCTGGTGTTGAACTGGGAGAAGTGCCACTTCATGGTCAAAGATGGCATTGTTCTTGGACACAAGATTTCAGAAAAGGGCATTGAAGTTGACAAGGCTAAGATCGAGGTGATGACGAGTCTACAGCCGCCTGATTCGGTAAAAGGGATCAAAAGTTTTCTGGGTCATGCGGGGTTCTAGAGGAGGTTCATTCAAGACTTCTCCAAGATTGCAAGGCCTTTGACTCGTCTTCTCTGCAAGGACACTAAGTTTCACTTCAACAACGAGTTCTTGGAAGCTTTTCATACCATCAAGGGACCACTAGTTAGTGCACCAATTGTCCAACCATCGGACTGGGAGTTGCCTTTCAAGGTGATGTGTGATGCCAGTGATTACGCTGTGGGGGCTGTCTTCGGGTAGAGGAAAGAAAAGAAGCTTCATGTCATTTACTACGCAAGCAGGACACTCGATGATGCACAATGCAACTATGCCACTACTGAGAAGGAGCTGCTAGCCATTGTTTATGCTTTTGAGAAGTTCAGATCCTATCTTGTTGGATCCAAGGTCATAAGCCTTGTTCGGGAGAAAGACGCAGCATCAGCGGCTGGAGGCCATTAATTAACACATACGATGGAAAAACGAAGTACAAATCAGAGAGAAAAGAGTCAATGGCTTTTAAAAGTTGACTCTAGATTTCTGAAACGGTGACGCTATTGATTTCCAGCGCCCCCGAGTCTATTACATCTGAAATGTTAAATTAACGCTGCGACTAAATCCTGTAAATTATTCTTCAACTCCAGGCTTTAGTTTTGAACGCTGACGCTAGTTTCAGCGTTTGCTAGCCGAACATGCCTATAGTCCACACCGATCATGCTGCATTGAGATATCTGCTCTCAAAGAAGGATGCAAAACCGAGGTTACTGCAAAGGATTCTCTTAGTGCAGGAGTTTGACCTTGTGATCAAAGACAAGAAAGGGATTGAAAATAGAGTTGCAGATCATCTGTCTAGACTGAAGGTGGAAGAAGAGTTACCTCTGGCTGATACTCTTCCGGTAGAAACTATTTATGCAGTAAGTGTCCAATACAATGATGGGTATGTGCCAGTAAAAGATGCAAGCATTCCAAAGGTGCCTTTGTTTTCAGAGATTGCCAACTACCTAGCTGCAGATCAAGAACCTCTTAAGTTTACTGGAAATGACAAGAAGAAATTCTTAAAAGATGTCAGACGCTACTTCTGGGATGAGCCATTTTTGTACAAGCAGTGTGCTGACAATGTTTTCAGAAAGTGTGTCACTGAAGAAGAGATTTCAGGTATCCTATTCCACTGTCATGGTTCCAACTACGTTGGACACTTTGCTGCGAGCAAGACTGTTTCGAAGATTCTACATGCTGGTTACTGGTGGCCTAAAATGTTCAAAGATGCCCATTCCTTTGTTTCTAAGTGTGATGCATGTCAGAGACAAGGAAATATCAGCAAGAGAAACGAGATGCCTCAGAACTTTATCTTGGAAGTTGAGGTGTTTGATGTCTGGAGCTGGTTATACAGTTTCTTTCCTCCACCGAGCTGCACTATAAGTCATAGACGAATAGGGTGGCTAGTGAAGGCAAGCTTACCTTCCTAATCCATGGAGTACTTTATGAGATGACCATTCATCAGCTGTGTACACTGTTTGGGTTCGAAACCAAACATGAGGCGTGCTCTCTACCCGATTTCCCTCAGGCTTGTCTCTTATGGAGTGAGATCGCCAAGACCAACTACGTTTCCAGAGAGGCCAAGCTTGCTATGGTTAGGAATCCAGTTCTACGAGTGATCGCCAAGTATTTGGGTCATCTTCTGCTAGGAAAAGAGGAAGCAGGATCACTTACAGGAGATGAGGCACAACTCATTCATTACGGGCTGCCTTTAGCTCTCAGGCCGGTTTATGACTTTGGAGAGTACCTCCCGCAGAGCTTTCAGTTAACATGGGAGCACTGTTCGCCGATATGCTATTTGCTAGGAAGTTCAGAGGCTTGCGTGATCACTTCAAGAAACCTTTGGATGAATCCATAGGTGGTCTCCTCACTCGGATCTTCAAGTATCATGACATCGATCTCTCGAGGACTCCTTGTTTGGATGCTATTAGCAGGTTTGATGCCCAGTTCCTCACTAACACCAGAACTCTCTCCCCTGGTAAGATCTACCGGTTTACCCTTCCTGATGGCGAGGTCCTTCTCTGCAAGCTCCCACAACCTTCCATTACATCTTTGACGTATGTGGAGAACATGCGCTTCAGGCCTCCAGCTGAGTTTCTCTACACACCTCCTACACCAGGTCCCCAATGTCGCCGAGGCTTTTCTTCTTCAGGTCCAGCTCAGAGAGAAGACGAGCATGACCCTACTCCTGACTTCACAGCTGATCACACTGCCCATCCCTCTATGGAGTACTTGCTGCCAGCTTACACGGGACAGTATGACCCTGCAGCGTCAACCTTGCATGGTACACCGCAGCAGCAGTTCGCTTGGACTGCAGATACACTAGGGAAGCTCTCGACGATGATGCAGACCATTTGGGGAGCACTTGCGAAGGTCCGATGTCCACCACCTCAATCTTGTTGCCGCGCTCTGCAGACTTCCGAGCATTCCGAGCCTGCTGATGACATTGGAGGCATACCTGATGTTGCTGGACATAGAGATACCGACACCTTGGACGACGATGATGCAGCCGATTCAGACCCTGATGCACGCCTTCCTAGGCACAGGCGTGGACTAGGACAGAGCAGGAGCTGCAGTCCTGACGACCATGCGTGATCAGTATCATCTCTTTCTATCCATTGTATTATATCATTTTCTTTATCTTTATGTACTTTTGCATTTGTCGTATTCTCCTTTGGATTTATTTTTCACGCCGAGGCGGTGTGAAATAAGTCTGGAGGAGAGTACATTCTAGGACTAACGTTATCTTGTGTTTTTGTTGAGTCAATTTGTTTCAAATCAGTCTGTTTTATTGATTCAGTTTGTTTCAATTCAGTCTGTTTTATCGAGTCATAAAAAAAAAAAAGAGGGTCTGAAATTATGAACTGTTCTTGGAACTGCTGTCTATCTAATGTTTCAGTGACCATTCTTTCAGCTAATGACTGCAGACTGTACAACGTAGAAAACACCGAAGTGGATTGATCTACCATTACCATCCATACTTGTTTGGGTGTTTGAAGGGTCCAAAGCTGACCCCCCGTCTAATAAACTTGATTTATATTGTCTTGGGACTTGGCATACATTGGATCAGACTCTTCATTCAAGTCTGAAAAGACTAGTTTTTGTGAGTATAGTTTCCCTTTCTCTCCCCTTCCTAAAAACAAAATGAAAAATGAAAAGAGAAACAAAAAGAGAAAGATAAAGGTCAAAAAGAAGTGAACCAGGTGCTTAGTGGCAACCACCATTAATGCTTGTGTCTCATGGAAGCCTGTTGCAAAAAAACTCATTCAATAAAAAAAATAAAGTGATACCCTACAAAGTAGGGAGAAATTGACTGAGTGAAGCGAGAAAAGGGAAAGGAAAGAAATTATATGTGTGATCAAGAACTTGAATGAGTAAGAATCCATGTGTCTTGTAATCAATATTCCCTCGATGAGACTGCACGTTCAGCTCTAAATGGGGTTGGTGATGGTGAATTTGGACAACTCTCATGAATTGTGGGCTGAAATTTGTTGGGTTGCTAAGCTGAGGTCGAGTACATGGAGTACCTTCTTTGGTTGGTGCGATTAGATATGGCTTGCAACTGACAATGGTAACGCAGTGTTCTAAAGGATATGTGAGTTCTCACGTTTTCAAACCTCTTTCTCGGATCATGGTAATTTTCTTGAGGACAAGCAAAAGACTAAGTCTGGGGGAGTTGATATGTTGCTTTTTTAGCGTATTCTAACCCATGTTTTCAACCGTTTTTTGAGTCTTGTTGTTTTTTATCGAGTCTTTTCAGGTCATGAATGCTTTAGGATGGAGTTTTGAGCACAAGGAGCAAGGAAAAGAAGAATGTGTGAAATGGAGCCAGATCGATCGATCCAGGGAGTGGATCGATCGATCCAAAAATGTAAATTCAGCGCTTTGGTGCGAGAAAGATTTTGATCGACCGAGCAAGAAGCCAGTCGATCCGCATAACATGGATCGATCGATCTCCTCCTGGATCGATCGATCTCCTGGTCGATCCGTTTTTGAATGGATTTGCGGAACATATTTCAATCGACTGAGATAAGAAGTGAGTCGATCTTCATTATACATATCGACCGATCCACTCATGGATCGGTCGATCCCGTGGTCGATCCAAGCCGGTCTGCACGCAAGAAAACCAGATTTTTCGGTTTTATTCAAGTTTTGAACCGGTTTTGTTTAGGGATTTCGTGAAAAACATGTTGAACCCTATTTGTTGCAGTTGCTGAGTGTTTTTCTCAGTACGTTTTCATTTTACATTGGATTGCTTTTGGCTTTTGGAGAATGTAAGCTCTAGGGAGAAGAAATCTATACTCTTGATAGAGAAGCTCTTTCTGAACCCTATTTGATTCCACATTTCTATTCAATGAATCATTCTGTTATTTTTTTATGTGTTCTTCATTTCATGTCTGAGTAATCCTACAGTTAGGCTAGGGTGAATCGAAGGAATCCATGAATCATTGAGACTGATATGTTAGATAGGGGTTATTCCCATTGGTTCTTCATCTAGATGTATCTTATTGCTTGAATTGGACTGCGCACTTAGTTCGTGATCTCTAGGTTGTTTAAACTCACCGAAAATGATTGTTTAAACTCCTGAAACGGATCTATATGAACAAGTGTTCATAACCGGCGGTAGTAATTGTTAGGAAACTTGTGAACAAATCAAACTTTTTAAATTGCATGATTAGAATTCTAGATAAAACGGAAGTTGATCTTTAGATTTCTAATTCATAGGGTTTAGTTTACCGAAAGTTAACTAAAATATGCTTGTTGTTTGAGTTCGAGAACGATTTAAATCTGAATCCCCTGTCTAGAATTCATATCTTGATTTATGTTTTCCTGAGAATACGCATGGCCTAGCGTTTTTATTCATCTGTGAAACTTTATTTACATTCTGTTATTTTCATTTCTGAAATTGAAACAATCAAAGCAAACTCTTGTCGTTCTAGCTTGACTTTTCTCTCGAACATTTATAGTGTAACCTTGGTCTCCGAGGAATTCGATCTCTATATACTACCGTGCACTTGCGGTTGGTTTTAGTTGTTAAAACCTGAGTACATCACTAGTCAGAAAGTTCACAACATCGAGCTTAAGACTCTAACCAAGCGATGAGTGGGAGGCAACCCACTATTTAGTAAGTTTTTAATTAGTTTTAATTTTATTAATCTAATTTCAGATTTTATTTTATTATTGCAGGTTTTAATCTAAAAAAAACAAAGAAGATAGTCTGCACAGAGCATCGACCGATACTTGATCACTATCGATCGACGGAGTAACGTTAGTATCGATCGATCGCCACTTAACTGTATCGACCGACGGTCACCATCAACAAAGCAGGTATATCGTTTTTTCTTGTTAAATTTGGTCATTTTGATTTATTTTCTTTATCAACCGTAGACTGTATAACACTGGTAATAATGTTGTTTAAGTTTGGGGGAAGTTTACTGATATTTTGTTCTATTTTGAGTTTTATACTTATTAAAAAGAAGAAAAAGAGAAGTAGAAACTTATAGGTTCAACATCGATCGATTGTGAAAAATCAACATCGATTGACCATGGATCACGAACATCGATCAACCCCACCTGCCTACCATCAGTCGACACTCTCTATAGAGACATGTATTGAGTTTTCTACTTAAGCTATTTACTTATGTAAATTACCTATGACCCCACTATTCGCATACAACTTTGCCCAAAAAGCAAAAGAAACAAAAAAGAAAGAAAGAAAAAAAGAAAAAGAGAAAATCAAAAATAAGATGGCACCATTATATTGTCCATTAAGTTTGAGATCTAAGAAGATTCAGAGAAGAGAAAAAAGGGAAGAAATGGATCAAAGAAGACTTTGTGCCTAGTTGTTCAGATACTTGCATAGATAAGAGTCCATGTGTCCTTTGATCGATACTCTCAAGGTAAAGCTTGCACTTTTATTTTATGCAAAGAAATGAGATTAGTAGAGGGGTGAGTCAGACTAGTATTTGCTAAGTTCTTTGTAGAATGGGTTTGGTTGCTATACTAGGATATAGTACATAAAATTTCTTTGTGATTGACTTGATAGAATGTGGTTGCAACAAAGTAGGGTGACAGTTATACTTAGACATTATGTGAGTCTCCGCTTTTCAAAACTTCTTTCACATATTTTGTTTGTTTGAGGACAAGCAAAAAGTTAAGTTTGAGGGAGTTGATATAGCCTATTAATTACAAGTTTTAGGCCATGTTATAGGCTCTATTTAGGATCTATTATGTGTGTATAGGCAATGTTTTGGAGTATTTACAGGTCCATGAACGTTTTGGAGATATATGAGATACATGGAGCTTTTGGAGCATAGAGAGGAGAAGAATCCGTAGCTGATCATTTAAGGAGTCGAATAAGCCATTGATCGACGACACATATTTGGCGTCGACCGATGATTGAATACTAAGGACGGTCGATGCAACACATTTGCCATCGATCAACGACCAACTCGTAGACAACATATTTCAAGCCCAAGTCAGAATGACGAAAAGGCCCTGGAGGAGTTTTGACCTAAGATTAGGGTCTTGTATTTATGTCTTAAGGAGAGACAGAATAAAGGGAATTCGAATAGCATTACTATTGTTCTATTGTATTAGGGTTAGGAGAGAAAGGAGGAACTCGTTTGGTTTTTATTTAATTTCTATTCTACATCTATTTCATCTACGATTTTTGTGACAAAGATTATGTTTGAGTAGTTATCAAACTAGATTTAGGGTTGAATGATAACAATCATGGATTAGCCCAAAAGTAGGATTGCTAAATTAAGTTAATATATATCAATTGAGTTGTGCTTAATGCTTGCATTATAGAGTAGCTAACTAGGATCTCAAAGATAGGACATGGACAACTACGAGAGTAGGTTCTATGCCAGAATAGACTTTGTTGAACTAGGCTGTTAGGCGCATGCAAGAGATGGTCTAATAAGTCTTGTGGACTTACCAAATCTCGCCCCACACTTCCTTCTGATTTCACCGTCTATCGATATCAGGCCTTAGCCATCGATCAATGGTCTTTTTTTTTGCTCGCATACGAGAGTTGGAGTTTAAAAGATCAGAATACTTAACATTTGAATTCATTATATTTATATTTGCGTGCTTCCTATTCTCTATAATCCATTATGATTAAAACCCTAGATCTAACAATTTTACATTTACATTTACATCTAGTTAATTCATAGCCTATTTCCATATTTGCATCATTAGCATATTTTTATATTTGCATTAGTAGCATATTTCTAAATTGCATCCCTACCTTTTGATAAGGAATATTTTCTTAATTGATTCTTTACTTCTTATATATATATATTTACCTAGCTGAGTCTTTAGAAATAAGAAATCTATTGTGTGCCATTGCTCTTTGTGGATTTGGTCCTAAGTACTACACCTGAACTTTCTTGACAAGAGTATTGTTTTGTGTGTTAAGATTAGGGTTAATTTGATAGTTAATTGTTTAGGATATTTATATGTTGCTAGAACAATAAACACATGCATGTCACGTACCATCAAAGAAAAAGGAAAGATGATGTTTTTAGGATATTCAGAAATAAGTCATATTTCCTTGCAAAGGAGTCATGATCTAGTTTCAAAAAGATCACATTCTCCAGGAGAAAAAAGAGATTCGCAAAAGTGGAAATCAGCTGATTTTTTCGAATAAAACAATCCTAATCCGAAGCTATAAGATTCTTATACTGGCCCGTAAATCCAAATAACAAGACCCTATTGCACCATGTTATTTCTTCAGAACCCGACTTTGTGCCAGAACTGAGGACATTCGACAAAAACATCAAGTACGCATTCAAGTACTGTGATAATTCTTGGTTAGGCCCTGCGGCACTGAAATGACAAGGTATCAAGGCGATAAGTCAAATAAATAAGTCTTGCCATCCACTGAAATGAAAGTCCAGGATCCTAAATCCTGCTAGGTTAATCGATCTAAACAGGCTCCTAGCCTGGAAATATCTATTAGACCGAGGTCTATCTCCGGAGAAATAATTCTCCTCCAGGTTCAAATATGGTCCAGGCCTAAGAAGAACCTGTAAATGGCATTATAGAAGCGACCTCCCGCCCAAAATAGGCTTGATGAGAAGGATTTTCCCCGTTGGCCGAAGTGCATAGGTTATCACCCGAATTCAATTATAAAATCAAAAATAAGAGGCAAACTGTTGGGAGAAAAACAATCCAGGAAAAAAAAATACTCCAGTTCCCGAGGAGGAAGCTTGCCTTCAGATCCTTGCTAGGAGAATCCTGGCTCAAATCATGCTTCAATTCCTGACTCCAGGTAAAAATGGAAGATTTGTATTAAAGGGGATCCTTCCATATTTCTGAGTATGGATAACTCTAACCTAATAGCCGACCAAGACTAAGCTATAAAAGGGAAGCCCAAACCCTAGAAGAAGGGATCAACATTCAGAGACTAGAGCTAGTCGGTTATTACTAGGGTTTATACACCAAACATTGTAGTTTCTGCTCATATCATCGATAGAATCTCTCTTTTAGTCTCAGTTATTGCTACTCTCTTGTTTGTAAATTAATTGTTCCGTGGTACCTGCAAATATCCCACATAAAAACACCCTAACTATATTTTTCTGGGAGTATCCTAGGGGTCTTTGTGTCAGAAATTTATGATGAATACCATAAGGCTAATACATGGAGAAGCGCCCTTTCTCTTATCCCAGGCCGACTGTAGATGCGTTGGCTTCTTGGTTGCAGATCCTTCTCTTTTTCCAGTACCTAATCCTGAATATTATGGGAACTGGGAGTTGATGAGTTCTTGCCACTGAGTGCTAACATGAGATCATCAAGGATCTGAGCGAGGGCGTTTGCAGGGTGAGATACTATTTCTTCGCGCCAAGGCATTGGCTTTGGCACTTCAACAAGATTTGGCACTTTAGAGGCCAGATCTTCAGCTCAATGGGAACTTATGAAGGAATGGCTGAAGAAGCGGATCTAGCGCTGGAATCTCGAAGAGGAATATTGGCAGTACCAACTACTGGTTGGAAGTGACGGTCACTTAGGGGGTTTCCCTTCTTTGGTTATCCCGAACCTTTGGAGCAAATCAATGCCTCATGGGAATCATTCCCATTGAAAACTCTTGCTTCCTGTTTTTTAAGGCTTTTATTATGTTTTTCCTTGTTTCTAGCCCTTCGATGGCTTTAAGACCTTTTATTGCATTCTTTATATAACTTGAGTTTTCTTGCTCTTATATGTTTTTGCCCTTAATGGATTCTAGAAATCTTCTTTCACAATCTTAATGTCATAGAATAATTGTAGTTTATGACTTCGAAGCTGATTCCTACGAGGCGGGATTTAGGATTTGTTGAAGTAGGAGAACCGTGTCGTTCTTCTAGCCCATTTGCCATTTTATGATCTCAGAAGATCTTTGGCCTTGCCATCTCAAACCTTTGAATTTAAATGAGACATTCACCATTGTAAATAGATTCTCCATACCCGGAGTCTTGAGAGAATATGTCGATAGGGGCCTGGATGCGTCTTTGCTTATGAGCCAGAACCCGGAATTTGGCAGGATTGTAAATCTAATTTACTGGAAATCTGTAGATTTCTTTGAGGATTTGAGCCAGGATTTCTCCAGGCAGGAACTAGAAGGTCGGCGTCTTGCTCGGAAGCTCGAGTGATCTCTTGTTTGATTATTTTCCCCAACAACGTCCATATTAAGTGTGACACAATCTTCTATCTTGTGACTGTGGTCATTATGGAATTCGAACTCCCAGTTTACGTTCCGAAAGGAATCCAGTGCTTTTATTTTATGAGGACACTTGACTGGGGGTCCATATGCCTCAGAACATTGACAAATTGAGCTTTGAGATGGATATATGAGAGATGTCTGACCTTGTGGACACTGCCATCCCTTCAGCTTTGTATAAGGATTGGTTATGATACATGTGGGAACCAAAATTTTCACAGTCGATTTTCGTTATCAGAGGAAAGTAAAGAATACCTTACTTTCCCTAAGGACCTGGATTTCTTCTTAGCCTAGGACAAGTGATCAAATAATGAGTAACAAAACACGAGATAATCAAATAAGAATTTGCGAGGTAAAGAGAAAGATCTTATTAAGTAGTTTCTGCGTAAGAGCGTTGCAATGATACAACAAGTTGTAAGAGCTGCGGCAGCAAGAGCTGTCAGAGAGTTCTCTAGTTATAACCACGTAACACCTAAACCTAGTTTGAGTCGTTTCTCGATAACAAAAACAAAATTGCTAAAAATCTCTCTAAGTGCGTAAGTTGCTAAAAAATTATGTCTCTCTCCTTGCTCCTCGACTTGGTCCTCTTTATATATGCCTCTAATGTCGGTCGTGTTTCCTTTTTCTTCTTGATTCGAGTTTTACCTTTTTGGAGATCTTTATTTATCTTCTCGAAAATCCATGTTTATCTCGGAAAGTTGACATTTATCCTCTTCTTCCATTTTTCTTTGTTCAAATCGAGTAAACCGTCATTGCTTCTGGGCCTGTTCTCACTTTAAACTGTAAGTGGAATTTTATTGTGTTTGCCATTTCAGACCGTTTGACGACTTACGCATTTTTACAATTCCTTTCAGAAAACCGTCGATTTGTCTTATGTACGTTTTTGATGTTTTTGGTCCTATGAACTGATGCAAACCAGACCATTTACTCGAAGATACGTATGTGTTAAGCTAACCTGTATCATCCTGATATTTGACTTCAACTTTTTATGAGAAAACACCGTCTTGCTTGTTTTCTTCGTAAGGTCGCAACGGAAACTCTGATTGCGACAAATAAAATACATTTCGATCGAGATTTAAAAGGTGAACATGATGAGGGCCTTATTGGGCAAAGAGAAAGCCTGTCTGCTGATATGGAAGAGTGGAAGAACCCTGTGTGGCAAAATGGAGACCAAGAGAAGGCTGTGTGGTGACTTTGACCAAAGAGAAAAGGTGTGTTGCAACTCTGACCAAAGGGAAAATGTGTGTGGTGACTTTGACCAAGAGGAGAAGCTGTATGGCGACTTTTACCAAGAGGAGAAGCTGTATGGCAACTTTGACCAAGAGGAGAAACTGTGTGGCGTCTTTGACTGAGAAGACTGGCTGTGTGGCGACTTTGACCAAGAGGAGAGGTTGTATGGTGACTTGGTGACCTGTGAAGCGATATGGGGAGCTTTGTGGGGCGAAATGGTGGAGTAAGAGAGCTCTGAGGCGAGATCGAAGCTGTGTGGCACCTTGGTGAGCTATGTGGGGACAAATTGTTGCTGTGAGGTGAGACCACTAGAATTCGCAGGAGAAGGCTCGAGTTTGTAACTCTGTTGGATGGATCTGCGAACACACAGAGGAACCCGTCGGAACAAAACACCCCTGCAATGTACTCCTCTCGCTTCGCGACCAACCATGGAGAACCGATGAAAAAGAAGTCGAGCGTGTCGACTTGGACATCAACGACCAGTCGGATCAGTTGGAGGAAGACGCTGACATACATCCAAGGAGAACGTGAAACCGGTCTGCTCGGCATGACAATAAAGGGAGCGACAATAATCATCGTAGGGTGAACATGATCATCGGAGAGTCACAGTTCTACCGTGATTTGGTCATTTTGAGGCATAATAAACCGGCGAAATCGACAAACCTCACTGCAATCCGCTCTTCATCAACCTCGTAATAAGAGACCTCGTAGTAGGCAGGGTCTTAATCAACACAGGAAGCACGGTCAACGTCATCTTCCGTGATATCCTCCAAAGGATGAATATCAAACTCGGAGAAATCGTACCAACGCCAAAACCCCTAACCAGGTTTTATGGCACACCATCAAAGACCCTCAGATCGATCACGCTCCTGGTCATAGCAAAAGAAGTCATCAAAATCGTTGACTTCGCGGTAGTCGACAATCCAGCCATCTACAACGTGATCATGGGAATGCCTTGGATAAACGCCATAAAAGTAGTACCGTCGACATACCATCTGGGCATCAAATTTCCGACTCTCAACGGGATCTCTGCGACCTGGGAATGTCAAAAACAGTTGTGGCTTTCCTTCTTGGCCAAACACAAATTACGACAGATCACCACGACCTCTATAGTCAAAACAAAACGCACAAACACAACTCAGGCCGCGCCTGAAAACTCTCTAAGCAAGGGTGGTTTAGAATCGTCCACCCAAGCAATGGCTACGTAAAATGACCAAGTGTCCAAGCCTAACGCTTTTGTCAATCCGTAAAATCCAAACCTGAATAAAGTCTCACAAATCTCTTTTATCGCAGAAATACTTGATCTAGCAACTTATTTAGGGCTACAACAGCAATCTGGAATTCGCTTAAAACGCCTAAGTAAAACAAAACAATCATCGCAAAACAAAAACTAACAATCGATCCTTCTAATGAATCCCAAATGCTTTTTTACCATCACTTGGTCGAAATTAGCCTTTTCACAAGCATTCACATAAACCCGCGAAGCAGTATACGAAAGAAAAACTTCTCACAAAAGAAAAAAGCTTTCTTAAAAACTACTACAAATTGATTCCCAGCCATATTCAAAGGATTACTCCCGGCCGAAACAAAATTCATACTCTATTAACTTTTTCACAATCATTCTAATGAAAGACATATTTTCAGAAAAAGCGAGATGTCGCGATTTATCGAAAATATTATTCCATATTTGAACTCTTAAAAAAATCCATATGCGACTATAAACTAACATCTTAAAAATCTCTGGCGATTGGCCCCGACACACAAATCAAAACATTTTCTAAACAAACATGTAGTCAGACCTTTTCTACGAAAATGGTCTTTTTACATCCGACGAGGCTAACATAGAATGCTGTACAAGAAAACCAAAAATTTGGTCAGAACTTCCAAACCATCTTTGGAAAGTAGTTGATTCCTACCAGACAAGTCATATAAGCTGAGAACCTATCATGGACTTTACATTAGTACAAATCAGGTTAAAATCGCAACAAGGAATCCGAAAGCCGATTAGTCGTCGCAAAACCTTAAACTGAAAGTAAACCTAGGTCTTACCCTAAATCCAGCACTCTGGTCTCTAACATCTCTAGACATGATATCAAAATCGATACGAGATCCTAAATCATGTCTCAACATTCATATCTAAACGCTCACGAAATTTATCAAAAAATTGTAAAATTTTCAAACATTCTTTCACCCTTCAAGGGTCATATTCTAAATTTCCAGACATGGAAGCCTCAGATGTGCTCTCGGACTGATCCACCTCTCAGTCCCCGCCCGCATTATTGACCCCAGCTTCCTCCATATTGGGTGAGATGGGAATCGGGTCCCAGAGCCCCCAGATCCTCTCTTTGATCGGAGGAACCATCAAATCAGCATTGGCACAAACGCCCATAAAACCCACCATCTTAACTACCTCGGACTGGAAAGAGTAGCCGACATCCTGCTTGCGGCACAAAATGGCAACGGAACTTTGGCCCTCACGGAAATCGCCAACGAGCTCTTGAGCTTCTTTGAGCTTCTTTGAGCTTCTCATACTCAGCCGCAAAGTTGGCAGCACGATTCTCAACCACAGCGATGACTTCCCACTTCCCTTTCTTCTCCGCACGACGGAGGGCTTTGGCATGCTTCTCAACCAACTCTTGATCACAAATGTTACGAGCGGCGGCCTTGCTTTACAGGTAGGCGATCTCCTTTTCCGCCTATTCGGTCTTAAAACGGCAGAGTCGCGCCTCCCGGAAACTAGCTTTTAGAGCCGTGTTTAACACGTGCAGTCCCTGCAGAGATCTCAAAAATTTAAGAAAGGGACTTGGTATCAGAAACTAACAAAGTTTAGGAAACAAACCCTATTGCACAATCAAGAGGCCTCCGCAAACGGGAGGCGGACCGAAGTGAGGAGGAAGTGAGGAGAAAAATTCATCAAAGTTGCAATCCGGAAAGGGAATGACACTAGTACCACTCCCATCCGGATCGCTGAGGTCATCCAGAAAGGGAATGACCTCAGTTATCTATCTCTCTCCCTCACAACAAGAACATCGTGAAACGCAGATTCATCCATGTCTGGATCAGTGTCTTCCTCTATGAATGCTCGAGGAAAGGCCCGAGACCGGTGATACGCTAACACTTTACGAACTTGCTTTGGAGAGAAGTAGCCCCAATAGAACGGGCCACCTTAGAGAAGGTCTCTAATGATGCACAAATCCTCAGGGATTGGGCAAAGAGGGTTGGTAACCGTGAAACAAAGAAAGCAGATATGAAGTCAGATATTGTCAAAATAAAAAGGCAAGCTTATATCTGATCAAACTACCATGCTGACTCCAATTACTACAAAACACGGGGATACAATTCTCAGCAATAGACGTACTGGTTACACGGACAAAGAAAAAACAATCCCTCCAGTCATGTCCATTGGAAGTTGCCCCCTTGATTATCGACATATGTTTGCAAGGATTCAAATGATACATGAGAGGGCTCGATGATGCCAACGGTTTCAAGAGTGCCTCGATGTAATCTGCATCAAAAATATACCTTGCTCTTGACTTAGAACCAAAATCTTGATAAGGTGTTGTAAACCAGTGAGGTTCATCTGGCTTATCGATAATCCAAAGTGGTCCATTGGTGCAATTAATTGAGATGCATTTTAAGTTGAATTCTATTTATTTATTAATGAATTAATAATTTTTTCTGGATTGTAACTTGGAAGCTATTAAAAATGTTTCAGACCGTAAATGGCAACTTCGAGCATGTTCAACATAGTTAGCTAGTCTTTAAATGTTTTAGTCAATTCGGTCACCTATTCGTCTACTGAGAATAGTCATATACAATATTAGACTCTGGTGGTTTCAAGACCGGCGTAGTACATGTCATCCTCTTATGGGAGGACATGTTATGCTTAAATCGCTGATCGACCAAAATATTTATGTCAGACAATAAACAAACCGTAGATCTTTCACAGATGTGATGCATAAGCATCATCTGGCTTTTGGAACGCCTTACTATTTTATGGAGAACTGAGTATGATTTTTTGATACATCCATCTCGTCAGGTCTACTCTGAAATTTTAGAGCGTTCTTCAACTCGGGTGTGTAAACTGTGCACGTGAGGTGCTCTGACTTGAAGTACCGTTTGAGTATCACTGAATTCCAAGACCTTGGTACCAAATCTCCAGACGACGTCTCAAGTTGATAGATGCAGGCTTGATTACTTTGGATATATTTTATGGACTTTCCCCTTTATTCTCAAGCTTGACAGTCCTTCATTCTTTAGTGTTTCAAACACTGTTCTCAGAACAAGATCGCTTAGTTCAAAAAGTCTTGCTCAAACTTTCTTGTTCTAGTAGCTTTCGATAAGATATTGATAATTTTGATCCGGAGAAGTGCTAAATCTTTGCATTCTTCAATTTCCTCCAAAGCAACGATCATAATTTCTTGGTTAAGTTTGATGTTGCAAGGCATCTTAGATTGTTTGAGAGTAGAGACGTTTATTTCCAAAGGACCCATTTCTCCTACTCCATACACCAAGAAAAGCAGCGTCTTGTCAGTTTCCCCTCTCGACGTTGTCCTGTGTGATCAGAGGACACCATCCAGTTTGCCCATCCAGTTCATCCGCCTAGTGACTTTTTTTAAGGTCAAGGCGTTTCTCTCCGTCAATAATGATCTTGTTTGTCGCTCCAGCCTGTCCATTACCTTCAGAATATCTCGGGGTTAAGATACTGAGGCGAATCCTCCATCTTTCACAAAACCCACAAAACTCGTTCGATGTTAACTAGGAGACGTTATTGGTTACAATCTCATATGGAAGTCCATGTTGGTGTATGTAGTGTTTCCAGAATAAGTTATACACTTCTTTATCAGTGACCTGAACGAATGCTTTTACGTCCACCTACTTTGCAAAGTAGTCAGTCATTTCAGGTAAGAAGCGTCTTTGCTTTGAATTTGCAAAGGAACAACAATATCCATTACCTAGAGCATAAAACGGTATGGTGCAGCAGTCATTCTTAGGAGTTTGGTTGGAAAATGTATGTCCGGAGCATGCTTTGAAACTTTTCACATTTTGAGGCGTATTCTTGACAATTTGCCACCTGAGTGGTTGCCTGTTGCCCCTTCGTGATTCTCCGCCATGAACAATCTAGTTTCTTCTCTGTGGATAAATGTCCAAAGAAATTTGTTGTCAGCCAGGGATAGAGTTTACCATCCATGACAACGAGTGGCCACTTTGTGCTTTGAGTTGGCAATTTCCCATCTATCGTCAGGAAAATTGCTGTCAGAGATATATTGTAGGATTGAAAGTCTCCAATTTTCAGTGGCTACTTCATTATCGTTGTTTAGAGGGTTCATATTCACATCCATGTCAGTTGTCTCCAATATGGGAGCGATGATATTTTCTTTCTCGGGAGCCAATATGATGCTAGGACTTTTGATCTTTTGATCGGAATGGTCCTCTTTAAATGATCCTAAGGTATTCTCCCCCAGCGCAGTAAGTGCATCTGCATGTAGAGTTTCTTCTGATGGATCTTTGTGAGTTCAAAGAACTAGTAGTCATATGCAAGATATTGGATGAACTTAAGATAGGCATCCATACATTTGTTTTTAGCATCGTAATATCCACTGGACTAGCTGGCAAGAATGGATACTTTTCGCCTTTATTGCATTTTCTAAACGGTTTCTAGCGATAAGGGCTTTGTATTCCGATTCATTGTTGGATTCTTCAGACCCAATACCGAATCACTGTCATATAATTTATCCAGTAGGAGATTGAAGATGAACTCAAATTCCGGACACTTAGTTGGACAAAGACCCGTCGACATGCAAGATCCAGTTCCTGCTGGGAAGGATCAACTCGTCTTCGAGTTCAGGAGCAAACTCGACAACGAAGTTAGAAAGTACTTGCGACTTTGCTGCTGATCTTCTTTTGCAGCTGATATCATATTATGTAAGGTTGATAGCCCACTTTGACAATATACTGGACTGGTTAGTATGACGCATTACAGTACTAAGAGGTTTATTAGAAAGAATGAAATAGAGTGAGATTGGAAAAACAGCCTGAGTGTCGTTGCCCAAGTGACAATGATGCAACTACAATTAGCCCTAGAGCCAACTCTCTCAAATAAGAGATCGGATGTATCACTTAGGGATCAAATCCACATGGAGCATGAGCACACAATAGATCAGATTAAATGTAAAATCAAGCTAGGTAAATAATAGTTAAAGCAATAAATAAGAAAAACAGTAAAAAAATAGATGTGGTTTTGATCACATATAAGAATGAAGCTAGACTTTCAGGTTTAAGTAATCTAAATTATGATATAGGTGCTAAGTGTATGTGAAAATCAATCCTAGAACTTGAATACTATTGCAAGATCCCCAACTCTCACTGTGAGTCAACGTGTTTGAATCTATATCCATACTCTCATATTCAATACAGAACAAATGTCGATCGATACACCTATAGGGTGTCGATCAATATGTCTTCCAAAAAAGCTTTAAGATTAGATCAATATGTTCACTAAATCAGTTAAACTAGCTAGCTATAGCTCGTGTCTAACAAACTAGCTCAGCAAAATTACTATTAAGTATGAGCTTACTCTCGCAGTTGTCAATTACCTAGATCATGATTCTCGTTAGCTACTCTAGAATGCAAGCAATAAGACTTAACTCTGTGAATGATTCTAGATAATCACCTTAGCAGTGCTAATATCAACAATTTATCATAATCATTATAAATCCTAAGTCTAACAAGGTAACTCATAGACTCCAAACATAACATAAAAACTTTAAATGAAACATATACTATGGCATAAAAGTGGTCAAATCCGTAGTGTATCAACTCCCCCATAATTATCCTTTTGCTTGACTTATCCTTTTGCTTGTCCTCAAGAAAAGCATATAATAATATGTTAAAGAGGTTTGAAAACAGCGGGGACTCAAACAATTTTAAAAACTATTACTTTCACTTTTGGAGTGTTGCAAGCCACATCAGATTAGTGCCAACTTCAAAGGCACTTCCATGTACTAGACCTTAGCTTAACAACCACACCATCAACCCATAGCCTAACTAATTCCATATGACATACCCCTCTACTGATCTCATTTCTGCACATAAATGTGTAGGCTAAATCATAGGAATATTGATCAAAGGATACATAGACTCTTATTCAAGAAAGTGTATGAACTAACATTTGATTTTTTTTTAATCCCTTTCCTCTCTCTTTCTCTCTTATATGAATCTTTTCTTTTCCAATGAACAAGGAGCTGTGCGGTCCGTCTTATTCATCTTCTTTTCCAATTTTCATTACTTATTTATTTTATTTTCTTTTGACAAAGTGTAGGCGAATAATGGGGTCATAGGTTACCTACCCCCTCTCTTCCAACGATGTGTGATCATTCAATTATAGTAGAATAATGGGGTCGGATGAAATTTTCCTATCCCTCTAAACCTCAAGAAATCATCTCAATCTTTTTCTTATCCAGATGCCAAAGAGAGAGAGAGATTGTGGAACCATAAATACAAACTTTTACCTTTCAGACTTGCAAAAGGAATCTGATTCAGTGTATACCAAGCCCCAAAACAAGCAGTTGAGCAGATTAAGGTTGGAGATTAGCTTTGGTTTCTCCAGACTTCCTTAGCTTAGCATGTATATTACATCAGGTGATCAGCTTGGGTGTTTCCATTCAGTACACCCTGCAGTCAACATCCTCAATGAATGGTGCAAGAGATTGGTTAGATAGTAGATAAAAACTCGAAAACTTATCATCATCCCCTTCTTGACTCAATAACACTTTATAAGATTCAAGAATAAAAATCAAAAATAAAACTCAATATTAGTAACGACCTCCCCTAGACTTAAGCAATATTGTCCCCAGTGTTATTCAGCCTAAGATCGGAGAACAAAATAAATCATATGAAAAATTAAAACAAGAAATCAGATAACCTATCTTTGCAATGAGTATCAATAGACAATAGAAAGGTGTCAAGTGACACTCATGAACGAGTAGTATCGACCGATACATGAAATGGTGTCAGACAATGCTCGTTACAGACTTTTTCTTCCTTGGATCTAAATACAAAATAAAACCAAAAATAAGTAAAAACAAAAATAAAAACTTAAGTAAAATACCTAGTAATAGGTTGCCTCCCATTCAGTGCTTGTTTATAGTCTATAGCTTCACGTTTATGAGTGTTGAGAATAGTAATTAGGAGGAACAAAAGGTCTTGTTGGAAAACAAGCCTCCACATCTTCCTTAGACATCTCAAACTAGGTGCCTACAAAGCTCATTATAGCCTTATCTCCTTTTGTTTTCTGTCTTTTCAGAATCTCCACCCTATCACTGACTTCATCCACCCTATCCCTATGATTGTCCAGACATTTGTAAATCCATCCAATGCTGCTGTCCATGGGATAGTACATATCGTCCAATCTCATGTTGATGTCTTCCATCATTATCTCTTGGATGTGTATACTCCAGCTATCATTTCTTCCAGCATATGCTTGGTTGCTAGTTGTGGTGGAATTGGTTTGCTCATCTTGAGACGCCCATCGTATTGTGGTAAACTCAAATAAACACTCCCCATCTCTTCAGCATATTCAAGGATATCTGCCATGTCATGCCTGGATACATTGATGATTCTTCCATCCTTTAGATTTTGCGTCTCTTCACTGGTCTCTGTAGAATCCATACTCATCAGGTTTGAGCTCGTTGAAATGTGATTGAGGTGCTCTTAGAGGAGTAGTGGCTTCAAGTATCATTGATCCTCTTGTTCTGTAATTGAAGTGGTAATTGTCGATGCCAAAGGTTGGGTGTCGATCGACACTTCTCTTTTATCTACGTAGGCTGCCACCAATCCTGGTTCATCACCCAGCCCAATGTAAGACGTGTAATCTCTTGCGACTTGGACAGGGTCATAGAAAACGTCCCTATCTACAAGTGTGAGACACAACTTGTTTGAGTGCATGTTTCAAACAGCTCATATAGTATCCATAAAGGCTCTCCCAAACAGTAAAGATGTATTCAAAGCTATTTTGATATCCATTAAATGAAAATCTACACGGATCACAGAGTTGTCAATAATTACCTGAAGGTCTCTAAACAGTCTTCCTGAATTTACCTTAGAGCAATCCACAAATGTGAATGAATCTCTCGAAGGTTCAACCTTTAACCCCAAATGATCTGCAATCGCCTTAGGGATCAAGCTTACTGAAGATCTTGTATCACATAGTGCATTCGGGTAGACATATCATGCAACAGTGCATGTGACAACAAATTTTCCAGGATCGCCTTTCTTTGTCAGCTTTGCATCTCTCTTTTTCAGGGCTATGAGCTGATACAACATGCACTTGATGTCCTCCTCTGATTCTCTACTCTCATTGAAAAACATATAGAGGCGATGAGTGTAGTGGGCCTCATCAAATGGCTCAGCCTCCGCAATCCTCAAGACTCTCTTGGTAAACCCATCAATCTCTTTCTCAGTTGCCTCTCTTCTCAGATACTTAGGAATCTTATGCTTTCTCCTCTTCCCAATGGAAATATTTCCATCAGCGGCCTCCTTAAAGATAACTGGCTCTGGTGGATTATATTGTGTTGGGGTCAAAAGAAAAAGAGAAAAAGTGCGGGAACTAAAACCTCGTATGATTCGAAAATAAATCAAGCTATGAGTTCTCAGGAAATATTACTAGATCTCTAAACGAATGACATCCCAAAATATAATGAAACTCAGCCTCTCTCTCTTCCTCGTTGCCATTAGGCAACCACGCCGCCCCCACTCCTCATCACAAACGGGCGACGACTCCACCTCCTCCCCTCATCTCCAACAAGCAACAACTCCACCACCTCGCCTCGTCGCCATCAGGTGACCACAATGTTTTTGCCTTGCCTTGTCGCCATCAGGAGACTACGACGTCTACGTCTTGCCTCTTCACCATGAGGCGACCACGACGTCTCTTCCTCGCCTCGTTGCCATTAGGCGACCACAACCGCTCTACTTCGCCTAGTCTCCATCAGGCGACAACAACGTCTCTGTTTTGCCTTGTCGCCATCAGACAACCACATCGCCATCAGACGACCACATCGCCATCAGACGACCACATCGCCATCAGACGACCACATCCCCACACCATCTCGTTGTCATCAGGCGACGATGCTCCCGCTCCGTCTCGTCGCCATCCGGCGACCATGCCACCTTTACTTGTCGCCATTAGGTGACCACATTGCCAACTCACCTCGTCGCCATCAGGAGACGACACTCCCCCTTTTCTCATGTCACCAGCAGGCGATGACACAACTCCCTCTCCATCTCGTCGCCATCAGGAGACCACACCGCTCCGTCTCATCACCATCAGGCAACCACGCCGCTTCCTTCACATTGCTGGTAAGCGATGACGCCCCACATCATCCGCTCAGATCACCATAAGGTGATGTCATGCTCCTTCGTTCATCTTGTCCTCGCAGGTTGTTCATAGTTCTCTCTTTTGGGTCTTGACCGAAATGATCTTTGTTTCGTATAGATTGAAATTACCATTGAAATTTAATGATAAAAATAACAAAGACTTATATTTTCAAAAAAGTTCAAATCGGTCTTATAAAATGATAGCGGTTAACTTAACACCATTTTTATCTCGACTATACGATTGTTTTTTTATCACCCCATAGAACCGACAATGTACCAAAGGTGGTTTCTCCAAATGAAACTGTAAAAAACTTTTTGAGTCGAAAAATGCGACCAAAGCCCACTTACAATTTTAGACGAGAATGAGCGTAAAATACAGTGAAGTTTTATCAGGCGTTCTCAGTAGAAAATTGAAGAAGATAAATATCAAATTTCCAAGATAATCATAAAGATCGAGAGGATAAGGAAGATTTCTGCGAGGAGATAGACTCGAATCAGAGGAAAAAAAGGAAAGACAACCAACCTTGGAGGCATATATAGGAGGAGCTAAGGCGAGGGGAGCAATGGAGAACTTTTCTAAGCAACTTAAGCACTTAGAGCAATTTTAGGTATTTTCGTTTTTGTTATCGAGCTGCGACTTAACTAGGTTTGAAGTTTAGGTTGTTAGAACTATAGATCTCGCTAACTGCTCTTGAAGCCGAGGCTTTTAGGACCTATTGTGCGATCGCTACGGTCAGAGACAGATTTGGAATACGAACATCCTTGCTTTGCTCTTTATTTTTCGATTTATTTTACTTTGTCTGTTTTGCTTATTTTTGACTACTTGTTGTTGGCTTAGCTGAAATCTGGAATCTGAAAGAAAGTTAGGTTTCTTGACTTTTCTCTGATTACGGAAGTCAACGGTGTGAAATCTACTATATATATATATATATTATATCCTACAAAAAGATACCCCATAAGCTTATGCATTTGGATTGAGTATCGAAACATATCTATTTTTGAATTTTCTTCAAATTTAAATAAAATAACAAAATTACATGTTTGGTCAAAATAATTTATTTTGGATGATAAAGATATAAGTTAAGTATCTAGAATATTGAATTATTATATTGTTAATTATTTTAAATACCTAAAAATATATAACATATATTAAAGCTAAAACATGCAAAAGATCTCCAAATTATCCAAAATTCTATAACTTATCTACTGTTGTTATTCCCAAACTGTGGTAGTGTCATTAAATCAAAATTTATTTAATTTTGTTATAGTTATAGTTATAATGTCGAAAATTGAAAATCAAATAATTTTGAGGGATTATAATGTTTATCAAATAACAATTGGTTTAATTTAGATTAAAATCAATATTCTGTTGAATGAATAATGAGATATATATATTATATATAGTTTTATGATTTGGATGTGTTTATATATAGGTAATGTAAAAAGATAATTACTAACATAAAAAGTTTTGGAAGCAGGAGAGCAGGAGAGCAGAGTATTCTGGCTGAGAGAAGGAGGCTTGAATATCAAATTCTTCCATGTTATTACTAAACAAAGAAGAGCCATGAATAAGATAACGGGTTTTCTAGACTCTGCAGGAAATCTAATTGAGGAAGATGTTGAGGATAGATTACATCTATTCGGCATAGATCCATTTAGACGCGACCTCGGTCTAAGAGCAAGATCAAAGTCGACCCATAAGACCTAAAACCGACTTTAGGCACCAAGCAAGTTGTATATATAAAAGAGAGAAGTCAAAGTCAAGGATATATTCACACACATACCATCAGAGCAATCTAGAACTAGGGTTTCCATACAACTTGTTCTTGTTTTGTTCTTCATAAAACCTTTGACTTTATGCAATATACATCTTTGATCTGTTCTCAAAATCTCCTCTTTGATAACCTACCATCGAAATCGATTACCGATCGAGGTATACTGATTTCAGATTCAACAATTGGCGCCGTCTGTGGGGAATTCAGATAGTAGCGATCAAGAACACCGATCAAAATGATGACAAAATCTCCGACAAATCAAACAGGTCAATAAACAGTCGACCTTAACACCGTCTTGGCATCTCTCGCCGCCGAAGTAGAGCGACTTCATCAACAAGACGCAGCGAACAAAGCAACACAAGAACGTTTAGACGTAATCGTCGCCGTATGCATACCGCCTACGCAACCGGATAATCAAGATCCTGGAACGGCGAAACGATGTTTATTCCAAACTACAGCGTGAGATCAAGCAGTCGATCAAGCAACCAATGACGAACTCCTTCGCCTTCAAGGGACGATTTAAGACATGCCATCTCGGATTCATCAAGCCACAAGCTTTGCACCAGAAATCGATCGAGTCTTGGAAGCAACTCAAAAAAAATCCTTTCACCAAGAAGATCACCGACGTCAGAGTTCGACACCAGGACAAACTCAGGATTCCATCTTTTTGTGGCGACTCCGGACCTAGTGACCACATGACCAGTTTAAAGATCGCCATGGGCCGAGCTCACTTCACCGCAAAAGAACGAGATGTCAGTTATTGTCAACTCTTCGTTGAGAATTTAACTAGGCCAGCTCTCACTTGGTTCTCTCGATTATCAGAGAACTCGATCAGCCTTTCAAAGAGCTCTCTACTGAGTTCCTGAAGCACTATTCCATGTACATTCGCCAAGGAGCCTCAGCGACCGATCTATGGAAAATATCTCAGGGTCAAAAGGAGTCTCTCCAAGATTTCATGGAAAGATTCAAGAACCTAGTCTCTAAGGTCGACGTCCCAGACAAAACCACAGTGGAGGCGCTACGCAATGCGTTATAGATCAGATCATCCTTCCGATCTGATCTCTATACGAATAGCACAATCACTCTTGAAAACACCCTTCATAGAGCGAATTGCTTCATCCGGATGGAGAAGGACAACGCGGCTTATACAGCTAAGCAAAACGCGTTAAACTCCAGTTAACAGCAAAGGCGACGACTACGTACTAGGAACCTCGTTAGCATCAGCCTAACGATAAGAAGGCCAAGGTCTACTCATCAACCGAGGAAGTAGGAGCCACTTCCACCGCAACACCAACTGAACGACCGTCGAATATATGGGACATAACCCTAGAAGGGAAACCCTTGTCGTACGATGAAACAAAGTTTTGTACTTATCACAAGACCAAAGGTCACGATACGAAGGAATGCAAGCAGCTCGCAGAAGCCTTGTACTCGGCATTCAAAAGAGTAGTCGTCATGCCCGACCCACCAAAAGCCAGACCCGTTAAAAGGAAATGCAGCTGGACCAAAAATTGGCAAACGAACTCTAAACAGAAGAGCCTAGCCACGCAGTTCACCCAGACGATCAGGACGCAGCTGCTCCACCTCGGCATCGCGACGATACCGATACAAAGGACAAGAGACCCCAAGTTGCTCGACGGATCAACCTCATCTCGGTGCATCTTTCAACGTCCTTATCTTCCAAAGATAACAGCAACCGAGATCTCTGGGACCGCCTCCAGCATAAACGCTCGACGACTGACATGCGAGACACTCTCCTTCACGGGAAAAAAACGAAGCTCTCAGACGACAACCTCCGTAAGAAGCTTACCCCCAAAGTAAACACAGTAGCACCTGATCTTCGGGAATCGTTATCTGATAAACATCCCAGCGTTTTCTGACGAGTTAACGTCATTCTCGGCGAATCACCCATGTGCAATGATTCAGTGAAGGAGATAAAAGAGTACCAACGCAAAGCAGTAACTGCTAGGCGATGGCCGACTAAGCGCGAGGGAGAAACGCTGATCACGTTCTCGGATAGCGATCTAACCGACGAAGACCAGCCGCATAATGACACCCTGCTAGTCGAGCTACAAATTGGTACTTGCGAGGTCACTCGTGTTCTCATCGACACCGGGAGATCGGTCGGCCTCATCTTCCGTCAGACCTTGATAAAAATGATAGTGGATCTCAAGGACATCAAACCCTCGTCGAGGGCGCCTACCAGATTAAACGGTTCATCGACACATCTATTCGGCACTATCCACCTTAATGTTTTTGTCGGCGGAGTGAATAAGTGATATAGCCTATTTACTACCAGTTTTAGACCATATTCTAGGCTCTATTTAGAGTGTATTATGTGTGTCAAGGCTATGTTTTATTATATTTACAGGTCCATGAACGTTTTGGAGATATATGAGATACTTGAAGCTTTTGGAGCATTTAAAAGAGAAGAATTTGTAGCTGATCATCTAGGAAGTCGACGAAGCCATTGATCGATGGATCACATTTGGCGTTGACCGATGATCTAAGCTTGAGAGCGATTGATGCAGAATACTTGCCATCGGTCGATAATCAAAGCCCAAGATAGAAAGACGAAAATACTTTGGACGAGTTTTGACCTAGAATTAGGGTTTTATATTTATGTCTTGACAGAGACAGAGAGAAAGAGAGGAGAGACATATCATTTTAGATTAATTTTGTATTAGGACAAAAAGATCATGCTTGAGTAGTTACTAATTAGATTTAGGGTTACTAATTGGATTTAAGGTTGAGTATATATTTTATATCATATCATATATATTCTATTCATCTATGATTTCTGTGACAAAGATCATGCTTGAGTAGTTACTAATTAGATTTGGGGTTGAATGATAGCATCTATGGATTAGCCTAAAAATAGGATTGTTAGGTTAAGTTAATATCCATCAATTGAATTATGCTTAATGCTTGTATTCTAGAGTAACTAACTAGGATCTCGATGATAAGACATGGACAACTACGAGAGTAGGTTCTGTGCCAGAATAGATTCTGTTGAACTAGGTTGTTAGATACATACGAGAGCTGGTCTAATAATTCTGGTGGACTTATCAAATCTCGTCCATACTTCCTTCTGATTTCACCGTCGATCGACACCAGGCCTTAGCCGTCGATCGATGGTCATTCATTTTGCTCGCATACAAGAGTTAGAGTTAAGAAGGTCAGAATAGTTAACATTTGAGTTCTAGAATATTTACATTTACATGCTTCCTATCCATTATAATTCATAAAGGTTGAAACTCTAGATCTAACATATGTACATTTATATTTACATCTAGAATATTTCCATATTTGCATTAGTAGCATATTTCAATATTGCATCCTACTTCTTGACAAGGAACATTTCCTAAATCTGGTTATTCATTACTGATATATATATTCACCTAGCTTAGTCTTTAGAAATAAGAAATCTATTGTGTGCATTTTCTCTCTGTGGATTTGATCCCCAAGTACTACACATGTTCTCTTTTGATAAGAGTATTATAGAGTGTGTTAAGATTATGGTTAATTTGACAGTAGATTGTTTAGAATATTCATTACCCTGCTAGAACAAAATACACACCACGTCAAATTTGGCGCCATTGTCGGGGAGCATAGATCGCCATTAGATTTAATTTCTAAGATTTAGTCTAGGTTTGTTATTTATTTATCAAGTTACTAATAATTTTTCTTTTCTTTGCTTTCAGGTACTTGCAAAGAAGCACCAGAACCAACAAGGGACAAGAATTGATAGCACTCTCTGACTCTGACTGAATTGGTAAAGAAAGACGACATGCATCGATCGACGACACTAGTACCGCATTGACCGACACTTCTTCACGGACTGTATCGATCATCATCTGAACTCTACCATCGACCGACACCGATCACTCCACATCGATCAACACCGACCCACATTCATCGATCGACATCAACATCACCTCATCGACCGACGCTAACCGCATAACACCGATCGACGACATCCAACCCGCATCGATCGACAGATATAGACAAGTTCAAATGGTTGCCACCTTAATACTGATTAAGGATGAGAGTGGAGACCTGCATGACCTCGAGGGTCATCTGTGTAATGCAGTAGGTCAAAGAATTAAGGAGGATAGACTAATGCAACCCTGACTGAACCAATTGTTGATTCGGATCTAGACAAGCTTGATGGAGCTGACAATGCCCAAGGAGCTGGAAAGAAGCTGGAGATGATTGAAAATGATTATATTGGCATGATGGATCAAGCTGGAAGGGGAGAAATTTGGCCTAATTCTTTTGTTGCATCAGATGGCCATTTTCAGCCCAAAAGGAGATCAAATACACATGTTAAGGATCCAATATGTCTTGCTTAAGGGCCAGCCACGAAAATCAAGAGAAGAATTCAACCAAAATAATTAATATTGAGTTTTCAAGATAATTGTAGTTTTAATTAAGTTTTTCTTATTTTTCTACAAGTTTAGGACTTTTCCATTTCCTTCTTCTCTACTTAAACTCTCTTTTGTTTTCAGAAACATTATTCACTCTTTTTATCTAAAACTCTCTCTAAATCTGTGAATCCTTTGTTCATCCTTGAACATAGATTGCTAGGAGTTCATTCTCTGCAAGCAACTTGTCTTTGATCAAAAACAGAGTTCATTCTCTTGATCTAGACAATTCTACACAAGATTTGATCATTCCATAGATCATCTCTGAAGATCATCCATTCAAACCATCCATCTTCCTTGAAATCAACCCATATCTCTCTCAAACCATCAAATCTTCCTTCAAAAGAATCAGGGACAAAAGGATCTCCTCACAAGGGATTCATCAAGTGGTATCAGAGCAGATTTGAAGGCTCTTGATCTAGGTTTAAATCTGAAACTCTAAAAAATCTGGGTTTGATTCTCAAACTTTTGATTTCTTCTCTTTGTTTTGGGGAATCTGTTTTCTATTCTCTGCAATTTTCTCATAAAGTTCTTATCTTTCTATCTGTGTATCTGCAAGAGGGCCAACCAGATTTTAAAAAAAAAAAAGAAAAAAAAAGATTTTTGAAAAGTTGAAGAGAAATCCAACTTGGCTGAAGAGAAATCCAGCCCTGGTAGTAATGCCTCTTGCAAACAAAAATCTTGCAATCTTTCTATCTCTTTCTTCTGTTTTGGGGTTGGGAAATTGATCTCTAAAGGCTTGATCTTTGTTTGTTGCTGAGCTACTGGATTCACAAGAGAAAAATCACAGAAAAATCAGAGAGAAACACTTGAGAGAAGTGAGGCTTAGGCTATTTATATATGTGCTAATTTTCTTGTTGAGTTTCTTAACAAGAAGCCATGTCTGGAGGAAGGAATGGCAGAAGGAGATTTCTTGAAAGGAGTTAGATTACAACCTGTTTGACTCTGCTACAAAAGTAGCCTTGAAAAAAAAAATCTATGAGAAAAAGAGATTCATATGCTATTGATGAGTCTGGTTATGTGCCTGAAATGTTTGTTATGGTTAGTTCCAGTGATGTAAAACGTTTTGGTCTGGAAACAGTAAAAGAATTTTGTGTTTCAAACTCTGTTTTTGATAACATGATTAATTCTTTTAAAGTGTTTGAACCAGATAAACTCCTTGATCAAAAATGTTTCCAGTATGTTAGTGAATTCAATCCTGGTTTTGTTTTGAGTTTTGATCAGTTTATGGAACATAACAAAGGCCTTGATCACCCTGAAAAGAAACTAGAGCTTGTTTTGCAACAACATGATTTCTGTTTCAGAAAACCTTGTGATTCTTTTACTTGCTTTAAAAATAATGGCTTTGATCTGAGTTTTTATAGTCATGAACTGATCACTCGTGATTTGTTTGCATCTGGTTATGCTTTTAACAAACCTAGAAAGTTGCAGGAACTGAAAGCACTTAGGGCTGAAACCGAGTTTGTTCTTGATTCTGATTTGAAACTTGCTAGTTTATGTTCTGAAACTGGAAAATCTTGGCATGTTTTGAGATTACACATTGTGAATGATGTTGTTCTAAGCCTTGATGATATTCTGGTTTATAACACTTTCTTTGATAAGCATGCTGAGCCATGGTTAAGTAATCCTAAGTTTGAACTTGATCTTTTGTGTTTTGAATTTGAGAAACTTGTGTCTGTTTTGAATTTGTTCTTTAGGAACTATGTTATCACGTGCCTTGTAACCATTTTGGTTTACAACACTTACTTTGATAGACATTTTGAAAGTCTGAAACAAGTGAAAAATGTTCTCAGAAAGAAACTCTTTGTTATTGATCAGATTAAGAACATGTCTTGCACATATAACACTGGATATGCAAGCTTTGTTTTGAGTTTCCAGGAAAAGCAGGATCTGTCCCAAAGGAGTGTGAAGGACAAGAGAAGAGACCATGCTTATCAGCCAGAGATTTGGAGATGGAAGTACTTGAGGAAAATGGATTCAAAACTCCAAGGAAGTTTCTGTCCAAAACCTTACTTTGATGATGCTTTCATGCTTATATTCTTGATTATGTGTCTTGCTACTTACTTGTTTCTTTTTGATGTAGGAGAAACAGATTTGAGGACAAATCTTTTTAAAGGAGGAGGGGATGATGCAACCCTGACTGAACCAATTGTTGATTCGGATCTAGACAAGCTTGATGGAGCTGACAATGCCCAAGGAGCTGGAAAGAAGCTGGAGATGATTGAAAATGATTATATTGGCATGATGGATCAAGCTGGAAGGGGAGAAATTTGGCCTAATTCTTTTGTTGCATCAGATGGCCATTTTCAGCCCAAAAGGAGCTCAAATACACATGTTAAGGATCCAATATGTCTTGCTTAAGGGCCAGCCACGAAAATCAAGAGAAGAATTCAACCAAAATAATTAATATTGAGTTTTCAAGATAATTGTAGTTTTAATTAAGTTTTTCTTATTTTTCTACAAGTTTAGGACTTTTCCATTTCCTTCTTCTCTACTTAAACTCTCTTTTGTTTTCAGAAACATTATTCACTCTTTTTATCTAAAACTCTCTCTAAATCTGTGAATCCTTTGTTCATCCTTGAACATAGATTGCTAGGAGTTCATTCTCTTGATCTAGACAATTCTACACAAGATTTGATCATTCCATAGATCATCTCTGAAGATCATCCATTCAAACCATCCATCTTCCTTGAAATCAACCCATATCTCTCTCAAACCATCAGATCTTCCTTCAAAAGAATCAGGGACAAAAGGATCTCCTCACAAGGGATTCATCATAGACAGAAGCAACATGTCAACGCATTGATTGATAATGATTTTTGGGAGGTGGTTAAGAGAGAAAAGCTCTAAGAAGGAGATTTTTGTGTGGAAAGTTCTATGTCATTCAACAGTTCGCATTGGTGTCGATCGACACCCGCCAATGACCATCGATTGACAACAGCTCATGCAGCATCAGTAGCTTCGTGTGAATCAACCAACGTTGGTCGACATAGGGACGAGACAGTCGATAGAAGCATCGATCGACGCACTACATTCAACGTTGATCGACAGATGAGGAAACCGGTTCGACTGCCAAGCATCAATGCCAATTTGATTGTGCGTCCGACCACGACAGCCTCAACAAAGAATACTGACACATCTGAGGCCATATATCTTGATAGAGAAGATGAAGGTCATTCCAAGAGGAAGCAAAAGATCCCCAAACATCAACGCAGAGAAGCCAATGAAAAAGAGATGGATGGCTTTGTTTAAAGAGTCTCCAAAATTCCTTTAGACATTCCTTTTGATGAAGCTTACTATACACACAGGTTGTGGATGTTTTTCAGGGAATCAAGGGAGACATAAGAAGATAAAGAGATCATATTCAATCACCATAGGGAAATGATGAACCAAAGGACTTGCCTGAAGAAGAAAAGTGACCCTGGGAAGTTTGCAGTGCCATGTTTGATCAAAGGCAACGAATATCCCAGTGCCCTCTGTGATACTGGATCATCAGTGAGCATCATGCCAAAAACTATGGCAGAAGAGCTTAACTTGAAAGTGGAGCCCTCCAACGATTCTTTCACATTTGTAGACTACTCAAAAGTGAAATCATGAGGGATAGTAAAAGATGTTCTAGTGTAAATCAACAACACCTTCGTCCCAGTAGACTTTCATGTGATGGACATCCAGATTGATTGGAATTCCTCACTACTACTTGGGAGAGCATTTATGGCTACAGTGGGAGCCATCTGCGATATGAAGCAAAACAGGTTGTATCTATCCCTAATTGATCAAAACTTCTTCTATGAACCTGTTAAGAATAAAAATAAACATGTCCTCATTGAGTTGTCTAATGATGAAGAGCTTGTAGCCACATGCTTCTGCAATTACGAGTTCAACGAGGAGTCTGAGGATGGAGCATCGATCGACACCCAACCCACAGCACTGATCGATGCGTTTGCTGCTCAACAATCGGTCGACACCCACCCTTTGCTATCGATCGACGACATCACCCCGGAAATGAGCAACACCTGCAATGCAGATGGCAATTACACCCCATCCTACCTCGAGTACGACGAAGATTACAGAGAGGAGGAGCAAATCGAGTACCATGGTACCACACTGGAAGAGGCTGGTGTTTTCCAAATTTTCCATCAATTCGGGAAATCGACATCGATCGACGGCATCCATACGCCATCGATCGATACTGACCAAGAAGACGAGTCCAAACTTGTCAATAGAGATGAAGATCTATTCAGACAAATACTTGGTAATCAAGCATCGATCGACGGTTACCATACACCACCGATCGACGGAGAGCTGATTGAATATCATGATCTTGTATCAGACGACACCAGCTGGGAGAAAGTGGAGAGATGCACATCGATCGACGCACCCCATTCAGCGTCGATCGACATAGAGAAGCAGAAGAGCGAGAAGACTCGTAATATTCCCTACACGCCTCCACATCTCAGATTGATCGACAGCAGACATTACGAGAGAGTTCAGCATCGATCGACATGATACACCCAACATCGATCGATGCCTGTATCGAGCATGGAACAAGAGCTTATGATGGTAAAGGAAGAAGAATTTTCCATTGGGAAAAGAAAGATGAGTATGGCATATACAAAGATGAGAATGATAATGCACAAGCTACATATGGAAGGGTAGTGAATGTGCAAGCTGAAGACATCAGAGGAGTTCTAGAGAGAGCTACTATGTTTGAGCAGAGCTACATATGTCTACTGGAACATGCAACAAGGATCAGTATGCCCATGGAAGATCAGAGGACATACAACATAACAGAAATTGATGATATTGTGCATGAAGTCTACAAAGCTCAAGAGATGTCACTGGATGAATTCTACACAAGGCTTGATGATGTCTACTATCCTATAGACTGATGTCTTACTAGTCTGACTACACGCATGGATGAGATGAAGCAAGATCTAGATAATATACAAATATAGCATGCGAGTAGGCCAGACGAACGAGCATCGATCGACGGCACCTTACGACCATCGATCAACACTGAAGCCAACCGGTAGAAGACAACAACATAAACACAACTGAAGATAGGTTGATAAGATTACTTTTTCTCAGAGCCTAATGAAGCAAGATATTTCTCAACAACTGGAAGATATTTCTCAACAACTGGAAGATATATCAGAGACTACGGCTGCAAGACTGAGAATGCTACAGTGCAGTATTGAGAACCTACAAAGAAGAATGCATTCAACGAAGGTTGCTAGAGAGGTTACAAAGAATGAGAAGACCAGAAGTGATGAAGCAATAAGGAGCCTCATTGGTACATGGTTTCAGATGAGCAGAGAAGATGTAGACACTTGTTTTCCAAGTGTTTATCCACCTCCATACTAGTCAGAAAGTTCAAAACGTCGAGCTTAAGACTATAACCAAGCGCTGAGTGGGAGGCAACCCACTGTTTAATAAGTTTTAATTATTTTCTTGATTATATTAGTCTAATTTCAGATTTTACTATATTATTACAGGTTTTTATGAAAAAGGAATATGAGTCTGCACAGAGCATCAATCGACACTTGATCATTGTCGATCGACGGGGTATCCCCCGCATCGATCGATCGCCACTTAACTGTTTCGATTGACGATCACCATCAGCAGGCAGGTATACCATTTTCCTTTATCAAATTGTGTCTTTATGATTTATTTTACTAACCAATCTCAGACTAAATAACACTCATGATAATATTGTTTAAGTTTGGGGGAGGTTTACTAATATTGTTTTCTATTATTGAGTTTTATACTTATAAAAAAAAGCAGGAACTTACAGGTCAGACATCGATTGACAATACAAAGTCACCATTAGTCGATAATAGATCGCGACCATCGATCGACGTAGCATACCCCGCATCGATCGACACTCATTACAGAGTCTGGTATTGACTTTCCTACTTAAACTATTCCTTATGATTTAAATTTTTCCTAACCAAACCGGGGCGGATTACACTGGGGACAGTGTAATTTAAGTCTGGGGAGGTTTGCTAACGCTATTTAATTTTTTTTGAGTTTTATTTGCTATATATATAAGTTTTTCAAAAAAAAATTTTGAGTCAAAAAAAGATTACGATCAAAAATTTATTGACTAACCACACTTTAGCACCATTCTTAGAAGGTTATTTGCAGAGATTACTAGAGATACTAAAGTGGATCATTCTGCCACTATATCACATTTGCTTAGAAAGTTTGAAAGAACTGAAGCTGATTTCCAACTCTAATCCTGACATTATCAGCTTTCTTTGGGGCTTGGTATACACTGGATCGTGTTCCTTCTGTAAGTCTGTAGGTAAAAGTCATTGCACCTTTGGTTCTCTTCTTTCTCTCTCTTCAGTATCACTTAAAAGTCTAAAAGATTGAGATGATTTCCCAAGATGCAGAGGGGTACATTACCTATGACCCTATTATTTTAATTCAAAGGAATGATCACACATTGCTGGAAGCGAGAGGTAGGTAAATTACCTATGATCCCATTATTCGCCTACTACTTTGCCCAAAAAAAAAAGAAAAAGAAAAAGAGAAAAATAATAAGAAGAAAGATCTAAAAAGATTTAGAGAAGAGAGAAAAAGAGGGAAGAAAGAGATCAAAGAGGACTTTGTACCCAATTGTTCAGATACTTGCAGAGGTAAGAACCCATGTGTATTTTGATCGATACTCCCAAGGTAAAGCATTCACTTTTATTTTATGCAAAGAAATGAGATCAGTAGAGGGGAGAGTCAAGCTAGTATTTGCTAAGTTGTTGGTAGTAGGGATTTGGTTGTTATACTAGGATAGGGTATGTAAAGTTTATATGTGATTGACTTGATAGGATGTGGTTGCAACAAAGTAGGGTGATAGTTATGCTTAGATATTATGTGAGTCCCGACTTTTAGAAACCTCTTTCACAGATTTGTTTGTTTGAGGACAAGCAAAATGTTAGATCTGGGGGAGTTGATATAGCCTATTTATTACCAGCTTTATGCCATCTTCTAGGCTCTATTTAGAGTCTATTATGTGTGTCTAGGCTATGTTTTATTATATGTACAGGTCCAGGTAAGATTTGGAGATATATGAGATATTTTGAACTTTTTGAGCATTTAGAAGAGAAGAATCCGTAGCTGATCATCTAGGGAGTCGACGAATCCATCGATCGATGGATCACACTTGGTGTCGACCGATGATCTAAGCTCAAGAGCGATTGATGCAGAACACTTGCCATCGATCGATGATCAAAGCCCAAGATAGAAAGACGAAAATACCCTGGACGAGTTTTGACCTAGAATTAGGGTTTTATATTTATGTCTTGACAAAGACAGAGAGAAAGAGAGGAGAGACAGAGCATTTTAGATTTATTTTGTATTAGGAGAGAAAAGAGAGACTCCTTCAGAGTCCTCCTGGAACTCCTTTAATTTTTATATTTTATGTCATATATATTTTATTCATCTATGATTTATGTGACAAAGATCATACTTGAGTAGTTACTAATTAGATTTAGGGTTGAATGATAGCATCTATGGATTAGCCCAAAAATAGGATTGTTAGGTTAAGTTAATATCCATCAATTGATTTATGCTTAATGCTTGTAGTTTAGAGTAGGTAACTAGTATCTCGATGATAGGACATGGACAACTACGAGAGTAGGTTATGTGGCAGAATAGATTACGTTGAACGAGGTTGTTAGATACATGAGAGAGCTGGTCTAATAATTATGGTGGACTTATCAAATCTCATCCATACTTCCTTCTGATTTCACCGTCGATCGACACCAGGTCTTAGCCGTCGATCGATGGTCATTCCTTTTGCTCGCATATGAGAGTTGGAGTTAAGAAGGTCAGAATAGTTAATATTTGAGTTCTAGAATATTTACATTTTCGTGCTTCCTATCCATTATAATTCATAAAGCTTGAAACCCTAGATCTAGCATATTTACATTTATATTTACATATAGAATATTTCCATATTTGCATCAGTAGCATATTTCCATATTTGCATCAGTAGCATATTTCCATATTGCATCCTACTTCTTGACAAGGAACATTTCCTAAATCTGGTTATTCATTATTAATATATGTATTCACCCAGCTTAGTCTTTAGAAATAAGAAATCTATTGTGTGTCTTTTCTCTCTGTGGATTCGATTCCTAAGTGCTACACATGATCTCTTTTGACAAGAGTATTATAGAGTGTGTTAAGATTAGGGTTAATTTGACAGTAGATTGTTTAGGATGTTCATTACCCTGCTAGAAGAAAATACACACCACGTCAGTAAGATCGTTAAGTTCTCCGTGATCGATACCAAAACCCAGTACGAGAGTTGTCCTGGGTACACCATGGCTTCATATGATGAAGGCAGTTCCATCAACGTACCATCAGTGCATCATATTTCCTACTAGAGAGGGGACCGTCATCACGCTCAAATGGAATCAACGCCTCGCAAGCATCATGTTAATCTCTGACTTCAAAAATCAGTAGGTCACCTTCCTCGTCAAACCAGAAAAGAAGCTATCACCGCAGAAAGAGGAAATGATCTAAGTCGGCATTGATGCAGAGAATCCAGATAGAACCGTCGATATAGGCTCCAAACTCAGCAATGACCTAACAACATAACTAACCGCGTTCCTCTGTGCAAATAAGTCAACTTTCGGTTCGACGGCTGCCGATATGCCTAGCATCGATCCGACTATCACAGCACACTGACTAAATGTCGACCCAACATAAAAACCGATCAAACATAAACGGCGTAGAGTCGGTCCCGAACGAGCCAAGGCCGTAAAAGACGAGATCGATAAACTTCTTGGAGCCGGATCCATTGCTGAAGTCAAATATCCAGACTGGCTAGCCAATCCGGTCGTCGTCAAAAAGAAGAACGGAAAGTGGAGAGTATGCATCGACTTCACGGATCTAAACAAGGCATGCCTGAAAAATAATTTTCCCTTACCTCACTATTATCAGATGGTTGAGTCCACAGCTGGGAACGACTTGCTCTCCTTCATGGACGCCTTCTCAGACTACAACCAAATTATGATGCATCCAGATGATCGAGAGGAAACCTCGTTCATTACCAATCGTGGCATGTACTGTTATACAGTAATGCCCTTCAGACTCAAAAACACAGGAGCAACCTACCAGCGACTCGTCAACAAAATGTTCGCTGATAAGCTAGGAGTTACCATGGAGGTTTATATTGATGACAAAGTCGCTCGTCGCCAAAGACCATATCCGACACCTGGCTGAATGCTTTGACACCCTCAACAAATACAGAATGAAACTCAACCCGGTGAAGTGTACCTTCGGAATTACTTCTGGTGAATTCCTTGGTTACATCATGACACAGCGAGGAATCGAAGCAAATCCTAAACATATCTCCACGATTTTAGACTTGCCCAATCCTAAGACTTCTCGAGAAATCCAGCCCCTCACAGGAAGGGTCGCGGCCCTCAACAGATTTATCTCCCGATCTACAAACAAGTTTCTGCGAGGAAAAGGCATTCTCCGCGTTGAAGCAATACCTGACAACACCGCTGGTATTGGCAAAACCAGTCGCAGGCGACACGTTGTATCTTTATGTCGCGGTCTCTCCGTCAGCAGTTAGCAGTGCGCTCATCAAGGAAGACCGAGGTGAACAGCACCCCATCTTCTACGCCAGCAAGCGGGCAACCGACGCCGAGACCAGGTACCCCACCCTCGAAAGGATGGCTCTCGCCGTCGTCACATCAGCCAGGACACTACGCCCCTATTTCCAGTCCCATTCCATTGTCGTCCTCACCGACTTACCCCTGAGGACCACACTACAAAATGCTAACCAATCTCGAAGATTCTCCAAGTGGGCAATCGAACTCAGCGAATACGACATCTCCTACAAAAGCAGGCCGGCAATCAAGGCTCAAGTCTTGGCCGACTTTCTAGTTGCAATTCCTCCAACTCCATGCTAAAATGGACAACACTCCGTTCCTCGTCATTTAGCTCAGCCAAGTCGTCACCTGTCGGAGGTCTCGGATCCATCCCTCAGAGAATTATCACTCTCGGCCTTCCTACCAACATAGAGTCTGAACTTTCGGAGTCCATCGAGTCAAATACGGTGGCGATCGACTTTCCTTTCAAGGAGCAACGGCGGATGGGAGACATTCTGATCGAAAGTACGAAAAGTAGAAGACTAGAGAGAGAAAGAAGAGAGAAGGCAGAGGAAAGATAGCTTTTCGTTAAAGCCACAGAGAAATGAAGAACTGAGAGTCAGAAAGAGTTTTTATAGAAAAACTCAGCGCAGAAGACGAGTAGTCGCCATGATTAGGTCTATAGAACCTATAAATGAGACACATGTCCCACTAGCTCCATTACTCGAAGCTATCTACTTAAAACGAGAATGTGTGGATTCCACGCGTTTTATTCCAAGAAACGGAGGAAAACGACAATGTATTGCAAAGATGACTCACGTGTCAAGAAGTGAGTGGAAAACAACAAATCAGGTGTCTACCGAGAAGATACTCCACCGAGATCACGTCTCAAACAAACCCATTCGTAGAAATTCACCGAAAAACAGTAGACACAGTATTTCGATGAACTAGGGGGGACTTATTGTTGGGGATATATTACATCTACCTGGCATAAGCCCATTTAGACGTGACCTCGTCCCAAGAGCAAGATCAAAGTCGGCCCATAAGACCTAGAACCGACTTTAGGCACGAAGCAAGATGTATATATAAAAGAGAGAAGTCGAAGGCAAGGATATATTCACACACATACAATCAGAGCAATCTAGACTAGGGTTTCCATAAAACTTGTTATTGCTTTGTTCTTCATAAAACCTTTGACTTTACTCAATATACATCTTTGATATGTTCTCAGAATCGTCTCTTTGATAACTGACCATCAAAGTCGATTATCGATCGAGGTATACCAATTTCAGATTCAACAGAAGAGGAACAATTAGTAGTCATTGCTACTAGTTACTTTAGAGAACTGCTTACAACTTCCAATCCAAAACTCATTGCGATGCATCCGAAAAAGGCCATGGTCCAGATGGCCTGACGACCCTATTCTACGAAAAGGTATGGGACATTGTAAAAAGAGACTTAACTCATATGGTTAATGAATTCCTCTTCGATGGAGAGATGGCCAGTGGGCTCAGTGATGCTAATATTTGTCTCATCCCGAACAAAGAGAAACCAAATGAGATGTCTCGATTTTGACCCATTAGTCTCAGTAATGTAAGCTACAAGATAATTTTGAAGGTCTTATGCCAATGAATAAAGAAGGTACTGCCAAAATGAATATCGAAACCCAGTCAGCCTTTGTTACTGGAAGACAAATAACAGATAATGTACTAATAACAAAGGACATATTCCATTCTCTTCGTACAGAACCCGGGGAAGAAATAAAAGAATGGCAATAAAGATTGACATGAGTAAAGCTTATGATCGATTGGAATAGGATTTCATCAGCGCGGTCTTGAAGAAAATGGGTTTCTTTGATCAATGGATTGAATGGATAATGCCTTGTGTGTCATTGGTGAAATATCATGTCTTGTTCAATGGCCAGCCAAGACGAAATATAGTCCCAGAGAGGGGGCTACGACAAGGAGATCTTTTTTCTCCTTTCATCTTTATCCTATGCACGGAACCGCTTGTTAGCCTTCCCAATCATGCGGAGAAACAAGGTAAGATAACCGGCACGCCTGTCTCACGCGCTAGCCCTCCGGTGTCACACCTCTTGTTCGCTGATGATAGCCTTTTCTTCTGTAAAACAGAAACTCGTGAATGCACTAGCCCTCTGGTATCACACCTCTTGGACATGTGAAGGAGGCGGTCAAGACATCTACAGGGATCATAAATGAGGGAGGAATGGGATTTTATCCCGGAATCCTAGAGGACATCAGTGGCTCAAAACGGAAGTTGTTTGCTTTTTTGAAAGACTGATTCCATAGTCGTGTAAAAGGGTGGAAAGGACGATGATTATCAAGGGTAGGAAAGGAAGTATTGATAATATATCCTATTAGCTTTACCTATGTATGTGATGTCAACTCTGCTACTACTGCCAGAGACTTGTGAAAATTTAGCTAGTGTCATTGTACAGTTCTGGTGGAGCTCAAATATGCCTAAAAAGGTATCCAATGGATAAAATGGGAAAAGCTCTGCAGATCAAGAGAAGAATGAGGGATAGGGTTCATGATGATCCACAAATTCAGCATTGCCCTACTAGGAAAACAGTTGTGACGATTAGTGCAATTCCATGATTCTTTATTGGCCAGAGTTTTAGGGGGAAAATATTATAGATGTAGTTCATCTTTGCGAGTAAACAAGACCAATAATCCCTCATACGGGTAGCAAAGCCATTAATATTTTTAGGAATCCGACAAAAGGTGCATTCGGGGAACGAGATTGGGAAGACCTTTGGATACCAACAATACCAGCAAGGCATGCAATGCCTATTGCACCGGTGTTCTACCCAATGGTGCAGTAAGTGAATTGCTAAATGGAGATCCAAAAAGTTGGAACCTCGAGCGTCTGGAAAACTATGTCTCCGATTGGTAACTTTCGCTTAATTGCGGAATCGCGGAAAAAGTAGTTAAACTGCAGAAAAAATTAATTAAGTTGCAGAAAAAATTAAAATATGCGGAATGGCGGAATATATATTAAATGGATCAAAATATTTTATATAGTATTTATTTTGTTATAAAAATAAATATTAATAATTAAACTAATTATTAAAAATGTAAAAATAAATAAAATTTATTAAAAATATTTTAATTTTTATTAAAAATATTTAGCTTATCTTTCAATATATTTTAATAATAGATTGATATTTTATATAATATTATAAAACAATTGTATTGTAACTTTATTTATAACATAACTATTTATCATCATTAAAAAATTATTGTTATTTACTAAAGTTTCAAAATAATATTAAAATATAATTTAATAATATGAGAGTGTTAGTTTTGTAAAATTTTCCATGATAATCTAGTAAAATTCACTTTTTCACTTAATGAAAACTCTCTTTATATTTTTTGTCAGGAAAAACGCAAACCTGCGTTTTTGCATTTTTTTCGTTACGCAATTTTTGTTGATTGGCAAAATAGTTGCGGAATCGCGTTTGAAACGCCATTCCGCAACGTTATCAATCAGAGCCTATGTTAACCAGGAGGATACCCCATTAATTCAATTGTTGGCCATAAGTCAAGTATATCATCGAGATGAATATTGTTGGAGCTATACAAAGAGCCGTATGTACATTGTTAAATCAGAATATTGGGTAGCAACAAATATACTCAACAAGAAACCATCAGACACTCAAAAAAAGCCTAGTATCACAACATTACAAGCCCATGCCTGGAAGATAAAAGCTCCTCCGAAAATTAGACATTTTATTTGGCAAACGATCTCTGGACGGTTAGCAATGACAAGCAATATAACGCAATCTCACGCATCGTCATATGCAATATGATAACCACTGCCCTAGATGTGGTACAAAGGACAAAGATATAAACCATGAAATCTTTGAATGTTTCACAGCTCTCAAGACATGGGTCTTAGCAGCGACCCCAACCCCACCAATGAGACTCCCAAGTGCAAGCCATTACACAAATATGAACTACCTAATATGGCGAAAGACTGATATTGAAGACCTTGCGCTGGACAAAGAGCCATACCCTTTGATTAAATGGTATATTTAGAAAGCAAAGAACGATAAATTGTTTACAGGGATAGACATGACCAATTGGAAACTGTCTGTCACGCAGAGGCAGAATTGCCATGCTTGTTTTGAAGCAAACTGGAAGGAGGAATTGGTAGCAACACCAGCCCCTAAGCAATTATCAATCTATGAAATATGTATGATATATGGATCATGGAAGCATGAAGCACTCTTCAGTGGTTATGGATGGACATGGACAAATGTTAGAGAAGAAACTCATCTATTGGGCGTAAGGAACCAACAACAAAAGATTTCACCACTTCATACGGAGCTAAAGGCACTTTCATTTGCAATGGGATGCATGCTACAAATTTCAGCATGCCAGGCTGTTGGCACTGATTGTAAGGACCTAGTCTTAATATTAGAAGATCCTGAAGCTTGGCCAAACTTCTCGGCAGAGCTAAGGGAGCTAATGAAATAGAAGGATAGATTCTCTGAATTTTCGCTCGTGTATTATTGTCTTTGTAATGAGAATGTATCGGCTGATTCATTAGCTAAGATAGCTAGATCCTTTCAAAGGGAATTGTACTATCCCGGTCTGGTTCCTCAAACCACCTTAAGTTTGAGTAATAGAATAGCTGTTTGATGAAAAAAAAAACAGAATAATTATCCCAGCCCATGATGTTTTGACTTTAGGTCAATGACATGTATATAAATTGTGAAATGAAAAGTAAATTATTACCTCAACTGGTTGTATCCAAAACCTTTGAGCAAAAAGACACAAGCTTTGTCAAATTCTGAGATTTAATTTCGATGGCACTAAGATCCCGCATCGATCTAGTTTGGCTACTGATAAAGGCATCACATTTTTGTGTTCTGAATTGTATTTTAGAGTTATTTGTGTGTATTAGGGATGAAGATCATGATTAAAAAATTTGGGACAAATCAAGAATCAAAGTGCATGGTTAGAAATTGTTGGACCAAATTGCAATACTCTAAAAGAAAAAGTACCTAAAATGTTTAGAAAAAAATAAAAACATATGTCAGCAAAGCCTATGCCACATGCCATAAAAATAGAAAAAAAAATTACTCTATATATATATAGATTCTAGCCCACAAAAAATACCCTGTAAATTTATGTATCAAGATTTAAGTATGAAACATATCCAAGTTTTGAATTATCTATAAAATTTAAATAACATAAAATTATATGTTTGGCCAAAATAGTTTATTTTGAATGATAAAGATACAAATCAAGTATCTAGAATATTGAATTATTATATTGTTAATTTTTGTAAATATATAAAAATATATAATATAAATTAAACCTAAAACATGCAAAAGATCTCAAAATTATCCAGAATTCTATAACTTATCTAATGTTGTTATTCCCAGACTCTTGGTAGTGTCATAAAATCAAATTGTATTTACTTTTTTATATTCATAATGTCGAAGTTTTGAAATCATATAATATTGAGTGATCATAATTTTTATCAAATAATAATTACTTTATTTAGATTAAAATCAAAATTGTGTTTAATGAATAATGATAATATAATATATTGTTTTATGATTTAGATGTGTTTATATATAAAGGTAATGTGAAAAGATAATTACTAACTGGATAATTACTAACTGAATAATTATCCTAACGCATGATGTTTTGACTTTAGGTCGATAACATGTTCTTTAGAAAAAAAAGAAAAAAAAAAAAGAAAGGTTGATGACATGTATATAAATTGTGAAATGAAAAGTAAATTATTACTTCAGCTGCTCGTATCCAAAACCATTAATCAAAGAGACACAAGCTTTGTCAAATTTTAAGATTTAGTTTCGGTGGTATTAAGATCCTGTGTCGATTTAGTTTGTATGTGTGGCTACCGACAAAGTCATCGCATTTAAAGTGTTAAATTATCGGTTTGTTTCTGTGCATGTTCGGCCGTAGAATAACCAAATATATTTGAAACTTTATGATCTAAATTTATTTCATTATCAACATGAAAATTTTGCAAATTGAGTTCATAAATTATTTATAAAAACGTTATAAGCATCGGTATAAATTCATACAAACTCAATCTCATTATTAGCCATTCAAATAGTGATTTTTACCTGAGATATCCGTATTGTACCTTATTCTCTATCCGTATATCTAACTCATTTTTAATACACTTATTAAAGTTTGATCCACACGGGCGTACAGATATTTTTAACTTTTATATTATTTAAAATATGTTATATATGGTTGGTTGTATATTATTTAATACTTTATATATTATTGGATGTCTTGTATATTTATGATGAAAACTACTAAATTTATTCTCTATATTTGCTTCTATAGAATTACTTCTTGTATGTTATATTTTAAGATGTATTAGATAAACATATATTTCTATATTATTATTTAAAATCTATTTAATATAAATGGGTCAAAATAAAATAAAAAATAAATGACCAATATAATAGATACCAATAATCCAAACCCACAATTGATTGCCAAACAGATTTTTCCAAAAAATGTAAACTTACTTAACTTTTTTAAAGCTATGATCACATATCTGACAGTATTCTAAAAGAAACGTTTTTCATCTTCTCTATCCATCTCTATTTACTCTTATAACTTTGTACCAAAAAAGGTTCATTGACAAAGACCATATCTGATTCTCCAAAACTATAATTTTTTGGTGATGACTTTAACATGCAACCTTTTTTTTTTTGAAAGAATGTGAAATTATATTCAAACAAAAAACTGTGTTACATCTAATAATTCTTTTGCAAAGAAGTGTTTCTAACTTTTATAAAATGAAAATAATAATGAACCAAATAAAATAGAACATGTGCTAAGTGCTCATCCTTGAACCAAACCATGTTGCTTAAATTATTTAGCACAAATATATTGTTTACATATTTACCTTGGTCTGCAATAGTTGATATTTTCTTATATTTCTAAATTGTGTACGTTAACAAAATGATGATATTAAAAATAGAACAGGTTCGGATTACTTAAACAGTATGATTTAAATATAAAATCACTAAAACATGACCGGTTATCTAGTGCATCAAGATACTTACAACCAAAATGTGATAATTATTTACAATATGCGCATATAGACTAAAAGATCGTGTATTGTTGTAATATACATATTTTAATAGTGCAAACTTTGAAAAATATTTTGTAAGATTTGTAAATTATATTGTATAATTAGTATATATCAGCTCATATAATTATAGATTAATATCACATTATTAATGGGCTTCGGCAAACTGTAGTAAAGATAGATTTGCTGAGATTTTATTTAATTTATTTTATAGTTAAGATTGAGTGGCACAAGTCTATAGTATTATTTAAGAAGTGAATTTGATGAATTGTTAAGTTATCCGCAATTTTAGATTTAGTTATATTTTATACTTAACTATTAATCTTAATAAAAAATTTAGTGATTTAGCTGATAATTTATCATTATCTTGCGAATAATTAAAAAAATACTAACAGCAATATCATAATTATATATATATTATATTTATTTTAATACTGTTAAAATATTAAAAACATTAGTGATTTAGTTTAATTTATCATTATTTTGAGAATAATTAAAAAACACTAACGGAAATATCATAATTAAATTTATATTATATTTATTTTAATACTGTTAAAATATTATATATTTGTTTATATTATATTTGGTTTAGTAACATTAAACCAGTTCTATTTTAATATATATATCATAAGATAGAATGAAACATCTATCTTTTAAAATAATAATTTTAGGACAATCAAAAGTACTCATTGTGATAATTTTTGAAAAAAGTTAGAAAATAATTCAAAAATATTTATAATATTGTTTGTGAAATTATTTTTTTCTCTCACGTTAAATTTTAAAATGTTCATGATCTTTATTACCCTTAATAAATAATTAGATTAGCTTTGTTAATATATTGCCCATATATTAAAAAGTATTTCATTAATTTTATAATCATCATTATGTAAAAAGATTCTATATTATGTTATCCAAAAATATTTTATATCATAATTTTTTTTAAATAAATAATAAATTCATGTATATAGTTTTATGTATATATGAATGTTTTCAAGTTTATTTTACGTAATAAAAGATATTTTATTAAAATAATGTTTTTCATCATATAGAATTGTTTAATATTTATTAATTATCTAATTTTTCAAAAGCCTGAAATAACTTAATCTAATGGTTTTTGAATTGATAATAAATCTATCTATAAATTTTTGTAAAATTATTAAGCCCGCAAGTGCAGGCAAAACACCTAGTTGGTAAATATTAAAAAAACAGGATTAAGTACTAATTGTAATTTAATTTTAATAGATTAGACTAGATCTGGATCCGCGCGCCAGCGCAGTATTAAGTTTGCGTTTTTGTATGCGTTAATATAGATGTAAAGATATATGTATGAGCATTTTACCCGATATTTGAACCTGTATCCGAACCCGATCTCAAAAACCCGAACCAAAATCCGTACCGAAGTAGCAAAATACCCAAACGGACATTAAATTAGGAAAGATTGGATATCCGAACCCGAACGGGTAATATCCGAACCCGAACGGGTAATATCCGAACCCGAACGGGTAATATCCGAACCCGAATAGATATATGAAGATATTCGAACTTATGCATATTTAACTTTATAATTTCTAGATTACTTCTCTAATTTTATTTAAAATATTTATATTGATGTTACTCATACTTTAAGATCATATAATATACATATAATTACAAGCATTAAAACACAATATATAAACTGAAAAAGACAATCACTAAAAAATGAAACTTAAAAAAATACATTATTTTAAGTGAAAAAGACAAGCATTAAAATAGGAAGCTTAAAAATACATTAATTTAAGTGAAAAATACAAATATTAAAATAGAAAACTTAATTAAATTCTCAATGGTATGTCATTGTAAATAAAAGTGAAAACTTAGAGGTATTTTGTATATGTACTTTTGTTTTAATAAAGTAGATGGTGGTAATTTTCAATAACTTATATATCTCTCGATTCTTAACTAGCACTGATCTGGCTTACTTATTGTGAAAGACCCTGAAATTAAAATGCTGATTTGATACACGTAATCAGGCTCGTTATCAGTGGACTAAAAAAATAGAAACGTATGGTATTAATAATTAGAGGCGCATAGAATTAAATTATGCCAAAATGCATATCATTTCGGCCAACTAAGGTACACGAAGATATGCTTAAAAGCTAAACTAATTGCTTTTACCACCCACTCTATAAAGGTTATAAACCATACTTTAACGAAAGAATGATAAGAATAAAAAGGGATTCAGGATAGAACATATCATCAAACTTTTGGTCCAACTAAGCAAAAAGATGTATTGTTTCAAGCGACTACTAGATTTTGCACTAAAGACTTGATGTATATTTTGATCAAGACTGATTCTTTCCACTCAACCATAATCCTATGGCTCTCAACTCAATAATACAGCCAAAAGATGCAACTACTGATTGATAAAAAGAAATCGTATAATATGTAGAAAACTGATTTATCAGGTAGATACATTTACAAAGATGGTGACAAGTGAAGAAAATATGTGGCATGGACCATTTCCATGAAGGCGTAGTTTCTTTGCTTTTATGTTTTAGGCAGACACCTTCATTACATCTAGAATATCCAGAAGAAAAAAAGTTTAATCATTGCTTCACTCACCGTATACACTCCTGCCTGTTTTGTCTAATAGGGTTTGATCATAAAATCTGGTGATCGACAAAAACATAGGAGCATAAATGATTGCACAAGTAGCAAACAAGATAATGAATGCTTACATGAGTATATTTGAGTTTTGACATAGAGAAATAGAGTTGCTACGTCCAAGCGTTACCGATAAGTTGCATCGCAGGAACCTATTTCGGGAATATCACTGAAAAAACCCGTCATTGTCAGTCATGAAAGTTATGGAAAGAAAAAGTAATGTTTATTGACAGATCATAATTTATACAAAAGTAGATAAATGCGGAAAGATTTACAAAGTCAATATCAATTATTCAAAAACTGGCAATTCTGTGAAAGAAAATTCAATATTAAAGTCAGACTTCGTCTAAGAAAAAGCATCTCAAAATCAAATAGCAAAGAAAATTTATCAAACCTACCTTTTACTTTTCGACAGCAGGAGAAAGCAATAAAAACTATGATATAAATGGTTATAAAGAAACTGAACAAGTTACGTGCCTAGTAGACATCATAGTTTTGGCAACAATAATCAAACCCAAAAGCTAAAACAATAACATTACTGAGGAAGGCAAAAGTAATCTATGTCGACTGTTCTGGCAAGTCCCTCTTGTCATTCAAATTGATGGGTTAGTCAAAGAACACATAACGCACATGCAATTTGCTTAGATATGGTCAAGCAGTCAGCATCATCCATTCAAAAGCAATACCATTGGCACTGATTAGAGCGAAAAGAAGAAAATTAAAGTAGTGTGAAGCAAATACACGGATTTAAAATCTCTTTCTTGCAGATATGAGGGTAGTACACAGAAGAGTACACACGTTTTCTTGTCTTTTTCATTGTCGTGCACGTAACTGATCAACTTAAAGCAGCAAGTAGCTTCTTCTATATGATTTTTTGCACTTATTCGCAAACTTTCCTTACATAAAGAAATAATCTGAAATGAATTAATCTTGGTGAAATCTGAAAATGCAAAATGGGTATGATATAAAATTGTACGAGTTGATAATGTTACTAAAGTTGAAGTGGGCCACAACAGCTTCAAGCCCAATTTACATTCGAAGCCCGTATGGATCCAACGGTCTCCTGCAACGGTACCTGCAAAAGAAGACAAGAATGAAGTTAAGAAAACAGAGCATCCTTGTACGGAAGAGACAGAAGGAATAAAGCTGTCCAATCGCTTTGGAGCCCTTGATCCCACACTCCATCCAGGATGCTGACACCTGTGCAAGCTCTGTTAGGGTTTTAGAGTTCTCATCTTTCTTGTATAAATAAGCCGATTGGCTCTTGTAAAACCCCAACCGAGCATGAATAAAACTCAGTTCATCTTCTTTACTTAGTTCACTTAATCTCTACATGGTATCAGAGCCATGGACAATCTGTCTGTGGTAAATATGTCTGTTCCTTCTCTTAGCATCACAAACTGTGTTACTGTCACTCTCACTGAGAAAAACTATGTTCTTTGGAAGTCTCAGTTTGAGTCTTTTCTCTCTGCGCAAGGGTTGCTTGGTTTCGTTTCCGGTACTCTTCCACCTCCGCCGCTCACTCTCACCGTACCAGGCATCAACAATACAAGCTCAGAGACTACAAATCCAGACTATCACACTTGGCAAAGAATAGATCAGGTGATAAAGTCTTGGCTCCTTGGTTCTTTTTCCGAAGATCTGCTGAGTCTCACCATTGGATGTTCTACTTCTCAAGATGTATGGCTTATGTTGGCCAAGCATTTCACTAGGGTTTCCTCATCTCGGCTTTTTGAACTCCAGCGAAAGCTTCAAACTTTGGCCAAGAAAGAGAAATCTATGGCTGACTACCTGAAAGAAGTCAAAGGTATATGCGATCAGTTAACCTCTGTTGGATTTCTGGTTGACGAGAAAATGAAAATTTTTGCTGCTCTTCACGGCTTGGGGAGAGAGTATGAGCCAATAAAGACCACTGTTAAAGGATCTATATACTCTCTTCCCACTCCAACCTTCGAAGACATTGTTCCCAAGCTCATTGGATATGATGACAGGATTCAAGCTTATGCAGATGTCAGCGTCTACCCTCACCTGGCTTTCAATCTCAACCGTTCCAACACGCAAGCCGACTTCTACTCTAACAACAACTACAGAGGAAGAGGAGGAAATCGGTACAATAACTTCAGAGGAAGAGGTTCTTATTCCACTCGTGGTCGAGGCTTTCCTCAACAGCTCTCTTCCTCCTCATCCACTTCTGGAAGCTATAGCTTAGGAGGCGTTGTCTGTCAAATCTGCGGGAAAATGGGTCATCCAGCTCTACGTTGCTGGCATCGCTTCAATAACAATTACCAATATGATGAGGTTCCTGCTGCTCTCGCTGCAATGAGGATTACAGATGTCACCGATCAGTCTAAGCATGACTGGTATGCAGACTCAGGAGCTACAACTCATGTCACCAGTTCACCGCATCATCTCTCTCAGTCTCAGCCATACTTAGGAAATGACACTATCATGGTCGGTAATGGAGAGTTTCTGCCTATTACTCACACCGGCAGTGCTAGCATTGCGTCAACCTCAGGTACTTTGCCTCTCAGAGAAGTACTTGTATGTCCTAATATTGCTAAATCTCTCATGTCTGTTTCAAAGCTTACCAAAGACTATCCTTGCTCTTTTGAATTTGACTGTGATGGTGTTCGGATAAACGATAAGGCAACAAAGAAGCTACTAGTCCTAGGCAGCTATAATGAAGGGCTTTACAGGATTGGGGATCCACGGTTAAAGGTGTTCTACTCTTCTCGTCAGTGCTCTGCATCCGACGAAGTGTGGCATATGCGACTTGGGTATCCTCAACCTCAAGTTCTCAAGCTTCTTTTGGCGAATAAGGCTATCACCATTAGTAGATCAGTGAATAAACTCTGCGAGTCATGTAGACTTGGCAAGAGTGCTAGACTTCCTTTTTATGCTTCTACGTTTGTAGCTTCAAAGCCCCTGGAGAAAATTCACTGTGATCTCTGGGGCCCTTCTCCAATTGTATCATTTCAAGGATTTCGATACTATGTGGTGTTTATTGACAATTACTCAAGATTTTGCTGGTTTTATCCTTTTAAGTTGAAATCTGAGTTCTTTCAAGTCTTCAAGATATTTCAGAGTCAAGTTGAAAATCAATTCAGTTGCAAGATTAATAGTTTTCAGTGTGATGGAGGAGGGGAGTTTACAAGCAAAGTCTTTCAAAGTCATCTTGAGCAACATGGAATTCGCCAACTGTTATCCTGTCCTCATACGCCTCAGCAGAACGGACTGGCAGAAAGAAAACATCGTCACCTTGTTGAGCTTGGTTTGTCGATGATGTTTCATAGTAAGCTGCCTCAACGTTACTGGGTTGAAGCCTTTGCTACTGCGCATTTTCTCACAAATCTTCTTCCCACTGTCGCTCTGCCGAATTACATGTCTCCACATGAAAAACTATTTGGTAAAGCTCCTGACTATTCAGCTTTGCGGTCTTTCGGGTGTGCCTGCTTTCCGACGCTTAGAGACTATGCATCTACTAAATTCGATCCAAGGTCCTTGAAATGTGTTTTCTTGGGATACAGTGCTAAGCATAAGGGTTATAGATGCTTGTATCCTCCCACAAGCCGTGTATACATCAGCCGGCACGTGATATTTGATGAAACAAATTTTCCTTTCTCTAATATCTATCTGAGTCTTCAACAGCAAAATGCTACTCCTCTTTACAATGCATGGCTTCAAAGTTTTCAGCAGCAAGATACTGCTGCTCCCCCAATGCCAGCCACTGATCGCAACGCTTCTTGTCGACCTCAGCCATCGCAACAAATACCTATTCAGTTTGGAACCATTCCATCTTTCTCGGAGTTGGTTTCAGTTCAATCTCAGGCTGGTACTGCAACAAATGTCTCTGTTCAGTCTTCACAGGATACAAGTTCTACATCCTCTGGAACTTCTTCAGGATCTCAAGCCACAATGCAATTAACAACTCCCCAAGTGGAAGCTTCTGATATCAACATCCCTGAGACTGTCCCTGCTGTTGCTTCTGTGATTCCACCACCCGTTAATGCTCATCCCATGATTACTAGAGCAAAGTCAGGCATAGTCAAGCCAAACCCAAGATATGCTCTCCTTGCTCACAAGGTCGCTCATCCAGTTCCTACAACTGTTTCTGTGGCTCTCAAGGATCAAGACTGGACTGCAGCAATGACTGAGGAAATAGTGAATTGCAGAGACACCAACACTTTCACCCTTGTCCCACGGACTCCAGACATGAATGTCCTTGGCAGCGTTTGGGTTTTTCGCAACAAACTCAATGCAGATGGTACATTTAAGAAATGTAGAGCACGCGTTGTTGCAAGAGGGAATCACCAGCAAGAAGGAATTGATTATCTGGAAACTTACAGTCCGGTTGTTAGGACAACGACAGTCAGACTTGTGCTTCATTTAGCAACAATCATGAACTGGACTATCAAGCAAATGGACGTTCAAAACGCATTTCTTCATGGTGACTTGACTGAAACAGTTTATATGACTCAGCCAGCTGGTTTCGTGGATAGAGCTCATCCTAATCATGTTTGGCATCTTCATAAATCGCTATATGGTTTGAAACAATCTCCCCGAGCTTGGTTTGATAAATTTACCTCATATCTTTTGGAATTTGGTTTTGTTTGCAGCATTAAGGACCCCTCGTTGTTCATCTTTACTCAAGGACAAGATGTCATACTACTGCTTCTCTATGTACACGACATGGTCATCACGGGAAATGACTCTCTGATTATGCATCAATTCTTTAAAGACATCAAGGGTCAATTTCGAATGAAAGATATGGGCCAACTTCATTATTTCTTGGGAATTCAAGCGCAGTTTCACAACGGGGGACTGTTTCTATCTCAGCAAGCCTATGCCGAAGATCTCCTTGCTGTTGCTTCTATGCAGAACTGCTCCCCAATGCCTACGCCTCTCCCACTTCAACCAGGAAGAGTTTCGGATCAAGATGAAGCGTTCTCTAACCCCACTTACTTTCGGAGTCTAGCGGGAAAGCTTCAATACCTCACGTTAACGCGCCCAGACATTCAGTTTGCTGTCAACTACGTGTGCCAAAAAATGCATAAGCCAACGGTAGCAGATTTCCAACTCTTAAAGAGAATCATACGCTATGTCAAAGGCACAGTCACTATGGGTATCTCATTTTACAGGCATACAGACAGCAGGTTGCGTGCTTACAGCGATAGCGACAGGGGAGGTTGCAAAGAAACCAGTTGATCTACAGGCGGTTTTTGTACCTTTCTTGGCAACAACCTCATTTCTTGGTCGTCACGCAAGCAGCCAACTGTATCAAAAAGCTCCACCGAGGCAGAATATAGGTCACTCTCTGAAACCGCATCGGAAATCACTTGGATCAGTCATATTCTCAAGGAGCTCGCTGTGTCTCTGCCTCTCACACCGGAATTATATTGTGACAATCTCTCTGTAGTCATGCTTACTGCAAATCCGGCCTTTCACTCTAAAACGAAACATTTCGAAAGGGATCATCACTATGTTAGAGAACGTGTCGCTCTTGGCACTCTTCTTGTCAAGCATATTCCCGGACTGCAGCAAATTGCAGACATCTTCACCAAGTCTTTACCGGTTTCAGCTTTTCAAAAACTCAGGTCCAAACTCGGTGTGCAGTTACTAAAGTTGAAGTGGGCCACAACAGCTTCAAGCCCAATTTACATTCGAAGCCCGTATGGATCCAACGGTCTCCTGCAACGGTACCTGCAAAAGAAGACAAGAATGAAGTTAAGAAAACAGAGCATCCTTGTACGGAAGAGACAGAAGGAATAAAGCTGTCCAATCGCTTTGGAGCCCTTGATCCCACACTCCATCCTGGATGCTGACACCTGTGCAAGCACTGTTAGGGTTTTAGAGTTCTCATCTTTCTTGTACAAATAAGCCGATTGGCTCTTGTAACACCCCAACCGAGCATGAATAAAACTCAGTTCATCTTCTTTACTTAGCTCACTTAATCTCTACACGAGTACTATGTCAAAAAGTATTACGAGAGATGAACACAAAGAATTATAAAACAGAGAAATATGTCACTAGATCATTTCCAAGTAAATTTACAAGTTTTAATTAATCAGAAAAACACTAACCTCACATATTTCTATGAGCTAACACATGATCCAAGAAACTCTCAGTCTTTAGATATTTATGTTTCTATAACATCTCGGTTAGTGGTATATGGAAAGGCTTAAGAGAATTGATTTGGCTACCTACATTACCAAAGTACACTTACCTTCTTCTGCACACATCCGTTTAGAACTCTAGAGTTAAGACTGCTTGAGCTAGAGTAGTAGATGGAATGGTGACTTATCGGAATGTGATTCGCGATACCGTGTGACTGAGGCCAAAGCATGGGGAAAGGTCATATGGTAATTACAGGGTCAGTAAACAAGACTTTTGGGCCTTCAAAGAAATTAACGCACCGCCCGTCAGATGGGATGGGGCCCATGGACCGAGTAAGTGGGTCGTGGGTGGCCCATTAGCCATGAGCGATCTGGGTGTTACAGTTTCACTCACCATACAAGTAATGAAACAGTTTTTGATAAAAAAAACTTTTCTTTGTGTTAATCCCATAATAAGCTCCTCCAACCTAGTTATACTAGGTAGATTCATGATTTTTGTGAGAACCAAAATTTGCACCGTCAATTTTCATAAGTAAAAGAAAGTTATGAAACCTAGCTTTTCCTGAGGTCTGAATTCTTTGCGAAAGCCAACGACAAGTGACCAAACAAATGCGGAATATATAGAAAGATAAATTGCGATTGTTACAAAAGATTATAAAAGCTTTGGCCGCAAGAGCTGTCAGCGAGTTATCTAGTTCAAGCCGCCTAAAACCTTAAACCTATTTGAATCGCAGCTCGATAACAAAAGACGAAGAAGACACAAAAAGGTTTTGTTGATTTTTGACTGAACCTTATGAAAGACTGCCTATGTACCCCTTTTGAGTATCAAGCCGAATGTAGGTCACTTATATAGTTTGTACAAAAGATCGAACTGCCTGTGCGAGTTCGTCTAGTATGTGTGCAAGTCATAGAAACCAAACTTGTCGAAGATAAAGCCTATGGTTTCTAAGTGCAGAGAGTTCTAGAGCCTTAAGAGAATTGTCCCCCTTTGATCCTTGCCTTGGCTCTCTTTATATATGTATCCAAGGTCGGTTGCATTTTTACTGTTCTGCCTTGATCCGAGTTTATTAAGTCACATAAGTTTTCCTTATTTCTCTCGATTTTAAGTTTATCCAAAAACTTGACATTTATCGCTTTTTCCATTTATCTTTTTGAAAACTAAGTAAACCATCATAACATATGGGCTCTTTCTCGTCTAGAGTTTGTAAGTGGGCCTTTGTTATGTTTGGACCCTCTTGGGCCGTTTTCTGACTTAGACATTTTTTAAGATTCTTCGGAGAAATCGCCTTCCGCAAGATGCTAGTCTTTGAAACATTAATTTTCTCAAGACAACGGACAATAACCATATAGCCATGATGATGATGGTGTAAAGTTAACCAGTGTCATTCTTATACGATTGATTCATAATTTTTTTATGAAAGACGAGTCTTGCGGTTTTTATCGTAAAAATTCAATAACAAGTCCAATCAAGATGAAACAAAGATTCATTTGATCAGGACTTTGAGAGTTAATGCATGCCATGTCCTTAGATGGGAAATCTTGAGCCGTAGATTGTGCCTGCCCTAGGGCGGGATGGACTGATCCGTGGATCGTCCCCGCCCTAGAGCAGGATGGACTGATCGGTGAATCGTCCTCTCCCTAGGACGGGATGGTTTTCCTTGGAACGTCCCCACCCTAGGGAAGGGTGATTTATCGAGCAACACCCCCGCCCTAGGGGGGAGTGCTTGGATCGATAACGTTCCCACCCTAGGGCGGGGTGCTTGGATCGATAAATTCCCCGCCTTAGGGCAGGGTGCTTCGACCGACAACGTCGCCGCCCTATTACTGGGTGCTTGGATCAAAAACATCCCCACCCTAGGGCTAGGTGCTTGGATCGACAACATCCCCGCTCAAGGGCGGGGTGCTTTGTCAAGCAACATCCCAGCCCTAGAGCGGGGTGTTTGGATCAACAACGTCCCCGCCCTATGGCAGGATGCTTGGATTAACAACGTCGCCGCCCTAGGGTGGGGTGGTTTTGTCTACTGACCATGCCCCACCCTAGGGTGGGGTGGTTTTGTTAGAAACATCCTCGCTCTAATGCAGGATTGACCGTGGGTCGTCCCTGCCCTAGGGCGGAGTGGTTTCGTGTGGAACGTTCCCGCCCTAGGGCGGGGTTGACCGGTTCATTTCCACCCTATGGTGGGCTGGTTTCATCCACTGACAGTGCCCCGCTCTAGGGCGGGGTGGTTTTATTGGAAATGTCCCCACCCTAGGGCGAGATTGACAGTAGGTTGTCCCCTCCATAGGGCGGGGTGGTTTCATTGTGAACTTGGGCGCACTAGGGTGGGGTTTACCGTGGATTGTCCCCGCCCTAGGGAGGGATGGTTTTGTTGGAAACATCCCGCCCTAGAGCGAGTTTGACCGTGGGTCGTCCTCGCCCTAAGGGCGAGGTGGATTGTTCCTGGATCATCCTCTCGAAGATTGTTCTCCAGATCTTTCCAAAGTTGTCTTGCAAAGCTTTCCGAAAGAACTGGATGACAATGTCGAACGTTGAGTTCGAGAGTACATTGTTTGTCCAAACAATCTCAAGAACCGTTTGTTCAAAGATTGAGTGATCTTTGGTCAAGACTTTGTTCCTCGATCGTTTTAATTCTTTTTTGAATTATACGAGGTTTTAGTTCTTTGGTTTTTTTTTTTTTGAAAGATAGTACTTCTTCAACATTTTTGGCCGTTGATTTTATCATGAACGATTTTGACCCCAACAGTTAGCCCCCAGCTCGGAATATCTTATGTGTAACTTCTTGCGAGGTAGTGATAGGCGTGTTAGGTGGAATGTATGGCTAAAAGGCGCGTTGGCAAAACCAGTTCTTTTTGAAAGTTAAAATTGTTCGTTCACTCTTCTTTCCGATGGAACATGATAAGATTGGGGCTGCGCCTTTTGAAGGCTGTCTACGTACCCTTGTTGAAGTTATCAAGCCTTTCATAGTTTGTATTGGAGCTTAGATCCTTATGATATGTTTTCCGACCTTTATGTCCTAGTTACATGTTGTGTGTGGATTTTCGAGCATGGTGCTTCTGATGGAATTTATATTGGACCCGTGTTGGCCTTAAGACTAGCCTTGTAGGTTGTTTCTCTTGGATTTATGAGTTCATGGGTTGTTATCCCGAGTGGGATTTTGTTCTGGCCGAGTTTGGCCGCGTTCATGTTTTGCGAATTGCCTCTTGTGGCTTTCACTCCCTACAGCATTGCGGCTTTTGCTTTTTATGAACTGTGTAATGAGTTACTGATAATTTAGTATTATTACCAAGATGAAGAATGCGAGTTGTCATCTCTCATGTGACTATCGAAGATCGTCATGCTTATCGTTTGTTTTTAGATGAGATTTCTCGAAAGTCCTTCGGAAGTCTCATAAACGCGCATGCGTAAGCGAAGAGACCTAGTTTAGGAATCTCTTATCATTTTAATATTATGCTTTTGAGATGTTCGAGACCAGCGGGGTGGGTATAGGGCAAGGCATAGGTTTACGTTTGGTCGTAGGATGTGCGATGACTATTTAGGCTTACGTATTCCATTTGCGGTTTCAACCTGATTCCGTCTCAATATTGAAGTTTGCGATAAGTTCTCGGCTTATATGACTTGCATCAATCAGGAACCGAGCATCTCTCCAAGGACAATTTTTAAGTCTCGGAAGTGCTGAACAAAATTTTGGGTTTCTTTTATAGCGTTATTATCTTGTGTTGGATGTATGAGAGCAATCTTTATGGGAGGAGATTGCTAAGTCTGTTTAGAATGTATTAGAGTTTGTTGTGATCAGCAACAAACTTTATGGTAGATGTTACGTTTTAGAGAGTTGTCGAGAATAAGAGTTAGTGCGTATGACTTATTTGATTTTTCAAGATGATGTTATTATCGAGGAAGGTATTTTCGTCGAAAAATGTTTTCTAAAGCGTATGCGACGTCTTGCGATGCTAAAGGTTTGTTTTTCTTTAAAATGCCGCATTTCGTGTTTAAAATGTTTACGTGCTTGGAGATGTTATTTTTATTAGTGATTGCGAGTTTAAGAGTTGGATCGCTTCTGGTTGTGGCTGAAAGTCAGATTCGACCGTGTGACCAAGAGGTCGGGCTCGATCGTTTGATCAGAAGATGTGATTCGACCGAAGGGTCGGATTGTGTCAAGAGTCAGGACTGACCAGGATGTCGGAGCAGACCGTTCCAATGATGGGTTCGACCAGGAGGTTTAGTCCGACTGGGTGGTCTGGTTCGACTGGTTCAGTCGAGTGTCAGGTTCGATTGGGCAATCCGGTTTTGACCGGGAATTAGGTTTGACCGGGTGATCCGGGTGGTCTGGTTCGACCTGGTGGGCTGGTTCAACCTGGTTTGGTCGTGCGACCAAATAGTTTGGTTCAATTGTGGAATCGAACTGTTTGTGCTTTGATTATCATACCCCTTTTTCTGGAGAAACATTTTGCGGTTTTTAGAGGTGTTCTTGTAACATGTCGGTTATCGTATAATTCTGTTTTTAGGTTTATACAATTATCGTGTTTGCGTAATTGTCACTTGGTGTTTTAGACGAATCACGGATTGTCATTTTGCCGTTTAAGTGATTGGGTGGAGAAGTGGTTGCTCAGATGTTTTGTCTTGGCGTAAAGGCTGTGTTTGGCCAGATAGCCAAGGACGTTGTAGGTCGAGGATTAAACAATGGCACTTTCATGTTAACATTAAGGTCATGTTAGTTTTTGATTGTCCTTAAAGGGTATGCCAAATTTTGGTTTAGGCTTTTATGGGAAGGCGTAGTTGGCCGAGGGACAAAGGGTGTTCGTCGAGATTGATAGGCCAAGTATGTTAGAGTTTTGCATGTTAAGATGGCCGATGGTGGTAGAAAATAATTTTACCCTTTAGGTTTCTGTTATACGAAGAATGTTTCATATAATGCTTCCTTTAGTCGTATGAAAACTTTTTTTTATCTTTGCCCAGGGAAGACGAAGCCTAAGAGGCTTGATACAAGTGCAGAGTTAGTTGCGGGTTGATTGCCTGCTTGGATATAACCGAGGGCAGTAAAAGGTGTAAGCCAGCGAGCTGCAGGGAAAAAGAAGAATATGTTAGATTGCAGTTTGACGAGATAAAGTCTTACTGTAGAAAGACAAATCTTTCAGCTTCGTATTGATTTATCTTATAGTCGTCTAAGCATTTCTTCGTAAAACCTGGTTATGAAAGTTTCTTTGTACCTCTTGATCAGATTATACAAAGGATGTCTCGTGTAAGTTTTACGAGAAGGCTTATTACATAAGTAAATGGAGAGTGTTTCTCGCAGGTTACTCACGACATTTGCGAGTGTGGATTATGTTCTTCTTATTAAAAAGTCTTTTTTTGCATCATACCGTCCTTGTTTCCCGTAGACTGTTTCGTGTAAAATGATTCAGTTATACGAAAGTAATGGGTGACCGTTTTTTTGAAGATAGTAACTCGGTGCTATATGTGGAGATGTCAAAGTAGCGATGTTTCCCCAGATTATTCAAGAAACGTTCCCGCTTTGATTTTGATCCTTTGGTGAAAGTTGCTTGGTGTCACTCATGGATTTTTACCAAAAGTTATTTCGTTATGATCTAGTCGCGAAACATTATCGTAGATTTCTCGGGTGGAACGTGTCAGTCAATCAGCGGTAGATCTAGTCAACGAGCGGTGAGGAAGTGTTCCCTTTGTTGTGCTCGCTGCTACTTGTATTTTCGATTTTTCTTTTTTGCAAATGCTTTTCCGTGACTCACTTTGTTCAACAGAAACTGAGAGCAATGCTTTCATGTTTAAAGATTTCTAATATAATTTAAGACTGTTTAGGTGTGCGGCTGGCGTTTAGACAAACTTTAGATTGTCATGTGCCCTTTGGACGATTTCAAATCATCATTTTATACATACCTACTCCCTCTTTTTTTAACGAAAGAAAATGGATGAACTGGTCTTTCGAAGGGTTGAGATGATCAACAATCTGGGTCGATTTAAGTAGGACCTTGGGATTGTGATTTTCGGTTGGGGACTTGGAATGGGTTGGTTTCTTAAGAAAAATACTAGGAACGAGACGATTTTAAGACGACAATTGTGGTTCTAGTTCTTTCTATTAGGAAGCGAGATGAGTATGCATGAATGCATCGCGATCGTTTCTCATTTTTACGAGAGATTAGATCTGTTTGGAAGTTATGCCTGGATGGTTAAGTAACAATAGAACAAGATTGTATAATCGCCTAAGACTTAGCTTGCTAGACTATCCACCTAGATTCTAAGTTCCTAAAAGTTTCCCACAGTTTCCAAAATGTTTTCATTCTTTCCTACAAAAAATTCCAACTCTAATAAAATTTTCTAAGTCGGACATACCTTAGGTTTATCAGAGATTTGGGTTTGCTTCTTCTTCGTTCTTCTTCTCTTCGTGTCTTCTGACCTTAGTTTAAATTTTTGTAGTGTTTTTTTTTTCGAGAACTGGTTTGATTTCGTCAAAGATTTTCGTGAGTATGAGTAAGTATTTTATAGGAAGTTTATTTGGCCACTTACGACTCAATGTCAAAAAACTTTGAAAATTTTGATACGGATTTTCATATGAATTGTTTTTCGACAAAATTCTGACGAGCATATCGGAGCGAGGAAGAGATTTCAACATCTATGTTTTCTGTTCTCGTCTCTTTGTAACCCTGATTTTACTAACTTGACCAAATGCGCTTTGTATATTGTTGAAAAGTCTATCAAATGTTTGTTAATAGATATTTTCGACTCAACGTGGCAGAATTTTGTAAAACTGGATTGTGTTTTTTCGTATCAAAGGAACTTTACGAAATCGTTGAAACAAAGTGAGGAGAAGTAGGTGATAATTCGAAGAAGGCTGAAGTGGGCGTTAGGAAAAAGAAGCAAAGGACAAGATGTCATTTGGGTAAGGTGCTCAGTTCGTCAAGCTGTCAGTGAACTGTTTCTATCCTAGCCCTTATTGTCTTTGTTTTAAACTTTACAAATGATGTTGCGTAAAATATTGCCGAGTTTAATCTCACAAAAATTGTTTCACAAAATGTAATCGAGCTTAATTTAGGGAAAGTTATTTCAAAAGATGTTATCTAGTTTGATTTTACGAAAGTTGTTTTGTAGAATGTTTTCAAGGTTAATGTTGTGAAAGTTATTCCAAAAAATGTTGGCAAGCATAATTTTACGAAAATTATTTCGTAAAATACTTTTGAGCTTAATTTTTTGAAAGTTATTCCGCAAAATGTTGTCGAGTATAATTTTACCAAATTTGTTTTGTAGAATGTTTTCGAGCTCAATTTTCTGAAAGTTGTTCCGCAAAATGTTATCGAGTTTAATTTTATGAAACATGTTTCGTACAATGTTTGTCGAGCTTAATTTACGAAATTGTGCCGTAAAGATGTTATTGAGTTTGGCTGTAAAAAAATATTTTTTTGGAATAACTCACATTTTGCGGCTGTTCCACAAATCTTTTTTCTGAGTTTTCATATCAGAAACTCTTGCTGCGACGAGCTTGATTGTTGCGACCAAACTTAATCAGAAGTTTTCTTGTTTCTTGATTGGTACTCTTTCTGTGGCGAAAAGTCACGACTAGGTTTTTCAATTTTGTTTAGAACTGTGGCGTTTGCGTAAGCGTTGGCCATAAGAGCAGTCGCTTCTGGAGTTGTTTTACCAGTGTATTCGTGAACTGCAGTTTTGTCTTCCATATTTCCAGACATCGTTTTGATCAAGTGTTTGCGGCCTGAGAGTAAGAGTAATCCGCCCCCTTCCTCCAGCGCCAAACTGTGGGAACCAGAATTCGCACCGTCGATTTCAATAAATAAAGAAATGTTGGGAAACCCTAGCTTTCCCGAAGTTCCATATTCTCTGCGAGAGCCAACGAGGGGTGACCAAACAAATGCGTAAAATATAGAAAGACTTCCGCGTAAAAAATTTAGGAAAATTAGATCTTAACTTTGAATCCGCGTAATAGCATTGTGATTGTTACAAAAGATTATAAAATCTTCGGCTGCAAGAACTATCAGCGAGTTATCTTCGGCCACCTAAAACCTTAAACCTAATTGAATCGCAGCTCGATAACAAAAGACGAAGAAGAAACAAAAAGGTTTTGTTGATTTATAGGGTCTTGACAAGAGATCGAACTGCCTGTGTGAGTTCTCCTAGTATGACGGCAAGTCATAGAAACCAAACTTGTCGAAGACAAAGCTTAGGGTTTCTAAGTGCAGAGAGTTCTAGAGTCTAAAGATAATTATCCCCCTTTGCTCCTTTCCTTGGCTCTCTTTATATATGCATCCATGGTCGGTTGTGTTTTTACTGTTCTACCATGATCCGAGTTTATCCAGTAGCAAATTTTTTCCTTATTTCTCTCTATTTTTATGTTTTTTCGTAAACTTGACATTTATTGGCTTTTCCATTTATCTCTTTGAAAACTAAGTAAATATTCATAACATATGGGCTCTTTCTCGTCTAGAGTTTGTAAGTGGACATTTTTCATATTTTAACCCTCTCAGGCCATTTTCTGACTTAGACGTTTTTTATGATTTCTTTCGGAGAAATCGCCTTCTGCAAGATGCTAGTTTTTGTAACGTTTATTTTCGTATGACAACGGACAATAACCGTATAGTCATGATGATAATGGTGTCAAGTTAACCAGTGTCATTCATATACGATTGATTGTCGAATTTTTACGAAAGACGAGTCTTCCGGTTTTTATCATAAAAATCCAACGGCAAGTCCAGTAGATATGAAACAAGGATTCATTTGATAAGGAATTCGAGATTTAATGCATACCATGTCCTTAGATGGGAAAGCTTGAGTAGTAGATTGTCCTCGCCCTAGGGTGGGATGGACTGATATGTGGATCTTCCCCGCTAAAAGGCGGGATGGTTTTGCTTGGAACGGCCCCGCCCTAGGGTGGATTCTTGGATTGAAAACATCCACGCCTTAGGGCGGGGTGATTGGATCGACAACGTCCCTTCCCTAGGGAGGGTGCTTTAATCTACAACGTCCCCGCCCTAGGGCGGGGTGCTTTGATCAACAACGCCCCTGCCCTAAGGCTGGGTGCTTGGATCAACAACATCCCCACCCTAGGCGTGGTGCATTGTTAAGTAACATCCCGACCCTAGGGGGGAGGGGGGTTGCTTGTCTCGACAACATCCCCATCCTAGGGCAGGGTGATTGGTTTTGTTATAAACATCCTCTCCCTAGGGTGGGGTTGATCTTGGGTCGTCCCCTCCCTTGGACATAGTGGTTTCATGTGGAATGTGCCCGCCCTAGAGCAGGGTTGACCATGGGTCGTCCCCGCCCTAGTTTGGGGTGGTTTCTTCCACTGACTGTTGCTGCCCTAGGGCTGGGTGATTTTTTTGGAAATAACCCCACCCTAGAGCGGGGTGGATTGTTCCTGGATTATCCTCTGGAAGCTTGTTCTCCAGATCTTTACGAAATTGTCTTGCAAAGCTTTCCGAAAGAACTTGATGGCAATGTTGAACGTTGGGTTCGAAAGTACATTTTTTGTCCTAACAATCTCAGGAGCCATTTGTTGAAAGATTGAAAGATCTTTGGTTGAGGCTTTGTTCCTCGATCGGTTTTTAATTCTTTTTGAATTATACGAGGTTTTAGCTTTTTTTTTTGAAAGATAGTACTGCTTCCAGATTTTTGGTCGTTGATTTTGCCATGACCGATTTAGACCCCAACAACTCTCTTCTCCAAGTAAAGTTTTCCAGATCTTTTTGTTAATCTTCCTTTTTCCATTTAAGCAAAACTTCATTTGTCCTTAATGACAAACTTCCTCTTCAAGCAAACTCTATGTTGCTAAATGAAAAACATTTATTTGTCTACACATACATATTCCCTTTTATTTTTCACGTTCAAGCAATCAATACACAAACGCTAATATAACTTCAACATCATGCAACACATTACATATTACCTCCTGTAGTACTCCGCAAACTAATACATCAACAATCTCTCTTTTTTTGACTATGTATGTGAACTCATAACCCAGACAGAAAACTGCCTCTTCAGTCTCCCCCTATGAGGCCAATTATGGTCAAAAACTAATTCGACGATTGCCATCCTCTAAATCGAGGATGAAATCCCACTCCACCATCTCCATAGTGATTAGCTCTCCTAGACCACATATTTATGAACCTATTATCCCACCATGATTAGCTCTCCTAGACCACATATTTATGAACCTATTATCCCACCATGATTAGCTCCTTGAACCAACTTGAAACAATTACGTTGAATATGTCCTTGAACCTCTTATCTTCTTCTTTCTCTAATGCATACTTAAGTGCTTCAGCAGCTTGACATTATAGCTTTTCTTTCTCCTTAGCCAAATCTTAATTCAGTAGTGCATGTTGAATCACGCGAATCATCTTGATAACCTCATCTTCATTCTCTGATTTTTGACTTGTTCTTTCAACAACTGCTAGGTTCACTTTAGTATGATTGCCCACACCATCAAGATCCATCTCATGAGCTTTTACCATATCTACAACTTTGTGAAAGCGAAATTCATCTATGTTAAGAGACACAAACATTGATGCCTTATATGCTGTAAATCTTTCTGGCAGACACCTTAAGAACTTTTCACCGATTTCTTGTCCTTGTATTGTATGCCTAGGACAGGAGCCTTTTGTGCTATAGCACTGAATTGAGAACTAAAATCTGATACAAAATAGTGTTCTTCCATCTTCAAATTCTCAAATTTTGATTTGAAAAAATCCATCCTTTAACTTTTAACCTTTTCAGTTACTTCAAAGTGTGTTTGCATAAAAATATCCCACGCTTTTTTTTTGCATTCTTGCATCCTTGAACTGGATTGAGTTGATTCTTATTGACTGATGTGATAATAGACTACAAAGATTTTGCATTATACCTTGACATATCCTTCTCATGCTTTGTCCATTTAGCCAATGATTTGTTGACCACAACACCATTTGTCTCTATTATCTTGGGAACTTTATAGCCATCTTCCACTGATACCCAAACACCCATATCAATACTTTGTAAACTTTCCTTCATCTTCACTTTCAAATGCCCATAGTGTTCAAGATCAATCATAAATTCATGTCGTACTATATCATTCATCTTGGCTTCAGGATCTTCACCAGTGACATAGGTGACCCGCTCTGGTATCAATTGAAAGTGAAAGATGGGTCTGATATAGAGTTGTATGAGTATTGTGTCAAGAATTACTACAACAGATGAGCACAAAATTACACAATAAAGAAATATGTTTTTACTAGACTCTTCCAAGAGTCTTACTTAATAAGGAAAACACTAGCCTCATAGGTTTCTATGATCTAACACATGATCCAAGAAACTTTCACTCTTTAGCCAGTTATGTTTCACTTACCATACACGTAATGAAACCCCTTTTGCAAAAAATACTTTTCTTTGTGTTAACATATACAAAGCTCATCCAACCTAGTTATACTAGGTAGATTTTGTGGCTATCTTCCCCAAGTAAAGATTTCCAAGTCTCCTTGTTAATCTTCCTTTTCCTTTTAAGCAAAATTTTCTTTTTCCTTAATGAAAAACTTCCTCTTCAAGCAAACTTTTTTTTGCTTAATAGAAAACGTCTATTTGTTTTCACACATATATTCCCTTTCCTTTTTCAAGTTCACAATCAATACATAGACTCCAATATAGCTACAGTTTCATGCAACATGTTACATACTACCTTCTGCAGTACTCTGTGAACTAATACATCTATAAAATCAACATCACCAAGTGGTCCTCTGTATAGTGGTATAGTAATAATTTTCATCAAGAGTTAGTGTCAGCACAAATGTTGGTATGACTCAAATAACTCTACGGAGTGACTTTCCTCTCTCAAATAAGAGGTCCAATTGTAGTACATAAGGATCAAATCTACATGGAGCATGTACACATAGTAAACTCAAGACAGTCACTATTAAGCTAGGCAATTATGATTAAAGAAGTAAATAAAGCAAAGCAAGATGAAGGTAGTTGTTCAGTTGGTTGATTGAGGTTGTAAACAGTAAGAGAAAATAGATAGATCTAGGGTTCATGAAATCATGATTATAGAGATATATAAGCTAAAGTAGTGTGAATGATATTCTAGAACTTGAACTCTAATGTATAGATATCCAGCTCTTGCATCTAAGTCTAATAATTATCTAAGTCCAGTATTTCCGCTTTCAATTGTGAACACAGAATGACTGTCTATCGTTACTACCTTTCCAGCGTCGATCAACAGTACCTTAGATCGGGTTTATTGTCCTGTCCGATAGGTTCACGAAAATTTGTAGACCATGTATCACATATATCTAGCAACCTAGCTCAAAAGAATCAATTCATGTGAAGAACCTACCATCGTAGTTGTCTAAAATCCTAATATCAAGGTTCTAGTTAGCTACTCTAGAACACAAGCATTAACAACATTTCAATTGATTGATATATCTATCACCTTAACAGTTCTATAATTTTGGCTAATCTTTCATAACCTTAATAAAACTAAATCTAATAAGGTAAACTACACATACATGATCAAGAAAGCATGACGATAAGCTGAATAAAATGCATAGAATAAATAAGGTAAGAAAACAAGAATTCCAATACAAAGTTCTGAAGGAGTCTTGGATCTTCTCTCCAAATCTACTAAAACCCCTAAAAATGTATGTTGTCTGTAAGAAAATAAGAAAATGTGTGTTGCCTAATACAATGGTAGAGCACTTAAATATTAGATTAATCTCGGTCAGGGGTAGTCTTGTAATATTGTGGATCTTTAGGTTTAAGTCGGCCCAGAATCAAGTTGGGCCTCTCGTGCTTTGTTTTCGATTGACGATAAGTGATGTTTGTCAGTCGACGATTGTCTCTGAATGTCCACTTTGGATGGTTCCTTGAACAATTACGAATTTCTTCTATCTTTAACTCCAAAATAGTTCATAATCACCACATTGCTCCAAATATACTTGAACCTGTAAAGACTCTACAAAGACTCCAAAATATAATAAATAAACTCTAAAACAACTATATACCATGGCTGAAAACTGGTAAAATCCATGGTATATCAACTCCCCATAATTACCCTTTTGCTTGTCGTCAAGCAAAACACACATAGTAGTCTATGAAAGAGGTTTGAAAACAGCAGGGACTCACATATTTTAAAAATCACTACTCTTACTTATGCAATATAAATGGTGGAAGTGAGTCATTACTAATTTTAAAATCACATAGTAGTCTATGAAAGAGCTTTGATCGCTCAGCCGTTATGGTGTAAGTTCGGAGACAAGGGAGTTCAAACTTGGAGAGTAGCAGCTGAGTGGTGGAGGACATGTTGGAGGAGACGGTGGTTGAAGATTAGAACTATCGGCGGTGAATTTTTCAGTAATCCTGATTTGCAGCTTTTGCCACCTAGCTTAGTGATCTTTAATCTGTCTACATGTGTCTATGTGTGTTGTACCATGTGTTGAGCCAAATTGTACTCCTTCAATCGAATCAAAGTTATAGACAAAATAAAAATCACTTTTTGTTTATTTAGTTTGTTTCGTCTACATTGAACCATATCTATATACTGCGTTTAAAAAAAAATAATAACATCCATTTGACATAGAGTAATTCTTTTAGATAGCCTCTTTTAGTTTGTTTGTCCCAAAAATAGTTTTTAAGAAGGAAAATGACCAAAATGTTTTTTTTTGAAGCTAAAAAATTCATTTATATGCATTTATCTCCCAAGGGTTAACTAATTTGGACTTTAGGGTTTAGAGTTAAGGGGTGAGTTTGGGGTTAGGGTTTCAAATTTCAAAAAACAAATAAAAAAAAAAATCAAAATTTCAAAAAAAAAAATCTATTTTGGTCATTTTATTTTTTGAGGGCTATTTTTGTGACAAAAACTAAAAAATGGCTATTTAAGAGAATTGCCCTTTGACATATTTGATATTGCTAAATCGAAACTGTTTTTTTTTTATGTCAGTTCAGTTATACCGAATTCAACATCCCTGGTTTCTCTCAAACCTTTATATCTGATGTTATTTATTTTGGTTCTCTTTGGTTTACATAAAGCAGTGATTATTATTAAAATAACACGCTCGATATGGTGCTGCAATTAAGATGGGCTTAATATATCCATTAGTTGGCCTGCTCTCATATCCATTAGTTGACCTGCTCTCATCTGTTCTTTTTTCCTCCCAGCGAGCAATGATGAGTTCTTACGTAGAATTTTACTTGCTTTATTATGGGAAACTAGTAAATATTGAACAAAAAATTAAGTACATTGTTCCTATGCCATAATCTGAAGTATAAATTGTCCATCTAGTATTTGTTTTGTGTGTAAAGCCAATTAAACCTCTAATCTAAGATTAATTTTAGTTTTGATAATTCAATTACTTAAATTAAAAATTATGTTAAAAATTAAATAAATTAGAAAAGAAACAAAAGGGGAAAAATTCATTTATCCCCCAATTGTTTTCGAAGAACCCTAATCTCATCACCTCCTTTGGCGATCGAGAGAAAACATGAGAGCAACTCACTGGTGATTGGTCTCTACGTTGTTTCACTTCACTGTTGCTGGTGTTCCTTCTTCCCGCTAGGACTCCACCGGTCTTCTTCTTCTTAATGAAAGTCTCAGACTTCTTGTGCACACTTCACCTTCTCGTTCTCAAGTAACTCGCAGGAAACTGAAGCTCATGACTTGCCGCTCTGCAATATACACTGTCAGATCTAGTTTCAAGAAAAAGAATCGAGCTTTTTAGGTTTGTATAAGGACTTTTAATTTGTTTTGAATGTCTTTCTTTTTAAAAATTGAGTTTTTTTTTCAAATCATAGTTTGAGTGTGATAGATTTTGATTTTAGTTTGTGTGAATGATTTAAGTGTCTATGTTATCAAAGTTTAATTCTTTTTGATGTTTTCATTGCTATGTTAGTAAAGTTTCATACTTTTTCATGTTTGTCATCGCTTATGGTTTAATTTATTTTTGTGGTCATTTAATTGTTGTATTATTCTTATACAGTTCATAAATCCTTGTTTGTGTTGGTGATTTTGGATAGATTTCGGTTACTATAAAAAAGAACAATATTTTTCAGTTTTGTGTTGAGATAGATCGGGTTACTGATGTTAGAATGAACTCGTATTGAGTTGTGTGAGACAAAAACAAATAGTTGTACACAGTTCCAATATATGTGTAATGTCTCCGATTTATTGATGTTGGAATGAACTCATATTTTGTTGGGTGAGACAAAAAACACTTGTTTACACTTGTGTCTTTGTAATGTGTAGGTTTATTGGAATGAACTCGTATTATGATGCCTTGTTTTATGAATACGGACTGTGGCGATTGTATTTATTTCATTTTTCACAGGAATGACGATGGATCAATTGCCTAAATGCCTATTGAAAGAGGGAACCTAAACACAAGTTTATAAGGTTAACAACAGTTGCCGAGCTACCATCCTTGATATGGTGAAGAAGTTCATTCCAGCAGAGTACACGAAAGTGTTGGGTGATCCGCTCTTTGCTCAGGTTATGGCCATTTATGAATACAAGCTTTGTTATTCAAGGATAATATATTGTTCTGATTAACTCCATAAGTAAGTAACTTAACTCAAGGTTGACAATGTTTTGGTCAATCCCAAAATCCTCAAAAGCCATAATCCTTAGGTCTTCAAAGGAATTTCTCGATTCAAAAACTAGCACTCTACCTCATTTTTCTTTATCAACAGAAAATCCCAATCCTTTAAGGGGATAGAATTTCCACAATCCACAAGAGGCATAAATATGCATCTTATTCAACAAGAGAATCAAAAAATATGGGTGTTTTGAAAATAACAAATTAAGAACAAGGATGAACAAAGAGATCCCATGAACTAAGAGTTCATGACTTAAAAAAGAATAATAATATAGGAAACACAAAATTTTTGGAAAATTAAGATTTGAAAAATATTCTCTTTATATATTTTCGAGAGATTTGGAGAATATTTACATTAAGAATTTGGCAGAACATACATTCTATTGCACGTAGACTGTAGATACAACGGTAGACTATGTAATACTGCTGTGGTATGATATAGTATTCTGGTAGATAATGCAATCATACAGTCGTAGAATATTGGTACATATGCACATTTTGTTGTTTCGTGTTAGTAGATATAATAGGAAATAACTGTTCACCAAATCTACCGTAGTTCAGAAATGAAATTGTGTTCTACTGATATTTAGTAAACCAAAATATTTTTCATATGACTGTTTCTTATTTATATACATTTTGTATAATTTTCATATTTTCTGACTCTTATAATAATTATATTAATTTTTAAAGTAGACCAGGGGTATCTTTGGTCCAAAATGGACTAAAAAGAGATACATGGCAAAAAAACAATGTAGTTGTTTTTTTGTTCCGTTTTAGCAAATTTCTCTTTTATTTATCATACAACGGCGAAAACATTGCACGTCAACTATAATGTCAGTGGATTTGGTTTACATAATAGGAAAAGCAAGGAAAGTTAACGAGAAAATTTGGACTGTTGGTCGTAGCGAAGTTGCCAATTTGGGCTTTGGGTTGCGATGTATTTAATTTTGCAAACTGGGTCACGACACTATTTGACCCTAGGTGAGAGTTGTCAAAAAGATGCTGCACACACTTCGCCACCCAAGAATTCACACAAAATGCCACTCTCTCTTTTGCTTCTCTATGAACGTTAGAGACTGTCTCTCTTCCCGAGAGAGGTGACCCAATAACTTGAGGCTCATGACTTGTGTTTTTCCATAGACCACAGTGATCCTTCCTCTCCATAATTGTCTCTCTCTCCACATGAAAAAAATCTTTAAACCTAAAAGACAATTTCTTGCTTCATGTCTACGACATTCATCGGTTGATAGCTCCGAATCAACAAAAATTCCATCGCTATGGTTTCAAGTTAAAAAAAAAAGGAGCCATCGGTGCAGAGACAGACCAGATTTTTGACTAAGGCCAGAAAACCATCCCGAACTCAGAAACCTTGCTGTTATTTATTTATGCCATTTTCCTTTTATTTTTGAAAGCTCTGGTCTTTATTTCTTCTTAATTTGGTGCTACGTAGACAAATCTAGCTAATTGTATGTCTTGAGGTCTTGTTCCTCTACTTGTCAAGTTATTTATGTTCGTACTTGTGATTAGGTTTGTGAAGTTTTGCTTATCCCTTTTGGATTTTTTTTCTCGTTTTTGATTTTTTTTTTCTCGTTTGCGATTTCATATTTTTGTGTTTTCTGATTATGTAGTTTCTGATTCCGAAAATGAAGGAGCGGGTCGTCGATGGACTCAAAAGCACTGGGGTTTGCCTCGGTTGTGGCCATCGATGTCGAGCTAGCTTATGTGTCTAAGTTTCCTGCAAGACTGCGTGGCATGGGTTGTTACCTAACTCGTTTGACATGCTTTTTGAATTGCCTGTTTCTCATGGCCACAACTCTCCCAAACTCATTCACAGCCTGCTCTGCTGCCAGCTTGTTACAATCCATAATACGAGCTTTGGTTCCTGATTGGGCATGATACTCTTTGTTATTCGCTTGATGAATTCCATTTGATGGCTGGCTTGAACTGCAGAGCGTTTAATATTGAAGATTTCTGAAGCTGGGGAAGATTCTGGTTCCACTATGTAGAAACAAATTTTTGATACAGCAATCGGTGACATTACGGTTCCTGACGTTCTTGAGATGTTGTGCAATGCATATCTGTCAGACTGGAAACGGCTTTCCTTGGCCCGTATTACTCTAGTGGTCGGTGTTGTTTGTTGCAGAATAAAACTCTTAAGCTGACTCCGAAGTAAGTGGAATTGCTTTGTGACGTGCAGTACTTCATGGAGTATCCATGTGGCAGAGACTCCTTCTTGAAGACGTTGGCGTGTTTTTTCCACCAGCACTCAGTAACGACATCACTAACCTACATGAAGAACTACAAGTTCATTTATCCCAACAAGTCACAGCTTGCTTGGATTTCCTCTTGCTCTCCAGTTTCTCGCTTTTGAATATGTGTGTCAGCTATTAGCTAAGATTTCAGAGCCAGACAAAACCGTGAATTTCATAGATGAACCTTTTGCTTGCAAGACCCGCATCACCATTTTGACTATGCAAGACATTGTGGTCGTGGAAGCAGATCCAGCTGTAACTCAGTAGTTGTATTTTTTTTTTCTTTGGTTTCCTTGGGGTATCTGTACGTTTTATTGATTGCTCCATTGTCTGTTTCAATTGCTAGTTTTTCGTACACTTCACCATGATTCCAGATGCTGAATGTCACCTGTGGTTGGATGTAGTGGCCATAAATTTAAACATTCAGATTTTGTTGGTGAGACAAGTCTATTGTCTCTATTCCACAACTGGTTGTGGGAACCAGCTCAGAGAAAAAAAAGTAACTCACTGTGTGCCAAAGGAGGAGAAACCTAATCCTAAACCCATCCACCAGCACAAACTCCATGTCCCTAAACCTGCGAAAGTTATTATCGAGGACTCATCTCAAGACAACAAACCAGAAGATCATCGAAGTACATATGAAGATTTGAAGACGTGGATGTTACAGCAGATTGAAAAACTAGTGAATGGGTTGAAAACCCAGTTTGGACAATTGGAGACAAACATATGCTCTCGTGTGGGTGTGCCTTATTCTTCTATCAACCAGAATCGCAAAATGAAGGCGATGGGTGATAATCATGGAGTTTATAGGTCTCTAAAAAGTGTTGGTCTAGAAACGCAGTGCCAAAACTACAAGCCAAAAAGAGAAAACTTATCGGTTAGTAATCCTGGTCAGAAAACATACATATTCACTTCGATCGGGAGAAGTCAACAACGTGTCTTACGAGGTATATACTTGTATGCACGACTTATTTTCAACCATTTTTGTATTTATTTTCAGCAGATCGGCCTTTTTGAGGGTAACAAAGGAGACACCCCAGCATTTGATCGAATAAGGTGTTATTGAGGGTAACAATGGCCAGACCAAGATTTGAAGAGAGGTGTCAAGGATATGATCGAACAACCTATTAGGTTAAATAACAAAGTTATTTTTGTTATTAGGTTTGGGTGAAGGTGTAAACGATATGGTGTACAGATTATGATATTTGTGGTGTATGTTTTATATACAGGGAATGAGTGGACCAATTTTTTGACAAATATGGATCAAATCAAGACAACTATGAAAACTCGCTCGAAAAAACGGTAAATGAGGTCACTGAACGAGCTTTGATTTTATGTGCTCTTCCACGGTCATATGTGTAACCACCAAAGCAGGTTAGTGAAAGTGTTGATATTACCATGTTCATAGCCTAAATATTCATCAATATGGAAGTTTTAATATTGTAATGTTCACACTTACTTTGCCAACTGTCTTTAAGCCGGCTGCCCCTGGACCCATGCTTTTCAGAGATGACGAATTTGTTCCATTTGCGGCCAAGGAATCAAACCCTCAGTTCCATAACTCAGGAAAAACAATGCCTGCCACTGAGCCTGCATCCTCAGCTGTATCTCCCGTCTTTGAAACATCTGACCCAAGGACCCCTCACCCTCTTTCCCATGTTTCTCCAATCTTAGATGGACCAGGCTGCATCCAGAGTTAAATATGATGGGGAAGCTATTTCACCATCCCTGACTACTCCTAAACCTCTATCACTAATCTTTGGGGATTCAAAGTGTGGAAATCCTCTTGTGGGTAACAGTGGACACTCTCTCCAACCTTTGAGAAGAATAAAGTTGAAACCCTGATGGCGGAGGATCCAGAATCAGGCCTTGGTGTTGAGAATGTTGAAGGAGTCCCCTCTCAGGTTGTAGAGACTGTTGAACGATCCTCTTCATCCTTGGTTGGAGCGAGTGGTAGACGTGTCTCCCCTATCGTTGAGAAGAGAAAGCATGTGCCCCTGACGTTTGATGATCCAATGACAACATCCCCAGTAGAGGATAGGTCAACACCAAGCCTTGTTTAAGAGGATCAGGAAACTGCATCCCCCATCGAGGTAAAAAATTATTCGCAAGAAACCCCACAAAAACCAGCCGATCCTGTTTCTCACATGGAGGATGAAGAGAAGTGTGTAGAGAGTGGTGGTAAACGTGTTCACAAAATCTCCCAGAAAATTGGTGGAGTGTACACCCCATACCAAAGGTTGAAAGGGTTGTTCAAGAGTGACAAAAGGCTGAGTATAGACTACTAGCGAAGAAGATTGGAGGAGTGTTTAAATTTTTTTTATAATATTTTGAGTGAAACCCTCGAGCAGTAAGTGTCTTTTTCTAAAATATGGATGTTTTGGTTATAAACGTAATTTTTTTGTAAGTTTTTTTGATCTGGTATGTAAATATCTTTTTGGCTGTTTAAATTTACAGGAAAATTTGAAATTATAACCTCTCACGTTGTGACGAATTCCTTCTTCCTTGACATAGCTGAACCTCAGAAATGGTTGTTTGACGAGGTACTTTTTTCATTGGGCGTACGCCAAGTTTTAAATACGTATTGTTGTACTAGCATGTTGGTAACAAATATTTTTTATAATAATGTTACACAACATATGCAGGTAATAATGCAAATGTTGTGGAGGCATAGTGGGAATGTTTTGCAAAAATACCGGATATTAATGTTTGACCCATACTTTACGAAGATCAATTGTGACATCATGACCTGATTTCATGCAACATGAAGATAGGTTGCATTTTGATTGTGGTACAAACATAGTAAGTTATGTAACAGGAAAGAGTAGGGGAAAAAATCTGAAATTTGAATTTGTCCATGATGTAGAGACCGTGTACACTCCAATGAACTGGGGTTGAGAGCATTGGGTGGGTCTTTGTATTGACTTGTGTTGTTTGCATATATGACAGTAAATAGTAAGGGCAAAAATATGAAGTTGAAATTTGTCCATGATAGGGGCAAAAATCTGAAGTTGGAATTTGTCCGTGATGTGGACACGGTGTACACTCCAATGAACTGGGCTTCAGAGCATTGGGTTGATCTTTGTATTGACTTTTTTTGTGTTTGCAAGTGACAATCCTTGATCCTCACATCGCCCTCAATCCCACTGAAGAAGTCAGTGGAATCATGACTCTGGTTCTTTTATCCTTGTTGTATATTTTGGATTAGTCTATGGGGTATACACAGTGACTCATAAACGAAGGAGTGCGATATTATTCGTGGAGGTGGTTAGGTGGTATCTATCACAAAAAAAGGAGGGAGACTGGGGGACATGTGCAGATAAGTTCATTGAAATGTACGCTATTGGTCTTGGCAAGGGGAAAATGAGTCATATTACAGACAAAGCCGTGGACAGATTTTGAGAGCAGTACGCAAAGGACTGTTATAAATAATTTGTTGGCAGTGTCAAGGTTGCGAACAAAGGCTGAACAAAGGATATGTTTGTTTGTGTTTGTTGAGGTTGTTAATAAATATATTCCCAAGACTTATTTAAGGTGTGTTATCCTTTTAATGCAATATAAATGTACTAGGTATTAAAAGCCCTAGCTACTATATTATGGTTTGTGAACTAATTTCTAGGTTTTTGTATGTTTTCCTATTTATGTAATTTTAGAAAGACTTAACTAAGCTGTGTTATCCTTCTTATTTAATAGTATTGTCTTTTTACATGTAATAGCGCCACATACAGACATGTACACCATACCGATAAATCAAATATTGAAAGCAACATAAATATGATCAAAGAGTTCTCTTTCTTTCATGTACACCATACAATTGGATTGAGTACTTAGTTAATTTAAATTTTTGATATAATTAAATGTTCAAGTTGGATTTTGTAAAGATGTAATTTAAATTATTTGTTTCATGTATTTAGAGTTTAGTAGTGTCCACTAGCGATAATCTGATAGAGCTTTCAATAAAAAGGAACAACAGTAAAAGTGACATCATTTATAGGTACACCTAGAGTTTTTTTACAGGTTCACATAAAGCGAAACACAAACTAATGGAATACATGGGGATAATGAATCTCAAGCAACTCCTTCAAGATTGCAACCTCTTCTGCATTTTTTTTTGCCTCTTCGTCCATTTTATTCACCTAATGTTGGAGTGCACTTAAAGATCAAATCTCGTTGCCGTGGTCATTAAATTCTTTCCTTAGCTTTTTGGTTTCCTCTTGAATAGCTTCACTCCATTCTTTTTTTCTTGTGCAGCCCGTCATCCTGCAAATGAGATTGGAATTGAAAACTACAGATACAAAACAATTAAAACCTCTAATCTTCTAACCTCAGAATCATTTGCAAACAAAGTATCTCTTGCCAAGGTCTTCTTCTACTTTAGAGATCTCTATGATAATCCGGCCACCGCATGGACGACGAGTCGAAATGCCATAGTCGGAGGCAGTGATATAACCTATTTATTACCAGTTTCAAGCCATGTTATAGGCTCTATTTAGGGTATATTATGTGTGTCTAGCCTATGTTTTAGAGTATTTACAGGTCCAAGAACATTTTGGAGATATATGAGATACTTGGAGTTTTGGAGCATTTAAAAGAGAAGAATTCGTAGCTGATCATTTAAGGAGTCGAAGAAGCCATCGATCGACAACACATACTTGGCGTCAACCGATTATTAAAGACTAATGACGATCGGTGCAGCACACTTGCCATCAATCGACGTCAAACTCGCAGATGACAAATTTCAAGCCCAAGTCAGAATGACAAAAATGCCCTTGACGAGTTTTGACCTAATTTTAGGGTTTTATATTTATGTCTTGAGAAGACAAAGAAAGCAAGACAGAAGAGAATTACAAGATTTATTATTCTATTATTCTATTATATTAAGGTTAGGAGAGAAAATAGGAACTCTTTAAGAGTCCTCCTAGAACTCTTTTAGTTTTTATTTAATTTCTATTTTGCATCTATTTCATCTATGATTTATGTGACAAAGATCATGTTTGAGTAGTTATCAATTAGATTTAGGGTTAAATGATAACGATCATGGATTAGCCCAAAAGTAGGATCCTAGGTTAAGTTAATATCCATCAATTGAGTTGTGCTTAATGCTTGCATTCTAGAGTAGCTAACTAGGATCTCAAAGTAGGACATGGACAACTACGACAGTAGGTTCTGTGCCTTAATAGATTCTGTTGAACTAGACTGTTAGGCGCATGCGAGAGCTGGTCTAATTAGTCTGGTGGACTTATCAAATCTCGTCTCACACTTCCTTTTAATTTCACCGTCGATCAACATTATACCTTAGCCGTTGGTCAATGGTCTTTCCTTTTGCTCGCATACGAAAGTTGGAGTTAAAAGGGTCGGAATAGTTAACATTTGATTTCTAGTATATTTACATTTCCATGCTTCTTATTCCTTATAATTCATTTAGCTTGAAACCCTAGATCTAGCATATTTACATTTACATCTAGTTAATTAATAGCATATTTCCATATTTACATCATTAGTATATTTGCATTAGTAACATATTTCCATATTGCATCCCTATCTCTTGATAAGGAATATTTCCTTAACTGATTGTTCACCACTAATATATATATATATATATATATTTATTTACTTAGCTTAGTCTTTAGAAATAAGAAATCTATTGTGTGTCATTGCTCCTTGTGGATTCGATCTCTAAGTACTACACATGATCTCTCTTGGAAAGAGTATTATTTTGTGTGTAAAGATTAGGGTTAATTCGATAGTTAATTATTTAGGATATTTATACCCTGCTAGAACGATAAACACACTCCTGTCAAATTTGGCGTCGTTGCCGGGGTGCAAAGATTCGTCATTAGACTCAATTTGTTTGATTTAGTCTAGGTATTTTTCTATATTAGTTTACTTACATAATTTTTTTTTGTGTTTCAGGTACATACATATTTGTATCGGGAAGCAATGAGGAGAGAATTTTTGGGTTTTTCAAAAAAGGAACATGCTGATTGCGCACAATCCATAAGTCTACGACGGCAGTCGACTCTCTCCAAGCAGCGACCACTAGTGAAGAGAAATAAGTATCAATCGACACCAAAACTTCACTATCGACCGATAAGAACACCATTACATCGATCGACACCAACACCTCGATGTCGATCAACACCAACACCTCTATGTCGATCGACACCAACCACTCTTCGTTGATCGACACCAACCACTCTTCGTTGATCGACACTACTTGCGAGAAGATAGAGAAGGTTGAAGTACTAATACTGATTTTGACAAGAATGGTATTTTACGAGACGAAGAAGGTCGCACGCGCAATTATGCATGGCAATTGATTCATGCACATGGGACTGAAATCCCTTATGCTATTGTTGTTACTGTGAATGATGGGATTGAACGACAAAAGGCACTTAGAGATTAGAACAGACCTGAAGATGTCTACGCTAAGAAGTTTGCTATGTGTCGGTCCGAACTCCAGAGGAATGACATTGGGCTGAATCATGCATACATCTCTCTTGTGGGTCAGCATCCTTTTCATCGTCTTCTTCATGAATGTCCTATTGACCACCTCAAATCATTCGATGATTTAACGTCGACCATTAAGTGCAATGAAGTATGTGAAGATTATTACTCTGCAAACCATTCTCATACTCTCTTGCTGGAGAAGCATCATGTTGGTTCAAGAGGTTGCAACATGATTTCTCACTACATGGAGTGACATCACGAGCGCCTTCCTCACCAAATTTCTCTATGATACTAAAGCAAATATGAAGATCGAGATGTAATCTATGCTGAGATATATGGTAGAGGAAGAAGAAGAAGATGGATATGGAGAGCCAAGCAGAGCAGAAGAAGTTGATATTAGTCTAGTGTCAATCGACACTAAGACCTCAACATCGATCGACACTAACCCCTTTTGTCGGTCAACACCTCTTAAAATCCCTGATAGTTCGAGTTGTCCTCATGACATTGCAGACTTGACATTGAAACATAGCATCAATCGACACCTACAGGAGAGCATCAATCGACAAACACCACCTGATATCAATCGACACCCATCATTGGACGAAGGGCCATGTTACATGATTGAACCAGAAATGGTTGAGGAGAGAATGCACGAGTCCAATGGTTAACACCTTGCTGTTCCAAAACATCTGCAACCACCTATTTGTGTAGAAGAAGCTGCTGGGATTCACAAAAGAGTGAAGTTGATGCATGACCCTTTGAAGTTTGTGGTTCCTTGTGCTATATTGGAAGTTGAATTTCCTATCCCACCGGATAGAGGTACGCATCTAGGTTCCTACAATGGTGTATTTGATGATCATATGTTTGCAGTAACTACTGAGAGAGGGTCGAGATGTAGAGGTGAAGTCGATAAAGGGCCACGAGAAGCAGCATCGATCTACACCGACCAGATACCATCAATTGTCACCGACCAGATACCATCGATCGACACCGACCATATACCATCGATCGACACCTGGCGCATATCAGAGCAGAATGGGTTTGATGTGTGTGGAAATCATTTTGAAAGGGACACTACCACAAAATCAGACAAGTCTAGGGGAAAAAAGAAGAGGAATTGGAAGAAGAGAAAAAGGACCAAGGACGGTCCTCAGTTATCATTGATTCCTCACTTCTCAAATGGTGTTAGGAAGTATAGAGTGCGCAGCATATGCTTCTCATAGCCATTTAGAAAGCTTCGAGCACTCCTTATTGCTTAGATGATAGACAAAGGAGAAGAGTCTGTGGAGGCTTTCACAAAAAGGGTCATGAAGCTTCATAAAGTAGACATTGAGAGTTGTTCTGGAGCAAATCCCCATTCTCATCTAGACTGAATCATATCTACAGAAGTCAGGCTAATGACAAAAAATAAGCGCTGAGTGGGAGGCAACCCACTGTTAGGTTTGTTTTAAATTTGGTTTTATTTTCATTTATTACTGAATTTGTTGTTTTTATTGCTTTTAGGTAAAAAAAAAGAGCAGTGTCGACACTGTAGCGTCGATCGACACTATAGCAGAGATAATGTAGCGTCGATCGACACTGTAGCAAACACAGCAATCGACATTGTAGCATAACTGGCGATCGACACTGTAGCTATGTTACTGTAGATGTGACGCGTAGCAATGCTACTGTAGCACGATACTGTTCATCGAAAAAACTTGTTTTTGTTAATTACTGACTATTTGTGTTTTGTTTATTTCAGATCAAGGAATATGAGTTTGCACAAGCATCGATCAATGACTGGCCAACATAGATCGACAGAGCAACCCCAATATCGATCGATCGCCACTTAACTGTGTCGATCGACGGTCACCATCAGCAATCAAGTATATCGTTTCTCCTTGTTAAATTTTGTCCTTATGGTTTATTTTCTTCACCAATTACAGACTGTATAACACTAGTATCTTGCGGAGGTTTATTGATATTGTGTTATATTTTGAGTCTTATACTTATTAAAAATAAATAAAAAAGAAGTAAAAACTTACAGTTGCAACATCGATTGACACCATAGAGGCGCCATCGGTCGACAATGGATCGTGAACATTGACCGACCCCACCTGCCTACCATCGATCGGCACTATCTTACAGAGAGAGGTATCGAGTTTCCTACTTAACTATTTACTTATGATTTAATTTTTCCTAACCAATTCAGGACGGATTACACTGGGGACAATGTAATTTAAGTATGGGGGAGGTTCGCTAACGCTATTTGATTTTTTTGAGTTTTATTTGATATATATATAAGTTTTTCAAAAAGTTTTATTGAGTCAAGAAGGAGATTATGATCAAGATTTATTATTGACTAACCACACTTTAGAACCATTCTTAGAAGGTTATTTGCAGAGACTACTAGAGATACCAAAGTAGATCATCCTGCCACTATATCACACTTGCTTAGAAAGTTTGAAGGAATCGAAGCTGATTTCCAACACTAATCCTGACATTATTAGCTTGCTTTGAGGCTTGATATACACTGGATCGGATTTCTTTTGCAAGTCTGTAGGTACAAGTCATTGCACATTTGGTTCCTTTCTCTCTCTCTCTTCAGCATATACTTAAAATGCTTAAAAGATTGAGATGACTTCCCGAGATGCAGAGGGGTTAGGTATATTACCAATGACCCCATTATTCTAATTTGGAGGAATGACCACACATTGTTGGAAGCGAGGGGTAAGTAAATTACCAATGACCCCACAATTCACCTACAACTTTGCCCAAAAAGCAAAAGAAAAAAAAAAGAAAGAAAAGAAAAAATAAAAGAGAAGAGAAAATCAAAAATAAGATGACATCATTGTCCATTAAGTTTGAGATCTAAAAAGATTCAGAGAAGAGAGAAAAGAGAGAAGAAAGGGATCTAGGAAGACTTTGTGCCTAGTTCTTCAGATACTTGCAGAGGTAAGAGTCCATCTTTCCTTCGATCGATACTCCCAAGGTAAAGCATGCACTTTTATTTTATGCAAATAAATGAGATCAATATAGGAGCGAATCAGGCTAGTATTTGCTAAGTTGTTGGTAGAATGGATTTGGTTGCTATAGTAGGATAGGGTACATAAAGTCTCTCTATGATTGACTTGATATGATGTGGTTGCAACAAAGAAGGTAATATTTATACTTCGATATTATGTGAGTCTCCACTTTTCAAAACCTCTTTCACAAACTTTGTTTGCTTGAGGACAAACAAAAAGTTAAGTTTGGAGGATTTGATATAGCCTATTTATTACCAGTTTCAGTTCATGTTATAGGATTTATTTAGGGTCTATTATGTGTGTCTAGGCTATATTTTAGAATATTTATAGGTTCATGAACATTTTGGAGATATATGAGATACTTGGAGCTTTTGAAGCATCTAGAGGAGAAAAATCAGTAGCTGATCATTTAAGGAGTCGAAGAAGCCACCAATCGATGACACATACTTGGCGTCGACCGATTATTAAAGACTAAGGACGATCGTTGCAGCACACTTGCCATCGATCGACGTCCAACTTTCTGACAACGGATTTCAAGCCCAAGTCAGAATGACGAAAATGCCCTGGACGAGTTTTGACCTTATTTTAGGGTTTTATATTTATGTCTTGAGAAGACAAAGAAAGGAAGATAAAAGTTTTATTATTATATTGTTCTATTGTATTAGAGTTAGGAGAGTCTTCTTGAAACTCTTTTGGTTTTATTTTATTTATATTTTGTATCTATTTCATCTATGATTTCTGTGACAAAGATCACGTTTGAGTAGTTATCAATTAGATTTAGGGTTGAATGATAACGATCATGGATTAGCTCAAAAGTAAGATTGCTAGGTTAAGTTAATATCCATAAATTGAGTTGTGATTAATGCTTGCATTCTAGAGTAGCTAAATAGGATCTCGAAGTTAGGACATGAACAACTACGAGAGTAGGTTCTGTGCCAGAATAGATTATGTTGAACTAGGTTGTTAGGCGCATGCGAGAGCTGGTCTAATAAGTCTAGTGGACTTATCAAATCTTGCCCCACACTTTGTTCTGATTTCACCGTCGATCAACATTAGGCCTTAACCATCGATCGATGGTCTTTCCTTTTGATCGCATACGAGAGTCCATGCTTTCTATTCCCTATAATTCATTTAGCTTGAAACCCTAGATCTAGCATATTCACATTTATATTTACATCTAGTTAATTAATAGCATATTTACATATTTAATATCATTAACATATTTGCATTAGTAGCATATTTCTAGATTGCATCCCTACCTCTTGATAAGAAATATTTTTTTAACTGATTGTTCACCACTAATATATATTTATTTAGCTAACTTAGTCTTTAGAAATAAGAAATCTATTGTGTGTCATTTCTCCTTGTGGATTCGATCCCTAAGTACAACACATGATCACTCTTGGCAAAAGTATTATTTTGTGTGTTAAGATTATGGTTAATTTGATAGTTAATTATTTAAGATATTTATATCCTACTAGAACAATAAACACACCCATGTCAGTCAGCTACAACATATAACATGTCCATCCAGTTTTTCGCCCTCTTGTCGTCGCTGTAGCTGGGATCAGTCATAGTTACTAACATGCCAACATACAAACATTTATTTGTCACCAACCAAATTTTAAAATTGTCAATTAATTACTCGAACAACTTTCAATTTTTTTTCACCAACTTGTCTGCTTCCTACATATTTCAAACCACAGACTTAAAGTTGTCATTCTACTTCTCACAAACCTTCCTTCCCAAAACCGCCATTCTACTGAAACATTAATTAAATTTAAAATTATTTAATTAAAAAACATGTTTAATGTGTGGTCTCTTTATTTAACGGGACCCTTCCTTTTCCCCCAAGAAAGAATAAATCGAATAATTAGGGATCTAGGGTTTATGAGATAGAGAGAGTTAAATAAAGATTTTGGAGGAGAGTGGGAGACGATAATTTCTCAAAGTGACAATTTACAGAGTGTGAATTAAGAGTGTGATATCGTCATCCTCGACCTACCATGGGGTATGTTGCGACTGTAACCACACGGGTAACATTGTGAGAGCTTGGACTCGAGAAAACTCTGGATGTAGATTCTTTGGTTGCAGAGGACGTCGAGTTGTAAGTGAGAATGAAAATTGCAGTTTCTTTCGGTGGTTTGATCTCGAAAAATACATGGATAAAAGTTTCTTGCTGTACTGGAAGCGGGGGATATAATTTGAGAGCAAAAACACGAGCTCACAGATCTGAGGAACCAGGTAAGAAAACTGAAGCATAAAAGCTCGAATCTGGAAATTTCGCAAGAACTTGTTTAAAATTGAATGAAAAAGTGAAGTATGTCAAGCTTTGAAGAGAGAAGGGTTGATACTAAGTGAGAAGAGTTCAGTGCTTCGTAATATGCTTATGGCTTTGTCGGTTGGATTTTATTGAAACACAAGTTTAATAAGAAGTCCTTCTCTTATTAATCACTCAAACGTTTCAAATCACAAATCACAAAATTCATGAGTTATGCATCTCAATATATAAGATTTCACAACTCCTATTCCTAGAGGTTTTATCGTATTTATCAAAGTTCCTATTCTAGATAAACATATCAACTCAAACTAGAAAAGGAAACTAATAACTAATCAAGCTTATCCAACAATCTCCCCCTTAAGCTTGAAGTCACCTTCACACACTTCTTGCACTCCAATAAGATTCTTCATTTCCAAAAACTTAATTCTTCCAAGTGATTTAGTAAGAATATCAGCTTTCTGTTCACTCCCGGGAATATGCTCAACTTCAATTTGCTCGTTTTCGACACACTCTCGTATAAAATGGAACCTTCTATGAATATGCTTACTTCGTCCATGAAATACTTGATTTTTAGTAAGTGCAATTGCAGACCTGTTATCAACCTTGATAACCACACGTTTGTAATCCTTTCCAAGTGCTTCACTCAAGAGTTGCTGCAGCCAAATAGCCTGTTTTGCAGCCTCCGTTGCAGCCATAAACTCAGCTTCACAAGATGATAAAGCCACTATTTCCTGTTTCGTTGAACTCCATGTAATAGGACTTTCACCACAATAGAATATGTGACCCGAAGTGCTCTTGCCGTCGTCTAAGTCAACGTTGTGGGAACTATCGCTATAACCTGTCAACTTAACTCCTTTCCCACGTGAATAATGAAGACCAAGTGAGCAGGTACCACGGAGATACCTTAGAATTTGTTTCAACGCTGATCCATGAGACACCTTAGGATCCTGCATATACCTGCTTAGGACACCAACAGAGAATGATAGGTCCGGACGTGTATGTAACAAGTAACGGAGACAACCAATGGTCCTGCGATATTCCTTCTCGTCAATCTTCTCCTCATTAGGCGCTTTAGAAAACTTGGTGTTGATCTCCATTGGCACATGAGTTAAATTGCACAAACTCATACCTGTTTCTTCAAGTATCCGGTGGGCATACCTATCTTTCTTAAGCACAATTCCTCCTTCATTCTGTAAGACCTCTATTCCCAAGTAGTATGATAGTTTACCAAGATCGCTCATCTCGAATTTTGAAGCCATCTCTGCTTTAAAAACAATGATGTCCTGAAGCGAGGACCCGGTAACCAACAAATCGTCTACATAGACCACCACAAGAAGAACTTCATCGTTTTCTTCCTTTCGATAGAGTGAAGCCTCTTTCGAACATCGCTGAAATCTCAATCCGCACAGGATCTGATTGAGTTTTATGTTCCAGCCCCTTGGCGCCTGACGTAAGCCATAAAGAGCTCTTTTAAGTTTATAGACTTTATGCTCTTTCCCGGTAATGAAGAAGCCTTCCGGTTGAGTGACATAAACATCTTCTTTTAGCTCTCCATTAAGAAAAGCTGTCTTTACGTCAAGGTGGTGTATTTGCCATCCATGTGATCCTGCGAGTGCGATGATTAATCTGATTGTCTCAATACGCGCCACCGGAGCGAACACTTCGTCATAATCTATGCCATGTCTTTGAACGTACCCTTTTGCTACCAATCTTGCTTTGTACTTACTGATAGTTCCATCAGCATTTCGCTTTATCTTGAATACCCATTTTAGTCCAATAGGTTTGATACCTATGGGTAGCTCAACAAGATCCCAAGTATCATTCTTTTCTATAGAGAAGATTTCATCTTTGCACGCCTCTATCCATACCTTTAAATCTTTAGCATCGCTGAAACTCCATGGCTCGTCGTTTATGATCATTAGTAAACGTTCGCTTTCAGTTTCTGCGAGAATAATATAGTCGTCAAGGTATGAGGGCTTGTTCATCGTCCTCGTTGATCGTCTTGGTATTGGTTGTATCTCAGTATCTTCGTCCTCATCACCATTCTCGCCATGGTTATCATGATGACTAGCAGTGTCATCATTCTCAGTTTCTTCATCTGAGATTTCACCTTCTTGTTCATTACTGTATAATCGTCTTAAGCTCAACTCAAAGTTTCCGGTTTCAAGTTCATCAGTATCACCTTTATCATTCCATCTCCATTTTCTTTGTTCTTCGATATAACATCCCGACTCACAATAACTCGCTTGCTCACTGGATCAAATAGCCGGTATGCTTTTGATTCCGGCTCTGTTCCTAGATGGATCAGAACTCTAGACCTATCATCAAGTTTCTTTCTCCCAGCCGTCTCTGTCCTTGCGTGACACACACACCCAAATACCCTGAGGTGGGAGAGGTTTGGTTTTCGTCTCTTCAATGCTTCATACGGAGTCTTGCCTTCTAAAGACCTTGTTGCAACTCTATTTATCAGGTAGGTAGCGTGTCTTATTGCTTCACCCCATAAATGATTTGGCATATTCATGTGTTTTAGAATACTCCTAGTCATCTCTAAGAGAGTCCGATTTCGTCGCTCTACTACTCCGTTTTGTTGCGGTGAGTATGGTGCTGTTAAGTGCCGGTTAATGCCATATTTCTTGCAGTAGGTCTGAAAGTCGTGAGAGATAAACTCATCTCCTCTGTCTGTTCGGAAGTTTTTCATCTCAGTATGAGTTTCCTGCTCAACAAGTACTTTGAAACACTTAAATTTTCCAAAGGCTTCACTTTTCTCCTTCAATAGTACTGTCCACATGTAGCGTGAGTGATCATCTATGAGAACGAAGATGTATTTATTGTTTGCTGGTGTTGATGGCGTAATAGGCCCACACAGGTCGGCATGTACTAGTTCAAGGAGACTCGTTGCTCGATAATGGGTTGCTTGTGGGAAGGGCTTCCTGGTCTGTTTTCCTTTCAAACAAGACACGCAGGTGTCTGTGTTTTGACCAATTGCAGGTAAACCTTCGACAAACTCCCTGTTGACCATCATTCTCATAGTATTTTGGTTAATATGACCTAAGCGAGCATGCCACAAGTCATTTTTCTCGCAGGTTTCCACTGATAAACATCTTACAAGATCAGCTGCCAAGACTACTTTGTACAAACGGTTTTTAGTTCTCGTTGTTTGTATCATCAATTTTCCTCTTCGATCATACAAACTTAGCATGTCATCTTTCATACGGACCTCACACCCAACCTCAGTGGCTTGTCCCAAGCTCACTATGTTACTTCGCAAAGCTGGTATATAGTAAACGTTTCTTAGTATCTTCTTCTCTCCACTCTTGACGATGAACCTAATTGATCCTTTGCCCATTATGTCTATCCTCGAGTCGTCTCCAAACCGTACTTCTCCAGTGACTGTGTTATCGAGTTCATAGAAGAACATACGATTACCACTCATGTGGTTGCTGGCACCGTTATCAAGATACCACACATCCTTTGTATCCGAATCAGTTTCAAACGTCTTGGGGTTTATATGTCTCTCGTTCAAATAAACTACCTCATTCATCATGAGAGTGTCAGCCTCTTGTGTATCTTTATCCTTCTTTTCAACGGTTTCTTGCAGCTTCAGGTGTTTATCGGGACAGTCAGAGGCGTAGTGTCCAAGTTTATCACACTTAAAGCATGTGATGTGCGAAGCATCTCCACCTCGTCCCTGTCTATATGCTTCTCTTTGTTGCTGGAATGTTCCACGGCCACGACTTCTTCCTCTCCAAGACGATCGACCGCCGCGTCCTCGTCCTCGATTATTGTAAGCATAATTTTCAGAACTCGAATCAACATTAGTGTACATCAATTTTCCCGGTTCATCATAAGAGTCTTCTTCTTCTTCATTGACTCTTTCTTCGTATGCCTTTAATCTTCCGACAATATCCTCAAAACTAGTTGTCTTAAGGTCAAGCATTTGCTCAAGAGAGGCAACCATATGAATAAACTTTTTCCTTGGTAGACTTTTGAGGAATTTTTTAACAAGTTTAGATTCTTCTATCATCTCTCCCAAAGAAGAGGACTTTGAAGCGATTTCTGATAGCTTGCCGGCAAAGGTATCGATTGTGTCTCCATCCTTCATCTTAAGTCTGTCAAACTCCGCCATTAATGTTTGCAATCTTGCTTCTTGTACTCTCTCAGCTCCAACATGTCTTGCCTTTATTGCATCCCAAATTTCTTTTGCTTTATCTAAATTTCCGACTTGCAATATCAAGGCTTCCGGTATTGATTGAAACAAGAGTGCGATAGCCATATTATTTTTCTTCACATCTGTGTTTCCAGGATCTATTGTCTCCCATACTTCACTGACCTTAAGAGCTATCTTCATTCTTATAGACCAGACGGTGTAGTTTGAAGAGGTTAACATAGGGTATTTGATTGAGGCAGGTCCAGCATCCTTGTGTAACACGATTGCATCTTTACTCTCGCTCATGGTTGTATGAAATTTTCAAAGTTTCTTTGTGCCTTGCTCTTCTAGCTCTGATACCAAATATTGAAACACAAGTTTAATAAGAAGTCCTTCTCTTATTAATCACTCAAAGGTTTCAAATCACAAATCACAAAATTCATGAGTTATGCATCACAATATGCATCTCAATATATAAGATTTCACAACTCCTATTCCTAGAGGTTTTATCGTATTTATCAAAGTTCCTATTCTAGATAAACATATCAACTCAAACTAGAAAAGGAAACTAGTAACTAATCAAGCTTATCCAACAGATTTGTTGTCATTTGGGGGGAGGAATTATTGGATTTTATGTTATGGTTTAGTAAGAATTATATCATTTACTATTGTGGTTGCAGGTAAGGGTAAAAGGTTCTCGTGTCCACTACCTCTACTTAAGACGTTAAACTTGTTATCTTTTATTGATATGTATGTATGTCTGCAACATGATGTAATCATGAATCAAGTAGAGGTTTAATGTAATATTTTTGTTTTTTTGTCTATTATGAAACTTACATAAATGCGTCCCCCACATACTGCATTAACGTGTACACCACAAACTATATAAACATGTTCATCAGAAATCCATGAAAGTACTAGTTAACATTCCAACAAATAAACTTTTGTTCCTCACTTGCCGAAGTTAACTTCTACATTCATTACTGATATACCATGAATTTTACCAGTTTTCAGCCATGGTATATAACCTTTTTAAAGTCTATTTATTATGTTTGAAGTCTATTTTAGGGTCTTTTTAGGTTCATATATGTTTTGGAGCAATGTGAAGATTATAGAGCATTTTAAAGCTTAAAGATGAAAAAATTGGTAGCTGTTCAAGAAATCAGCCAGTCGATATTCAGAATGAGTGTCTATCGACACTGACCCCTTAGTTTCGCTACACCAACGCGATTAGACGGGCCGACTTGTTCGTGAATAACTTGAGCCTAGAAGATCCACATAATTCAAAGATTACCCTATCTGACCTAATACCTATTATTTATGTGTTTTCCAACTGTTTAGGCAACACACACATATTTTCACATTATTTCTATAGCATAATTTTCTAGGGTTTTCAGTAGATTGGAGAGATGATCCAAGACTCCTTTAGAGATTTGTATTAGAACTCCAGTTTCATTACTCTATTATATTTATGTTTTATATTCGGATTATTATTATGTTTTCCATGATTATATCCTAGTAGTTCTACATGTTAGATTAAGGTTTAGTTAGGTTTTTGATGGATTACAAAACCATAGAACTACTTGAGTGAATTTATTAGGTTTCCTTCATCAGAATTGTTCTTACTGCTTGTGTTCTACAATAACTAACTAAAACAATTAACTTAGGATTATTGATAACTACAACTGTAGGTTCATTACTTGAATTAATTATGATGAGCTAGGTTGTTAGATTCATGTGAGAGATGGTCTAGGAGTCTTGTGAACATATCGATTAGGACGATAACGCTTGCCGAAGGAAGTATCGATCAATACCTAGTCAATAGTATCGATCGACACTAGATCCTTGTTCACATGCGAGAGATGGAGCATTGGACTTAGTCATCTGATTAGACTCGCAGCGAGAGCTGAATATATTTGCATAAGAATTCGATTTCAAAGACGGTTACTCACATACTCTTCGCATGTATATATTATAGTAATGATTGCCTGAAACCCAAGTTTGGCAATTAATCTTATATCCTCACAACCTAACAATCAACTCCTTTACTTTATTTAATGCTTTATGACTTTTTTCCTAGCTTAATCTTGATATTTTTTTCTCTATTGTGTGCCCAGGCTCCATGTGGATTTGATCACTAAGTACTACAACTGAACCTCTTATTTGAGAGAGTAAAGTTACTCAGGATAATTTGAGTGATATCAAATTTGGCGCCGTTGCTCAGGAGCGTCGGATCGCCATTAAACTTGATTAATATATTTTGTATAGGTTATTTTTTTGTTTTTAGTTACTTACAAAAAAAAAGTTCTTGTTTTTTCAGGTGCATGTCCAGCAGTACCATAAGCAACAAGGAGAAAAAACTTTTATTCTAAGATCCTGCACACTAAGAACGTTCAATCCGCAAAGAGAGATGCACATCATCGATCGACATCAACTATACTTCGTCGATCGACACTTGTGAGCGAGCACCGATCGATACTTCTCAACCAAAATTGATCGACACTAAACCGGCGACAAGACATTGTTGCGACTTTAATGCTTACAAATGATGAGAATGGAGACATGCATGACCAGGAGAGTCATCTGCGTAATGCACCAGGTCAAAGGATAGATGATCAGAGGAATGTAAACCCTGATCCTGAAATGGCTGTTCAACAGGCTGCTAATGCTGAGAATGCTACAGCCAATGCTCAGGATGTAGCTGATAAGAATGTCTAGGCTGCTTGACCCAGAACGTTGACTGATTACAACCGTCCAGATCAATACTATGCCAACAGATCTTAAATTTGTCCTCCAGCTTTCCAGAGGAACAATTTCGAGCTAAAGCATTCATACTTTACACTAGTGGGACATACACCTTATCGAGGTCACCCACATGAACATCATGTGGACCATGTGGAGAGGTTGGAGGATCTAGTTTCTGATATCAAAGCCATTGGAGTCCATGAGGGTTATTTTCGTTGCAAGCTCCTCAAATACACACTTTTTGGGGATGCTTCGCATTGGCTTAAGCCGTTACCACCAGAATCTCTTACATCTTGGACTGACATCAAAAACTCCTTCCTGCATAATTTTCTTGATAACGCGCATGCTGAAGACTTGAGGAGAAGAATTGCTACATTCACACAAGAGCCTGTAGAATCTTTCAGAAGCTCCTTGATCAGATTCAAGTCATATCATGGAGACTGTTTACACCATGGATTCAATGAGGTACGTCTGCTAAGTACCTTCTTCATAGGCATCGCTTTGGCTTACCAGATGTCTCTAGACACTGCTAGTGAGGGAAATTTCAACACTACGAGTCCATAAGAGGCTGTGATACTTATTGAGAACTTAGAATCTAGCAATAGCACCAAGAACACTTACTTCAAGAGGAAGAAATCGGCTGCTAGCTTGGGAAAACAGGATATGGATGAAGTTAAGGCTAATCTAGATAGTGTTCACAAGCTTCTCAAGAAGCAAGTTAGCTTTGTAGAGGATGTGGAAGCTGTAGATGTCGACAATGACAATGGCGATGAGGAGGATGTAAACTTCATCAATGGTACTGGTTTTCAGAATCAGAGGTCTGAGAACCAGGGTGGAAACAAGAACTTCTATGGCAATGGGCAGATGAGTAATTACAACCAGAGTTCCTAGTACCAAAAACCCTACATCAACAACAGTAGCAACAACAAGAGTTATAGAAGTTCATCTTACCAAAATCCAGCACCATCAACTCAAGAGAGTAAGATAGAAGGAATGCTTGATCATGTTGTTGTGGGTCAGCAGAAGTTGAGAAAGTATTTCAGTGGGAAGATATATGTTTTCTACACCAACCTGAACAACAAGTTTGAAACTCTAAGCACACATGTAAAGAAGTTGGAGACTAAGGTGGTTCAGACAAGTGAAGTTGTTAAGAGGAAGGAAGCGCTAATTAAAGGAAAAGGAGAGGATGCACTAAAGCATCACGTGACTGCCATCATCGATGATGATTTATAGTAAGTTTTGAAGCACGAGAAGCTTCAAGAAGGAGACTTTCAAGTTGAAAGCTCAATCTCGTTTGGCAGTTCATATTGGTGTCGGGCGATACCAGCATCTGAGCACCGATCGACAACACCTGGAGAATAAACAAGATCGTGTGAGATCATGTGAATTGAGCGACAAGCCAAGTTTGCCGCTCGACACCCATTTCCCCATGTGCCATACTGTGTTTAAACAAAGAGAATTGATCGACACCAACATGAAAGTTCCGATCGACACCAACATACGAGTGAGATCGACATTAGATATCGAGCAACAATCGACACATGCCTATGACATATCAAGTGCGGTTACCAAGCATCGACGTAGCCAGACTGAATGCAATTTGATACCCATATCAACCTTTAGAAACATCAACATAGTACAATATTCAACAATCTGAGGATGCAGCAGAGCATATGATCATTGACCATGCTACTATGGGGAAGACTGAGGAGAAAGAAGAATAAGGTTCCCAATCATGTAAAGAGAGTGGCTAATGAAAGGAAGATGGATAGCTTTAGAAAGAGGGTACTAAGGATCCTTGAGGATAAGCCATTTGATGAGGCTTACTACCCCACATACTCTGGATGTTTTTTAGAGAAAGTAAGGAGAAAAAGGATATTGAGCGCATGTTCCATCATATCAGAGAGAAGATGAAGCAGAGGGCTATACTAAAGAAGAAGAGTAATCATGGAAAGTTTGTAATTCCCGTCATGATTGGAGGTGTTAGCTACCCTTGTGCACTATGTGATACATGTTCTTTAGTAAATATCATGCCTAAGGTGACGGCAGATCAGCTAAATCTGAAGATAGAGCCTTATGAGCATTTATTCGCTTTTATGGATTCCTCTAAGGTTAATTCAGGAGGAATTATCAGAAACCTTCAAGTGCAAATTAGCAATTCCCTATTTTCAGTGGACTTTCATGTCATGGATATTAAGATAGACTGGACTTCTTTTTAACTTACTTGGAAGAGCTTTCATGGCTACCATAGGAGCAGTTTGCAACATGCAGACAAATCAGATGTGTCTGACATTCATAGACCAGAATATCTAATATGATCCAGTGAGAGTTGTGAAGGGACACATTCCCTACATTGAAATATGATATGATTCAGGACTTATAGTAGAATGTTATTCTTATTCTAGCACAGGGCATGAAGAGGATGGGGAAGCATCTATCAAAACCCAACCTAAATCATCGATCAAATCTCCAACGAGTCCATATTATCGAGAGAACTTTGCGATTAAAGCTGCTACCCCTACTAGAAGAAGGATATGTGTAGTGCAACCAGATGATTATGGAGTCTATAGAGATGAAGATTGCAATGCACAGACAATGGATGGCATCATCATCAATGTTTCTAAGGAGGACATAGAAGCAATACTTGACATGGCATATAGTTGTGGGGAAAATATATGATGTGGGAACCGAAATTAGCATCGTTGATTAAGTGAACGGAGAAAAGCAAAGAAAATCCTACTTCCCTTGAGGTCAGGATTCTCTGCGAGAGCCGACGACAAGTAATCAAATAAACGCGGAAAATATGAAAAGACAACAAAACAAATTTATAGAAAAAGTAGATCTTTATTTCTAATTTGCGTATGAGCTTTCCATAGAAAAAAACGTACATGATGCTTATCTGGAAACGAGATTACAAAGAAATCGTATAACATTGGTAGTAAAACCTAACTAAGTTTGCTAGTCAAACCACCTATGTCGAGAAAAACCTATGTGAGCCGCAACTCGCTTAGCGATAGACGAAAAACACGAAAAAAGTTTTGTTGATTTCAGACTGGAATTTATGAAAGGCTGTCTACGTACCCCTTTAGAGGATCAAGCCGAACATAGTTGGATTAAGAGAATGGAACAAGAGATCTAACTGCATGTGTGAGTTTGTCTAGTATGAGAGCAAGTTGTAGAAACCAAACTTGTCGAGGATAAGCCGAAGGTTACTAAGCGCATAGATTTCTCGAGTCTAAAGAATTGTCCATGTGCTCCTTTCCTTGGCTCTACTTATATATGCCTCCAAGGTCAGCCATTCTTCCTGAGTCAAGTTTATCTCACTGCGGAAGTTTTCCTTTAACTTTTCAAGATTAATGTTTATCTTGGAAACTTCACATTTATCCTCGTTTCCATTTATCCTTATCCAAGTCTAGTTAAACATCACTTAATTCAGGCCAATTCTCATATTAAACCATAAGTGGGCTTTCTCATGCTTTAGGCCATTTCAGGCCGTTTTAGGACTTATGCGTTTTTATGATTATTCTCAGAGAAATCGTCAATTAGTCCGATGCCCACTTTCTATGTTGCTGGTCTTATAAAAAAAAAACAAATCAATTCATTCATTCGAGGATATGATGGTGTTTAAGTTAACATATATCATGTTGACGCTTTGACTTGAACTTTTACGAAAAAGATGTGTTGTTTGTTTTCTTTGTAAAATCTCAACAGAAATTCTGATTAGGACAAAATGAAAGACATTTCTATCCAGACTCGAAGGAAAACAAAATGGAGAAGCTAAGGGTAGCAAGGAGGAGGCGTGCCCACCATACGTTGGGGAGGTTTTGGTCGTGAATCATGTCCTCCCTAGGGCGGGGTTAACTTTGGATCGTCCCTGCCCTAGGGCGGGGAGATTTTTCCATTGACCGTGCCCCGCCCTAGGGTGGGGTTGACCAAACCACGAGATGTCCCTGCCCTAGGTCGGGGTTGACCCATCTCAGATCATCCACGCCCTAGGGAGGGGTTGACTGGTCCGTCCCGCCCTAGGGCGGGGGTTGACTGGTCCAGATCGTCCCTGCCCTAGGGCGGGGTTAACTGTTATGTGGATCATCTTCGCCCTAGGGTGGAGTGTCTTGCTTTTGGATCGTGCCCGCCCTAAGGCGGGGAGATTTTTCCAGTGACCGTGCCCCGCCCTAGGGTGGGGTTGACCAAACCACGAGATGTCCCCGCCCTAGGGCGGGGTTGACCCATCTCAGATCATCCACGCTCTAGGGAGGGGTTGACTGGTCCAGATCGTCCCTTCCCTAGGGCGGGGTTAACTGTTATGTGGATCATCTTCGCCCTAGGGTGGAGTGTCTTGCTTGTGGAAAGTCCCCGCCCTAGGGCGAGGTGGATAGCTCATGGAACATCCCCACCCTAGGGCGGGGTGGATTGCTCGTGGAACGTCCCCACCCTAGGGCGGGGTGGATTGCTCGTGGAACATCCCCACCCTAGGGCAGGGTCAATTGCTCGTGGAACGTCATTGCCTTAGGGCAGGGTGGATTGCTCGTGGAGCGTCCCCGCCCTAGGGCAGGGTGGATTGTTCATGGATCATCCTTCCGAAGCTTGTTCTCAAAATCTTTCCGAAGTTATCTCGAAAGGTTTTCCGGAAGAACTGGATTGTAATGCCGGTCGTCGATTTTGAGACTAGTGTTTTTCGCCTCAGCAATCTCAGGAGTTTTAGCCCTTGATTTTGCTATGACTGATTTTGATCCAATAGTTATCCCATAATATTTTATGTGTAACTTCTTGCAAGGTAGTGATAGGCGAGTTAGGTTGAACCGATGGCTAAAAGACCCATTGGCAAAACCTGTTTTTTCCGAAAGAAAAAGTTTATTGTTCACTCTTTTTTTCCTCATAACAACAGAATTTCATATGATTGGTGATTCCTTTATGGTCTAATTATGTGTCGTGTAAAGACTTTTGAGTATGTTGTTATCAATGACATTTTATATTGGACCTCTGTGGGCCTGGGATTAGCCTTGTAGGTATGTTTGTTTTCGACTTATGAAGTTGTGGGTTATCTCCTTTCTAAAATATATAGAGTAGGCATACACGGAGATGAGAGAAAGAGTGTGAGTTGTCATCTCATTTCTAAATCTCGCGGATTGTGACCCTTGTCGTTGTGTAAGATGAGAAGGTTTGAAGGCTTGTGTTCGAGAAGTCTCATAAACGCGCATATATTGACGAAGAGGCATGTTTTGCAATCTCGTATTGGTTTCGTCGATACTATGCCTTCAGATGTTTGAGACCAGCGTGGTGGATTTAGGACAAGAACTAGGCCTAGTAACGGTTTAGGGTTTGCGATGACTATTTTAGCTTATGTTACCCATTGCGTATTCGACCGGATTTCGTTTCAATATTGAAGTGTGCAATGAGTTCTCGGCTTATATTATTTGCATCAATCGGGAACCGAACATTTCCCAAAGACAATTTCTAAGTCGTCTGGAAGTGCTGAGCAAAATTTCGGATTTATTTTATAGTGCGCTATTATCCTTGTGTCGGATATATGAGAGTTATCTCTATAGGAGGAGATGTTTTAGTTTGTTTAGGACGTTTAGAGTTTGTTGTGATCAAGAACAAACATGATGGTAGATGTTGACCATTTTAGAGTTTTTGTGAAAGATGTGTTAATGTGTATGACTGTTTCATATTCCAAGATGGTGTTTTTATCGAGGAAGGTATTTCTGTCGAAAAATGATTCTTCAGGCATCTGCGATGTCTCGCGATGCTTAAGATTGGTTTTTCTTTCATAAGCCGCATTTCATGCTTGAAATGTTCGTGGGCTTGGAGGTGTTTTGGGGCTGTCATAAGGTTTTTGGTTTAACCTTACGGCAGAGAAACATTTTGGTTTGTTTGCGGATGCTAGCAGCCAGAACTGTTGTTTCTGTTTGGATGTTTAATTTTTTTTATTTGTGATCGAGGAATTTGGACCAAGGGGTCGTGTAAATTTCTCCTTAGAAAGAAGTGTCTTCCTTCACTGTGCTTTTTGAAGAGTCAGCCCTCCGAGATTTATTTTTTTGTATTTCTAGGGATGTTTCGTATAGCTCCAGGAGCTTTGTTACGAGTTTTTCCTTATATGCGGTGTTTTATGGGTAAAATGTTCTGGGTTTAAAGTGAATTGTGTAACATATAGATCTTGGTCTATTTTTGCCAAGTTAAAATTTTTCGTTAACCGTTTGGTTGTTAGGACTGAGTTTCGTTATAAAGACTTTATTGTATGATTTCTATTTCTGGGTTATACAATAATTTATTTGCATAATCGTCACTTTCCGTCTTTAGATGAATCACAGATTCTCGTTTTGTCGTTAAGTGATTGGATGAAACAGTGGTCGCTCAAATGTTTTAGCTCGGCGTAAAGGTGTGTTCGGCCAGATACCCAAGGACGTTGTTGGTCTAGGATTAGACCATGGACCTATTGTGTTAACATTAAGGTCATGTTAGTTTTTGATTGTCCTTAAAGGGGATGCATAATTCTAGTTCGGGACTTACGGGAAGGAGTATTCAGCCAAGGGTCAAGGGGCGTTCGTCGAGATAGATAGGCCAAGTATGTCGGGGCATTCTATATTAAGAAGGCCGATGGTGGTAGAAAAAGATTTTCCACTTTAAGTATCAGTTATACGATGAATGTTTCGTATAATGCTTCCCTTAGTCGTATGAAAATTGTTTTATTTTTGCCCAAGGAAGACAAAGCCTAGGAGTATTGATACAGGACCCATTCGGAGTGAGTTGAGGGATAATTGCCTGCTTGGACGTAACCGAGGGCAGTGAAAGATGGAAGCCACCGAGAGGTTTGTTCCTATTTATCTGATAGTCGTCTAAGCACTTCTCCATAAAACCGGGTTATGAAAGTTGCTCCATATATCTCAATCAGATTATATACAGGATGTCTCGTGTAACTTTTACAAGAAGGATTTCTGACAGGAGGGTTTTTATGTATTCTAATGCACTCTATCAAATTAACCCTACGAACTACTCTTCCCAAGAGAGGTCAAATTGTAGTATTTAGGAATCAAATCCACAGGGAGCGTGGGCACACAATAAGCTAGGCAAATAGTTTAATAAGCAGTAAATAAACTATAGCAGATAATTGATTGATTGATTGGTAAGTAAACAAAAAAAAGTAAGTAAACAAAAAAACAAATAGCTAGATCTATAGTTTCAGGCAAGTGGATTATAGAGGATATAAGCTAAGGGTAATAATCATAGAAATCGATATCTAATGTAAAAGACGACCAGCTCTCGCTGCGAGTCTAATCTATTGACTAAGTCCGATGTCTCAACTCTCGCTTGTTGACACAGAATGACCGTCGATCAATGGCAATGATCATGCGTCGATCGATGGTCTCTTGAGTCAAGCTTTATGACCTAATTTAATAAGTTCACTAAATTAACTAAATCAACTCTCGTTGTTTCTAGCAACCTAGCTCAACTTGATTAATTCTGGTAGTAGACCATGCTCTCGCTTGCGCCCAACTATCCTATGATCATGGTTCTAGTTAGCTACTCTAGAACACAAGCATTAAACACAATTCTATTGATAGATCTAATAATTACCCTAGAAATTCAATTGTTTGGCTAATCCATCAAAACCATTAATAAACCCTAAACCTAATAAGAGATCTACTCAGACATGATATTTGTCACATAAATTATAGATGAATAGAATAAATATAATATAAAGAACCAAATGAGTTCCAGGAGGACTCTGAAGGAGTTCTTCCTTTCTCTCCTAAGTTTAGAACAATGAATAAAAGAAAGTTTGGTAAGCGTAGCCATCAACAATAGCTTGGAAAACATGTAAATAGGATTTTACGCCGTCCATGGGCATTCTGGTAATTTATGATAGCTTCTAAGTATAAATGTCATCCTACTTTATTGTAACCACATACAATCAAGTCAATCACAGAGAAACTTTATATACTTTATCCTAGTATAGCAACCAAATCCATTCTACCAACAACTTAGCAAATACTAGTATGACTCACCCCTTTTCTTATCTCATTTCCCTGCATAAAATAAAAGTGCGACCTTTACCTTGGGAGTATCTATCGAAAGACACATTGACTCTTACCTCTGCAAGTATCTGAACAACCAGGCACAAAATCTTCTATGATCCCTTTCTTCCCTCTTTTCTCTTTTCTCTGAATCTTTTTTGGATCTCAAACTTAATGGACGATGATGCTTATACAGTCCATCTTGCCATCTTATTTTGAAATTTCTCTTCTTTTCTTTCTTTTTTTCTTTTGGGAAAAGTTGTAGGCGAATAGTAGGGTCATTGGTAATTTACCTACCACAAGCTTCCAACAATGTGTGATCATTCTTCCGAATTAGAATAGTGGGGTCACTGGTAATGTACCTACCCCACTGCATCTCATGAAGTCATCTCAATCTTTTAAGCTTTTAAGTAGATGCTGAAGAGAGAGATAAAGGAACCAAAGGTGCAATGACTTGTACCTACAAACTTGCAGAAGGAATCCAATCCAGTGTATACCAGGTTCCAAAGCAAGCAAATAATGTCATGATTAGTGTTGGAAATCAGCTTCGGTTCCTTCAAACTCTCTAAGCAAGTGTGATATAGTGGAAGGATGATCCACTTTGGTATCTCTAGTAATCTCTGCAAACAACCTTCTAAGAATAGTGCTTAAGTGTGGTTAGTCAATATAAATCTTGATCCTAGTCCCCTTCTTGACTCAATAAAAATTTGTGAAAAACTTATATATATATATATATATATATAGCAAATAAAACTCAAAACAAATCAAATAGCGTTAGCGAATCTCTCCCGGACTTAAATTACACTGTCCCCAGTATAATCCGTCCCAGATTGGTTAGGAAAAACTAAATCATAAGTAAATAGCTTAAGTAGAAAACTCAATACCTCTCTCTGTAATAGAGTGTCAATCGATGGTAGGCATGTTGGGTCGATCGATGTTCGTGATCCATGGTCGATAGATGTTGATTCTTCACAATCGATCATTGTTGCACCTCTAGGTTTCTACTTCTTTTTTCTCTCTTTATTTAAAAAGTAAGTATAAAACTCAAAATAGAACACAATATCAGCAAACGTCCCTCAGACTTAAACAACACTATCACCCGTGTTATACAGTATGAGATTGGTGAGAGAAAAACAACATAAGGACAAACATCATGGGCTGATGGTGACCGTATACCTGCTTGAGATTGCGTTATATTGCTTGTCATTCCTTGATCAAAATTTGATCAAGGAAAACGGTATACCTGCTTGCTGATGGTGACCGTCGATCGACACAGTTAAGTGGCGATTGATCGATACTAGGGTTACTCCATAGATCAACAGTGATCTACATCTTGATCCTCTCTGAGAAGCTAGTTAACCTGGTGTGTATTTTGTTCTAGCAGAGTAATAAATATCTTAAACAATCAACTGTCAAATTAACCCTAATCTTAACACACTCTATAATACTCTTGCCAAAAGAGATCAGGTGTAGTACTTACGGATCAAATCCACAGAGAGCAAAGGCACACAATAGATTTCTTATTTCTAAAGACTAAGCTAGGTAGATATATATATATTGGTAATGAATAATCAGATTAAAGAAATATTTCTTGTTAAGGAATATGATGCAATATGGAAATATGCTACTAATGCAAATATGAAAATATTCTAGATGTAAATATAAATGTAAATATGCTAGATCTAAGGTTTTAAGCTTTATGAATTGTAATGGATAGGAGGCACAAAAATGTAATTATTCTAGAACTGAAATGTTAAATATTATGACCAATTTAAAGTCCAACTCTCGTATGCGAGCAAAAGGAACGAACATCAATCGATGGCTAAAGCATGATGTCGATCGACAGTGAAATCAGAAGGAAGTATTGGTGAGATTTGATAAGTCCACCAAACTTACTAGACCAACTCCCGCATGTATCTAACAAAATCTATTCAGGCACAAAACCTACTCTAGTAGTTGTCCATGTCCTATCATCGAGATCCTAGTTAGCTACTCTAGGATGCAAGCATTAAGCACAACTCAATTGATGGATATTAACTTAACCTAACAATTCTATTTTTGAGATAATCCATAGTTGCTATCATTCAACCCTAAACCTAATTAGTAACTACTCAAATATGATCTTTGTCACAAAAATCATAGATGAATAGAATAAATATGAAATAAAATATAAAAATCAAAGGAGTTCGAGGAGGACTATGAAGGAGTCTCTCCTTTCTCTCCTAATACAAAATAAAACTAAAATGCTCTGAAAAACTTCTGTCTAATTGCTGTCTCTCTCTTCTCTGTCTTTTTCAAGACATAAATATAAAATCCTAAGTCTAGGTCAAAACTCGTTCAGGGTATTTTCGTCTCTCTGACTTTGGCTTTGATAATCGATCGATGGCAAATGTGCTGCATCAATCACTCTCGAGCTTCAATCATCGGTCGATGCCAAGTGTGTTCAATCGATCGATGGCTCCGTCGACTCCCTAGATGGTCAACTACGGATTCTTCTCTTCTAAATGCTCCAAAAGCTCCAAGTATCTCATATATCTCCAAAATGTTCCTTGACCTGTAAATACTCTAAAACGTAGCCTAGACACACATAATAGACTCTAAATAGAGCCTATAACATAGCCTAAAACTGGTAATACATTGGCTATATCAGCTCCCCTAGAATTAACCTTTTGCTTGTCCTCAAGCAAACAAATCTGTGAAAGAGGTTTTGAAAAGTATGGACTCACATAATATCTAAGTATAACTATCACCCTACTATGTTGCAACCAAATCCTATCAAGTCAATCACATAGAAACTTTATATACCTTATCCTTGTATAGCAACCAAATCCATTCTACCAATAACTTAGCAAATACTAGTCTGATTCACCCCTCTACTTATCTCATTTCTCTGCATAAAATAAAAGTGCAAGCTTTACCTTGGGAGTATCTATCGAAAGACACATGGACTCTTACCTCTGCAAGTATCTGAACAACCAGGCACAAAGTCTTCTCTGATCCATTTCTTCCCTCTTTTTCTCTCTTATATGAATCTTTTAGATCTCAATGATGCCATCTCATTCTTTTTTTTTTCTTTCTTTTCCTTTTCCTTTTGGGAAAAGTTTTAGGCGAATAATGGGGTCATAGCTAATTTATCTACCCCTCGCTTCCAACAATGTGTGATCATTCCTTTGAATTGGAATAATGGGATCATAGGTAATGTACCTACCCCTCTGCATCGTGGGAAATCATCTCAATCTTTTAAGCTTTTAAGTAGATGCTGAAGAGAGAGAGAGAAAGGAACCAAAGGTGCAATGACTTGTACCTACAGACTTGCAGAAGGAACCCGATCCAATGTATACCAAGCCCCAAAGCAAGCTGATAATGTCAGGATTAGTGTTGGAAATCAGCTTCGGTTCATTCAAACTTTCTAAGCAAGTGTGATATAGTGGCATGATGATCCACTTTTGTAGCTCTAGTAATCTCTACAAATAACTTTCTAAAAATGGTGCTAAAGTGTGGTTAGTAAATAATAAATTTTTGACCATAATCCCTTTTTGACTCAATAAAACTTTTTTGAAAAAACTTATATATACATCTATATATATAAAGGGAGATCCTCTCTTCCTACAGTGTGCCACGTCATCAGAAAGGAGGAGCAGAAAAACAACACGTGGCATCACTCTATATAAGTCTTACGACTTTGTTAGCATCAAATAAGCTACATAATAATAGGCTTTCGTTAAATTATTGGTTTGCAGCAATTAAACAATCGAAAATGGGCCTGCAAAATCAGATGTAATATTATAGTGAACCAAACATCCCACTACATCTTCATTCTTCTTTGACCTCTTCTTCTCTATATGCTCATCATTTCCATGTCGAAACCAGAACGATGTGTAAAGCTTTCTTTATCATTGAGACCATCTCATTAAGTTACACCATTAACTCGCTCTGTCAAACTCTCCAAATAGATTGAATTTTATTACTTCTCTACCCACCTCCTTTGCAAATTAATTAGTCTTTTCCACCTATCCTTTATACAAGGTCATCCAATTAGCCCACATTCAGGCCGAGGACCAACTGGTAACTGGGGTTGCAGCAGATCTGGGATTCTCTTTCAAAGGAAAGAATTAATCCACTTGCATCATTTCACATGTGCAACAATCTGATGGAACAATGTCTTATTAGTGGCAACTCGAAAACTCATTACGTACGAAACATATACTAGCATTTGCAGAAAAGACATACTGATATAAGGCTACCTCATTTCCAACAGCAGCTAAATGTTTATATGACAATATTATCTACAGTATAATAATGTTATGCAGAGGAGCACGAGGTCGGTCCATATGTTAGGATGAAAACAAAACAAAACTAGAGCGAACACCTGCTGAAAGCTCATCAAAAAATCACTTTACAGAGTTAGACTGACTAGGCTTCAGTGTTTCTTGACAAACTATAGAGCCACAACTGCAACGACATTGACAACCACTGTGACACCTGCTATTATTACAAACAGTTTCTTAATTTAAACACAGTATATGTTGATTCATACTTTCTCAGATGTGTTTCCACTTTCACAAAAAAAAAACTATTTTTCCTTCTACACCAATTACGCTATCATGAATTTAGCCTACCAACACATGCACACAATTCATACTTTTGGAAATCTGTTTTCATAATCAATAATTTGTAACTTTGTTTCTAAACTTGGACGACAACTAAAAATACATCACACACACTACTACATTTAATAAAAACAAATACATAGACATTCAATCTAGACAACGAACCTTTATAACACAACTACAAGCTGATCATACAGAGAAAATGTCACATACAAACATGAAAATAATGCTATAAACTAAGATAAAATCTCAAGCAAACAATACTAACAAATTATCAAATCCCGCGCGAAGCGCGGGTCTCCCCTAGTAGCAAATAAAACTCAAAAAAAATCAAATAGCGTTAGCGAACCTCCCCTAGACTTAAATTACACTTTCCCCAGTGTAATTCGCCCCGGTTTTGTTAGGAAAAATCAAATCATAAGTAAATAGTTGAAGTAAGAAACTCGATACCAGACTCTGTAAAAGAGTGTCAATCGATGTGGCGATGTTGATGTCGACTGATGGTCATGATACATGGTCGATCGATGTGGATGCTTCAAGCTCGATCGATGGTAAACCTCCCCAGACTTAAACAACACTATCAATACTGTTATTCAGTCCGAGATTGGTGAAGAAAAAAAATTATAAGAACACAATTTAATAAAGGAAAACGGTATACCTGCTTGCTGATGGTGAACGTCGATCGACACATTTAAGTGGTGATCGATCGATACGGAGGATACTCCATCGATCGACAATGATCAAGTGTCGATCGATGCTCTGTGCAGACTCATGTTCCTTTCTTTTTAAAAACCTGTAATAGTATAATGAAATCCGAAATTAGACTAATGTAATCAAGAAAATAATTAAAACTTACTAAACAGTGGGTTGTCTCTCACTCAGCGCTTGGTTATAGTCTTAAGCTTGACGTTTGAACTTTCTGACTAGTATGGAGGTGGATCAACACTTGGAAAGCAAGTGTCTACATCTTTTTTGCTCATCTGAAACCATGTGCTAATAAAGCTCTTCATTGCTTCATCTCTTCTGGTTTTCTCATTCATTGTAGATTCTCAATATTGCGTTGTAACATTCTAAGTCTTGCAGCTGTAGTCTCTGATATATCTTCCAGTTGTTGAGAAATATATTCCTTCGTTAGGCTCTGAGAAAAAGTAATCTCATCAAACCTATCTTCCAGTTCTGTATCTGATTCTGTCTTCTGCCGGTTGGCTTCAGTGTCGATCGATGGTCGTAGAGTGCCGTCGATCGATGCTCGTTCGTCTGACGTAATCGCATGCTTTTGCTGTATAGTATCCAAATCTTGCTTCATCTCATCCATGCATGTACTCAAACTGGTAAGGCATATGTCTATAGGATAGTAGACATCATCAAGCATTGTATAGAATTCATCCATTGACATCTCTTGAGCTTTGTAGACCTCATGCACAATATCATTTATCTTTGTTCTGCTGTATGTCCTTTGATTTTCCATAGACATAGTGCTCCTTTCTACATGTTCCGGTAGACATATGTCGCTCTGCTCAAACATAGCAGCTCTCTCTATAACTGCTCTAATGTCTTCAGCTTGCACATTCACTACTCTTCCGTATATAGCTCGTGCATTACCATTCTCATCTTTGTAGATACCATACTCATCTTTCTTTTCCAATGGAAAATTATTCTGCCTTTAGCATCATAAGCTCTCATACCATGCTCGATACAGATATCGATCAATGCTGGTTATGTCCTGTCGATCGATGCTGAATTCTCCGGATAGTAGGCAGTTGAAGTACGAAATTTGTGGAACTTCAGAATGGTACCGTCGATCGATGTGTGATGGCTGCTGTCAATCGATCTAAGATGTGGAGACGTGTATGGAATATTACGAATCTGTTCGATCTTTTGTTTTTCTATGTCGATCGATGCTGCATAAGGTGCGTCGATCGATGCACATCTATCTACTTTCGCCCAACTGGCGTCGTTTGATACAAGATCAATCAGCTTTCCTTCTCCGTCGATCGATGTTGTATGGTGGCCGTCGATCAAAGCTTGATTATCAAGTTGTTCGCACTCTACTTCTTGGTCAGTATCAATCGATGGCGAATAGTTGCCGTTGATCGATGTCGGTTTACCGAATTGATGGGAAATTTTGAAAACACCGGCCTCTTCCATTATGGTACCACAGTACTCAATTTGCTCTTCCTCTTTGTAATCTTCCTGGTACTCGAGGTAGGCTGTGGTGTAATTGCCATATGCATGGCAGGTGTTGGTCGGTTCTCGGGTGAGTCCATCGATCGATAACAAAGGGTGGGTGTTGATCGATTGCTCAACAGCAAACGCATCGATCGGTGTACTAAGTTGGGTGTCGATTGATGCTTCATCCTTAGATTCCTCGTTGAACTCATAATTTCAGAAACATGTGGCCACAAGTTCTACACCATTAGACAAATTTGTGAGGGCAGGTTTTTCTTATAAATTTCATAATGAATATTAGGATCAATCAAGGAGAGGCACAACCTGTTAGTTTTCTTGTCACAAATAGCTCCCACGGTAGCCATGAATGCTCTTCCAAGTAGTAGTGAAGAGTTCCAATTGATCTGGATATCCATGACATGGAAGTCTATAAGGACTAGGACATTCTGAATTTGTAGGTGGACATCTATACAAATACCTCCTGAATCCACTCTGGAGCAATCCACAAAGACGAATGAATCATTGGAAGGCTCCACTCTCAGGTTCAAATTTTGTGTTATAGCTCTAGCTATGATGCTCACTGATAATCCAGTGTCGCAGAGGGCATTGGGAAACTTGTGCCCTTTAATCAAACATGGAATCACAAACTCCCCAGGATCACTTTTCTTTTTTAGAATGATCTTCTGCTCTTGAGTTGTCACATTCATGACTTTTGGTAGATGAACACGTTCTGTTGCAGAAAACCATTGATCGATTCTACAGTCTCTACGTCGATCGATGGTTGAAGGTTTACCCGACACTACTAACTCCATGGGTGACATCGATCGATGCGCCTTGACTTGTGTCGATCGATGCCTGTGCAACCTGTCGGACGAACTCGAATTTTCCACACGCGAATCTTTCTCCAGCAGTCTTTCTCTCTTAACTTCTACCCAAAAATCATCATCAGTCAATGCATTGAAGTAGTGACTCTGTCCAACCTCTATTTTCTCCTTGATAAGGCTCTCATATCTCCAAACAGTTTCACCTGTCTGCATCACCTGATTCTCTAGCTTCTCACGTGGGTGTTGAGATTTTTGAACTTGGTATTGAGGTTGAGGTACATGTCATCTATCTTCCCATTGAAATCTATTGTCATCTTCAGGTGTCCCTCCAACACTTTGTCAACCATTGCTTCAATCTTGCTTCCTCGAGCTTCGGGAGCAGGATTCTGGTAGTAGGAGGACTCATAAGTTCTGTTGTTGTCGAAGGGCCTTTGTGTGAACTATGATTAAAGTTACTTCTTTGACCATTCCCATAGGAGTTCTTGTTGAAACCTTGATTCCCTTGTCTCTGAAAACCATTCCCATCAACGTAGTTCACATCCTCTTCAATCTCATCATCTCCATACTCCATTGCTTCCACTTCTGCAAAGGTGACATGTTTCCTGAAAAATTTTTGGACACTATCCAGTTTTGCCTTGACCTCTTCAATTTGTTCCTTGCTCATTCCTGGAATTGACTTCATCCTCTCAAAGTCTTTGTTCTCAAAGTCTGTGGTCTGTGTCTAAAGTCATCTGGTACTGTAGTCCAATACCTCTAAAGAAAGTGCTGAGAAGTTGCACGTCATTGAACCCATGATGTGGACAATCTCTCTGGTATGATTTGAATCTGATCCAGGAATTTATGAAGGATTCCGAAGGGTCTTGTGAAAAGATGGCAATCTTGCTCCTCAGGTCTTTTCCTCTTGCTTCATTAAAGAAGTTGCGCAAGAAAGCATTCCATGATGTCATGGATCCTGGTGGTAACTGCCAATAGAAGCTTCTCCAGCAAGTGAGTACTTGAAGAGCTTACAAAAAAGATAGTCCTCAGGGACTCCATTGGCTTTAATGGCAGTCACTAGATCCTCAAATCGCTCCAGATGATCCACAGGGTGATCATGTCGCAGCCCATGGGATTGATTTCAAAATCGTGTCTCCGAAAAGCTGGAGGACGAATAGCGGATCTGTTGGCGTAGTACTGGTCTGGACGGTTGTAGTCAGCCAGTGCTTTCTGAGCAGCTTGGGCATTAGCTTTAGGTTGAGCTTCTGCAGCGTCTGCTTCTGCATCAGGGATTATAGTCCCCTGATCGTCTATCTTCTGACCTTCTGCATTCCACAAGTGACCATCAGGGTCACGCAGGTCTCCGTTCTCATCCCTAATCAGTATCAAAGTCGCAACCATCTAAACTCGTATGTTTCTGCCGATCGATGCGGGTCGGTTGACGTCGATCAGTGTTAAATGGTCAGTGTCGGTCAATGGATGTATGTTGATGTCGATCGATGGATGTAAGTTGACGTCCGTTGATGCTGAGTGATCAATGTCGGTCGACGGTAGAGTTCAGATGATGGTCGATACGGTCCGTGAAGAAGTATCGGTCGACGCAGTACTAGTGATGTCGATCGATGCTTGTCGTCTCTCTACGGATCGAGCGTTCAATTCTGACAGGGTCAAAGGGTGATATCAGTTCTTGTCTTTGTTGGTTCTGGTGCTTCTTTGCATGTACCTGAAAACAAGGGAAAGAAAAATTATTAGTAACTTAAAAATCAGTAGCAAACCTAGACTAAATCCTAGAAATTAAATCTAATGGTGATCTATGATCCCCGGCATCGGCGCCAAATTTGACGTGGTGTGTATTTTGTTCTAGCAGGGTAATAAATATCATAAACAATCACATGTTAAATTAACCCTAATCTTAACACACTCCATAATACTCTTGCCAAAAGAGATCAGGTGTAGTACTTAGGGATCGAATCCACAAAGAACAAATGCACACAATAGATTTCTTATTTTTAAAGACTAAGCTAGATGAATATATAAATATTGGTAATGAATAATCAGATTAAGGAAATATTCCTTGTCAAGAAGAAAGATGCAATATGAAAATATGCTACTAATGCAAATATGGAAATATTCTAGATATAAATATAAATGTAAATATGCTAAATATAGGATTTTAAGCTTTATGAATTATAATGAATAGGAGACACGAAAATGTAAATATTTTGGAACTCAAATGTTAACTATTCTGACCCTTTTAAACTCTAACTCTCGTATGCGAGCAAAAGGAACGACCATCGATCGACGGCTAAAGTCTGATGTCGATCAACGGTGAAATCAAAAGGAAGTATGGGGGAGATTTGATAAGTCCACCAGACTTATTAGAGCAGCTCTCGCATGTATCTAACAACCTAGTTCAACATAATCTATTATGGCACATAACCTACTCTCGTAGTTGTCCCTGTCCGATCATCGAGATCCTAGTTAGCTACTCTAGGATTCAAGCATTAAGCACAACTCAATTAATGGATATTAACTAACCTAACAATCCTATTTTGGGCTAATCCATAGTTGTTATCATTCAACCCTAAACCTAATTAGTAACTACTCATACATGATCTTTGTCACAAAAATCATAGATGAATATAATATATATGAAATAAAATATAAAAAAACAAAGAAGTTCCAGGAGGACTCTGAAGGAGTCTCTCCTTTCTTTCCTTATACAAAATAAAACTAAAATGCTCTGTAAAACTTCTGTTTAATTGTTGTCTCTTTCTTCTCTGTCTTTTTCAAGACATAAATATAAAAACATAAGTCTAGGTCGAAACTCGTCCATGGTATTTTCGTCTTTCTGACATGAGCTTTCATCATCGATCGATGGCAAGTGTGCTGCATCGATCGCTCTCGAGCTTCAATCATCGGTCGACGCCAAGTGTGTTCCATCGATCGGTGGCTTCGTCGACTCCCTAGATGATCATCTACAGATTCTTCTCTTCTAAATGCTCCAAAAGCTCAAAGTATCTCATATATCTCCAAAATGTTTTGGACTTGTAAATAATCTAAAACATAGCCTAGACAAACATACTAGACTCTAACTAGAGTCTATAACTGGTAATAAATAGGCTATATCACTAGTGCAAACACATGATCATCAAATACCCCATTGTAGGAACCTAGATGCGTACCTCTATCTGGTGGGATAGGAAATTCAACTTTCAATATAGCACAAGGAACCACAAACTTCACAGGGTCATGTATCAACTTCACTCTTTTGTGAATCCCAACAGCTTCTTCTACACAAATAGGTAGTTGCAGATGTTTTGGAGCAGAAAGGTGTGAACCCTTGGACTCGTGCATTCTCTCCTCAACCGTTTCTGGTTCATTCATATAACCTGGCTCATCGTCCAATGATTGGTGTCGATCGATATCAGGTGGTGTTTGTCAATCGATATCAGGTGGTGTTTGTCGATCGATGCTCTCCTTTGGGTGCCGATCGATGCTTTGCTTCAATATCAAGTCTGCAATTTCGCGAGGACAACTCCAACTATCAAGAATTTCAAGAGGTGTCGACAGACAAAAGGGGTTAGTGTCGATCGATGATGAGGTCTTAGTGTCGATTGATGTTGAGGTCTTAGTGTCGATCGATGTTGAGGTCTTAGTGTCGATAGATTCTAGAATCAGTCACTAATATCAGCTTCTCCTGCTCAGCTCAGCTCTCCATATCCATCTTCTTCTTCCTCTACCATATATTTCAGCATAGATTCCATCTCGATCTTCATAATTGCTTCAATATCATAGAGAAATTTTGATGGAGGCGTTCGTGATGTCATTACATGTAGTGAGAGATCCTGGTGGCAACCTCTTGAACCAACATGCTGCTTCTCCAACAAGAGAGTATGGGAATAGTTTGCAGAAGTAGTAATTTCCAGAAACTCCATTGCACTTAATTAACGATACTAAATCATTGAATGATTTGAGGTGGTCAGTAGGACATTCATGAAGAAGACCATGAAAAGGATGCTGACCTACAAGAGAGATGTATGGAGGATGCATCCCAATGACATTCCTCTGGAGTTCAGAACGACGCATAGCAGACTTCTTAGCGTAGAAATCTTCAGGTCTGTTGTAATCTCTAACTGCCTTTTTTCGTTCAATCCCAGCATTCACAGTAACAACAGTAGCATCAGGGATTGCAGTCCCCTGTGCATGAATCAATTGCCCTGCCCTGTTGCGAGCGCGACCTTCTTCATCTCGTAAAATACCATTCTTGTCAAAACTCAGTATTAGTTCTTCAACCTTTTTTGTCTTCTCGCGAGTAGTGTCGATCGACGAAGAGTGGTTGGTGTCGATCGACATAGAGGTGCTGGTGTCGATCGATGCCATGGTATTAGTATCGGTCGATGGTGAAGTGTGGGTGTCGATCGATGTCTTGATATTAGTATCGGTCTACGGTGAAGTATTGGTGTCGACGATACTTCTTTCTCTTTGCTAGCGATCTCTGCTTGGAGGGTGTCGACTGTCCTCTTAGAATTATGGATCATGCGTGAATCAGCAGGCTCCTTCTTTGAAGAACCCAAAAATCCTCTCCTCATTGCTTTCTGGTACTAATATGTATGTACCTGAAAACACAAAGAATTTTTTTTATGTAAGTAAACGAATATAGAAAATACCTATACTAAATCAAACAAATTGAGTCAAAATGGCGAATCCTTGCTCCCCGGCAACGACACCAAATTTTACGAACTACTCTTGCCAAGATAGGTCAAATTGTAGTATTTAAGGATTGAACCCACATGGAGCGTGGGTACACAACAAACTCAATACAGTCGCGATTAAGCTAGGCAAATAGATTAATAAGCAGTAAATACACTATTGCAAATAATTGATTGATTGGTAAGTAAACAATAATAATAAATAGCTACATCTAGGATTTCAGGCAAGCAGATTATAAAGAATAGAATCTAAGGGTATTAATCATAGAACTCGTTGACTAAGTCCAATGTCTCAGCTCTCGCTTGACACAAAATGACTGTCGTTCGATGGCAACGATCATGCATCCATCAATGGTCTCTTGAGTCAAGCTTTTATGACCTAATTCGATAAGTTCAATAAATTAACTAAATCAACTCTCGTTTGTTTCTAGCAACCTAGCTCAACAGAATTAATTATGGTAGTAGACTGTGCTCTCGCTTGCGCCTAACTATCTTATGATCATGATTATAGTTAGCTACTATAGAACTCAAGCAATAAACATAATTCTATTGATAGGTCTAATAATCAACCTAACAATTATATTGTTTGGCTAATCCATCAATACCATTAGTAAACCCAAACCTAACAAGAGATCTACTCAGACATGATCTTTGTCACAAAAATCATAGATGAATAGAATATATAATATAAAGAACCAAAGGAGTTCCAGGAGGACTCTGAAGGAGTTCCTCCCTTCTCTCCTAACCCTAGAACAATGAATAAAAGAAAACTTAGTATGTGTTGCGTGTGTGTGTAGCCGTCAATAATGACTTAGAAAACATATAAATAGGGTTTAAGTTGTCCAAGGATATTCTGGTAATTTATGATGGATTATGGGCTTAAGTCGGCCATAAAACAAGTCAGGCCTGTCTTCTGGGATCACCGTCGATCAACACCAAGGATGTGCCGTCGATCGGCACTCATTGATCTTGTCAACAACTTCCTCTCGCGAGGCAGACAAACCACTCTCTAGTAAAACGAGCATAAGCTTGGCTCTATGATCCTGATTGACCTCAAACCGGTAGCATTGGAAAGCTAACTCAAAGTTTTATCTTATGTCAAAATGAGTCTATTTATTATGTTTGGAGTCTATTTTAAAGTCTTTCGGGGTTCAGGTATGTTTTGGAGCAATATGGAGATTATGGAGCATTTTGGATCTTAAAGATGAAAAAATTTGTAGTTGTTCAAGAAATCAGTCAGAGTCGATATTCAGAAGGAGTGTTGATCGACACTGACCCCTTAGTGTCGTTCGACACCGACGCGATTAGACGGGCCGGCTTTTTCGTGACCAATTTGAGCCCAAAAGATCCACATAATTGCAAGATTATCTCTAGCCGACCTAATATTTATTATTTATGTGTTTGCCACTTGTTTAGGCAACACACTCATCTCTTACACATTATTTTCTATGGTATATTTTGCTAGGGTTTTTTTCAGTAGATTGGAGAGAAGATCTAAGAGTCTTTCAGAAATTCTTATTGGAACTCCAATTTTTCTTACTTTATTCTATTTATGTTTTCTATTCAGATTATTATTATATTTTTCATGATTATGTCTGATTAGTTCAACTTGTTAAATTTAGGGTTAGTTAGGGTATTAATGGATTAGAGAACCATAGAACTGTTAGGGTAAATTATTAGGTTTCCTTCATTAAAATTATTCTTACTGCTTGTGCTATAGAGTAGCTAACTAGAACACTGAACGTAGGATTATTGACAACTATGACTATAGGTTCATTGCCCGAAGTATTTTTGCTGAGCTAGGTTGATAAATACATGCGACAACTGCTCTTGGAATATGGTGAACATAACGATTAGGACAATAACACTTATCTAAGGAAGTATTGATTGATACCTAGTTATTTAATCTTATATCCTCACAACCAATCAATCAACTGCTTTACTTTATATACTGCTTTGTAAATGTTTTCCTAACTTAATCTTGATATTGTTGAGTCTATTGTGTGCCTACGCTCCGTGTAGATTTGATCCCTAAGTAATACAATCGAACCTCTTATTTGAGAGAGTAAAGTTGCTCATAAGGTAATTTGAGTGATATCAATTACTGTGAAATGTTATTGTTTTAAAAGGTTTTTGTGTCCACCATTTGATGTTACCGTTATAGACGTTTTGAAATGTTATCGTTTGATGTAAATATGGTGATTACATATAAGGGTAAAAGGTTTAAGTCTCCACAACCTCTACTTAAGACGTCAAATGTGTGTTGTTTATTGTTTGCATCACTCTCGAAAATAATTAGATACTTCTTATGGCAATTCCTTTTTTCATCATGAAATTATCACTAAAATCTTACAAATAATTAATCGAAAAGATGAATGGTGCGTGGGTCCCTTTTTAAGGGCAGGGAAGCATAGTTTTGCTCTCGTTCACCAGCCATTTGTGCTTCGTAAGTGTAACCTCTGGTCCATGTGGCGTGCAGGTACTAACATATACTTAGGGTGGAGATGTTGGGCAATCTTTGAAAAGTGTTTAAATGTAGATAATGTTGATGGGTGTACTATGAAGGTCTCCTTTTGAGTACCTATTATGAAGACTTGGACTCTGCTTTTGATGTTTTAGAGGCCCATGTTCCGAGCCACGCCCTATCAACCCTAGCTTATGGATTTTTAAATGTTTACCGTGGAGAAGATATTTAGGCGAACTTAGCTTTCCAACAACTAACACAGCTCCACACAGACTTAAACTTAGAGAGGGTACATGAAATGTGCAACCAATTGGAGTGGAATATCACATTGTTCAATCCAGCCTACATGATAAATATATATTCATACATTCAAATATCCGAATTATGAAGCCATTGAGCTGTAAAACTGCATCTACAATCACGATTCTAACTTTGAACGTTTTTGAAATGACCTCAATGTTTTATGTACCGCACACAATTTTTGTGCTATTCTATGAGGGGAGTAATGATAAGGTAATCTCTAAGTAAAGGATGAGAAATTGTTGTCTTAATTTAATAATTTTGTATTGTTGTCCTAATGTAATAATTTCGTATAAGTAAAACGTTTAATGTAATAAGTTTCTATTGTTGTCTATTATGAAACACCACAAACGTATACACCAAAAAAAAAAAAATGTGCACACCATAAACTACATACCACAAACTACATAAACGTGTACACCACAATAACATGAACTACCAGTTAAAATTCCAACAAATAAACTTTATTCCTCACCTGAAACAATATTAATTTATGGCTCACCAAAATTCACTTGTATGCCATCTGAATTTGTACGCCTACATAAATTTTATATTGTGTTATCACATCAGTGTCATTTTAAGTGCTTGCATACCTAATTTACTCCTACTGCATCATTTACTAGCATTTACACCTTAGAATTCGGAGACTGCTATGACTCGCCATGGAAAATATCACCATATCTAAAAAACAAATGACCAATGCTGTCCTACCAGCTCTTCCTGATAAAATCATAACTAAAATCATTCAACTTGTTGGGGAGGAATCATTTACGAACTTGTGTTTATTCATACGCATGGGAAAGCGGTCATATGGGCTAGTCTATGAAACCACGGTGTTGAAAAGGTGCAACATAGCCCCAATGGTTGATACAATGATGACTTGGCAGCTTTGCGTTAATGGAAAATTCCAAAATTTCTTTCTCAAGTGTGTTTATGCTGGTAATACCGAGGTGGTCTTCTATGAAGCTCTCCATCTTGCAGTGCACTCATGAAATTTTAGAGAGGCCATAAAATGCTTGAAAGAAAATGTTCCAACTCATGGTTCTCCCACACTTGCATATGGGGGATGTAATGTAAGCCGTGGTGCGGATGCAAAAGCAAGCAAGGCTTTTCATCAGTTGGCAGTCAATCACGCGGACCTAACGTTGTTTTCAGTTTGGGAATGAGTGACCACCTATTCTCTAGACTCACTTGGTTTGGTATTCCATATTCAGAAAATTACTGTGCGTTTTTCAAATATCTGAATGATGAGACAATCAAAAGGCCTTGTATTGAGGAGCATGATTACAAAAAATTGATGGTGAGTGGGGCTGCAAAAATTGTTGTGTCTATTGGATATGTAAAACTGTTTGTGCCTTATTCTAATTATGAATTAAGTAAAGTTTTGACGTTTTAATTTATTGGTATCACCACAAAATTTGTATACCGCATGTAAATTGACCGACAAGGTTGTTTTATTGTATTAATTTATTCGTACACCGCTTTTTTAATGTAAAAACCCAGCTTGTTTTTACATAGCCTTAGGAAAAAAAGGAATATTACCGAAGTGATAAAGTCAATCAGGAACAGAATAGGAAGTGCCAAACCACCTTGTAGTGGAGTATATAAGAGAAGGTAAGGCTGGAAACGAAAGGAGATGATTTTTAGCCTTCATAGCAAACTTAGAGCAATAGGCATTTATTTCCATTTTTGATATCAAACTACAACTCGATTAGGGATTTGCAGTCTTAGGTTGTTAGAACTAGGAACTCGCCACTAGCTCTTGTGGCCAAGACTCTTTCCTTCTTGTAAACGCTTAAACGCATATTCATAATAAGATTTATTTCGCTCTCCTTTTATTCTATCGATTCTTTGGTATTTATCGAGCTAGGAGTTGTTTGTCGAGTCTTACTTGTTTCTACCGTAAAGTCTCAACAGGAACTCTGATTGAGACAAAACGAAAAGCATTTTGATCGCGAGTCGAATAGGAACACAAAGAAGAGAGACATGTCGCCATATGGCGACCCAAGCTTGAAGAGCTGAGGTCGCCATATGGCGACCCGGTCTTTGAGGGCTAGGTCGCCATATGGCGACCCGAACTCGGGGAGTCTAGGTAGCCATATGTTGACCCAGACTCTGAGAGTCTAAGTCACCATATGGTGACCCGGACTGTGTGGGTCTAGGTCGCCATATGGCAATCCGGACTCAGAGAGTCTAGGTCGCCATATGATGACCTGGACTGTGTGGGCCAAGGTCGCATATTGGGACCCGTACTGCACGAATTCAGGTCGCCATATGGCAATCCATAAACTTGGTACGCAGGTCTCTATATGGTGACATGTACCTTGCGCGAGGTTTCGGTCTTGTCTGAGATTTTTTATTGTTTTTCTGTTTTTTCGTTTATGTTTGGATCGGCAAATGCAGCCTTGTTTTAATTTTATGACTGGCCGTGTGTGGCTTTGAATCCTTTCCGCTTTTGCAGGTTTTGCATGAATGGACCAATCTTTTTATCGAAAGGGTTTGAAGTTTAAGAGTGTGTTGAATAGTTGTGTGTAGAGGGAAGATTATGAGTTGTCATCTCACAACCTAACTCTTCTTTGTAGATCAGTCTATTCGTTTCTCGTTCAAGATGTGCGGAAAAGTTCCGTGAGTGTTTAGATGTGAACGAAGAGACATGCTTTCAGGATCTCGTATCTTTCGATATTCATGCCTAGAGTCGTTAGAGACCAGTGTGATGGGTTTAGGGCAAGACCTAGGTTTACTCTCGGTTAAGGCTATGCGATGATTAATCGGTTTTCGTTTTGCATGTTTCGATTTCAACCATATTATGTACCGCTTTAAAGTCCGCGATATCTTCTCGGCTTATATGACTTGTATGGTCAGAATTGAGCATCTCTTTGAGGACAATTTTTACGTCTCCTGGAAGTTTCGACCAAAAATTATGGATTTCTTGTATAGCGCTATTATCCTTGTGTCGGATGTATGAGAGCTATCCTTGTGAGATAACTTAGTATATTTAGGATGTTGCGAGTTCGTTGTGATCAGCAACAAACTTATTGGTAGATATTCGAGTCGGATGTATGAGAACCGTTCGTGAGAAAGGTTAGGTGTGTCTGTTTAGGACGGCTAATGTACTCGTCGGGGCCAATCCGCGAGTAAGGTGTAAGAGCTAGTGCTCGTTTATGATTATAATCGTGGACGGACTGTTTCTAAATTTTGAAAATACATTTTTGGAGGTTTCATACGACGTCTCGCATTATGCTTTGAAAATATATGGTGTGTAAGTTGACGATTCCAGGTGTGAGCTGACGTTCAACCTTTTCGAGGACAAGGCCTCGTTGGTGTTTTACCGGAAGGTGTCTTACGAGTAAGTGACTATAGGGAAGAGTTTGGTTTGTAATTGGATAGTTCAGAATAGTTTTAGATGTCCATAGGATAAAAGAGACTTTGCAAGATTTGAGTTTTCTTATTATCGAAAAGTTTTGGTTCGTAAATGCCTAGGTGGTAGGTTGAAAGGACTGCCTTCATGGCGTTGAGCCAGGGAGTTCCCATGATTACATTGTAGATGGCGGGATAGTTAACGACTACGAAGTCTACGACTATTGTTACCTCTTTTGCCATGACCGGAAGTTTGATCAATCCAAGAGTCATTTCAGTTACGTCGGAGAAACCGGTCAACGGTTTTGGCGTTGGTACGATCTCTTTCAGCTCGACGTCCATCCTCCTGAGTGTATCATGGAATATGACGTTGACTATGCTCCCATTATCGATGAGGACTCTGGCGACCTCGAGATCTTTGATTATGAGGTCAATGATGAGTGGGTCGCAGTGAGGTTGATCAATTTTGTCAGCTTCCTCCTGCTCGATGGTGCTGGAGTTATTTTGGTTATCTGAGGTCGGAGACCAGGTTGGCCAGTTTTTGTTTGCTTCCACCTTTTGCTGATAGGCTTTGATCAATGAGACCGTGTCGCCACAAAACTGTGATCCTCCAATGATCATGTTAATTTTGCGGCGGTTGTTGTCGTTGCCTTTCTCATCCTGCCTCCTTTCGCGTTTATCTCCTGAAGAGTTTTTGGTTTTGGGAGGTTTGTCATTTTTTTGGAGGACTAACAGATTCGCGGATGAGGTCCTTGATGCTTGTTACCTCGGAGAGTTCTCCCGCGACTAGTTTTTCTGCCAATATCGCTTGCACAACTTTGCAGTTAACGGTCGAGTGGCCGCGAGTCTGATGGAAGTTGCAGAAGACGCTCTCATCGTAGTTGGAGTTTCAGGTCCGCGTGTTGCCCAAGGTTTGTCCCTGCTCAAAGACGGAGTTGATGAATAGTTATGTTCCCCCTCGGCTTCTTCTCCCTCGCGATGGACAATTTTGTTTTTCTCGACTTCTGATCTGAAGCCGGATCTCTCAAAGAAGTTTCCATCGGTTTGTGCTTTTTGCGACAGCACCTTGATCTCTTCCTCGATCATGATGTAGTCTGTGGCCTTGTGTAATGCATCCTGAATGGTTCACGGTTTCTCAAGGGTGATCCACTTCCTGTACTTTGATTTGTACCAGAGCGTCTTTCAAAGCGTATCCACAACTACCGTATCGCTGATCCCCCTGACTCTTGCCATAACGAGTTTAAATCGGTTGATAAAGTCGCGGAGTAATTCTTCTTCCCTTTGAGACAAGCTCCATAGGTCGACGTCGGAAGTTTCTCGGTTGTTAAACATCGAGTATTGCTTAAGAAACTCTGAAGCGAGTTGGCAGAAGCTTCCTATGGAGTTCTGTCTAAGGCGGGAGAACCATTCGAGCGCGGCTCCATCAAGATTTTCGACAAAGAGGGGGCATTGGCCGGCATCTGTTTTGTTGTCCCTAAACTTGGCCCTTCCCATCGTTATCTCAAAGGCATGTAGGTGCACTTTGGGATCAGTCGTACCGTTGTACGTTGGTACCTTGATCTTTCCAGGATCTGATACTTTGGTGTTTATGATACGAGGCGTGAACTGAGTAGCTGGTCAATCTCAGGTGCAGAGATAGTCGCATGGTGGATCTGCGATTTCACCGCTTTTACTTCCTCAACTGTTCTCATGAGATCAATACGAAGATTAGCAGTTTTCCGAGTTTGTCGGTGTTTGCTGCAAGTTTTCCGAGTCTGCCCTTCAGCCAGCTTCTCCTGCTCTACCCAGAAGATGTTTTCTTCCTCTCCCGTTATGGGTTTATCGAGCAGGTCATCTTGAGCCTTTTGGCTCCTTCTCCTTTGTGGATGCACGTCCGCGTCTTGGTACAAAGGCTCGGACTGACTGCTGGAATCCACGTTAACGCGCTCGATAACCCCTTCTTCTTTGTCATATGCGACAACTAGAACATATGACTTAGTCATCTGATTTGTAATTTCACGCGAGAGATGGATTACTTGATTACTGAAACCGAGTTCTAGGATCAACTCTTAAAATCTATAGATTGAGTTCTAATAACATGAATGAAAACCAAAGTCTAGCAACAATTCTTCCATCACAAACAACCCCCATATTTATTGATTTCTTATTTAATGGTTTATACTGTTTGACCTAGATTGTTCTGAATTTCAAGTCTAATGTGTGAGATATCGAGTCTCAGTGGATATGATCCTTAAGTACGGAAATATATCTCTTATTTGAGAGAGTTTCTCTTGGGGTAATTTGATAATATTAAATTTGGTCATGTTGACGGGGACTCTAATCACCATTAGACTAAGTGTAGGATTTTGTCTAGGTTTTTATTTTTAGTTTACTTACATAAAAAAGTTTTCTTGAATTTCAGTTACATACACCAAAGTATCAGGAAGCAATTAGAAGAGGTATTTTGGTTCTTCACAGAAGGATCCATATGATTCACGCACGATCCATATGTCTAAGAGGGCAGTCGAAACCCTCCAAGCAGTGATCGATAGAAAAGAGAATCAAGTATCGACTAACACCAACACCTTGTTGTCGTTCAACACCAATACCTCATCGTCAATAGACACCAACACCTCATCCTCAATCGACAACACTTACGAAAGGACAGATAACATCGAAGTACTAATACTGAGCTTTGATTAGAATGGGATCTTACGAGATGAAGAGGTCACACTCGCAATAGTGCAAGAAATTTGATTAATGCAAAGGGTGTTATAATCCCTGATGTGATTGTTATTGCTGAGATTAATAACTTGATCTGAGCCGTGAATGGTATGGTTGGGTAGGTCAGGACCCTTCAGGGTCTTTCTCACCAAGATCTGTAAACCACATCAAGAAACTTCAGGATCTAGTTTCAGAGAGCGAGCAGCATGAAGTGTCTGAATACCACATGATATGCAAGATCTTCGCCTATTCTCTCTCTGGGTATGCATTTAACTGGTTCAATCATCTGAAGAAGGGTGTCTAACTCTATGGGAGGACACTAAAAGCGCCTTCCTCAACAATTTTTTATATGAAGATGCAACAACTCGAGAGAGCAAGCTTGATGATATATTGGACAGGATGATTGAAGATCGGGAGAAGGAACTAATGTTTAAATTCAGTCAGATGATGGGTATTGTCTACATTGAGTTGTATGGAGAATTTGAAACCCCATACACTCATATGGAGAAGCAAGACATTCAGGTTCAACAAGCAGATGAGGCTACATAAAGGGGTGAAGTTGATATTTGTGATCCGACCTCAGCATTGATCGACACAGATTTCTATTGTTGATTGACACCTCTTGAAATCCCCGCAAGATCGAGTTGTCCTCAGTACATTGCAGACTCGACACTGAAAATCACTGATGTATCAAGTTGTTATCTTGCCTCAGATGTAGTTAGAGAAATAACTATAGAAGATTTCTTGGAGATAGATGATGGAGAAAAACTTGAATATTTGGATTCTGATAGAGAAGTCACTATGGAAGACTTTTTGGAGTTGGAAGATTGGCTTGTCTCAGAGCAAAAGCTTAATGACGATTGGCACACTACGAGAAAAAAATTGGAGACTTCGCCAAAGGCTAGCATCGATCGACACCTACCTGATGAGATAGATCGACACCCACCCTTCAGCATCAATCTACATCCACTCTATATCATCGATCGACACCCACCAGATAGCATCAATCTACACCCACCCAATTGTATCGATCAACACCCATTGTTGGACGAATTACAGAGTTGCATGGTTAAGCTAGAACCGATTGAGGAAAGAGAGTACAAGTCTGGGCCTCAAACCTTGCTTTACTCGAACATCTAAGAAAACCTATATGTGCAGAAGAAGCTGCTGGTTTTCACAAAAGATTGAAGAAGATACATGACCCTATGAAGTTTGTGGTTCTATGTGCAGTATTTGAAGTTGAATTTTTTATCCCACCAGATAGCAGTGTGCGTATGGGTTCTTACATTGGGGTACTTTATGATCCTCTACATGCAGAAGCTTCTCAGAGAAGGTTGAGATTTAAAAGCAACGTCGACCAAGGCCCATCAGTGGCAGTGTCAAACTACACCAACCCGATATCATCGATCGACACTACAACTTTATCATCGATCGACACTACAACTTTACCATCGATCGACCGCGTATCAGAGCAGAAGGAGTTTGAAGTGTGTCAAAATCTTTTCAATGGAGGCACCACAATGCGATCAGACAATTCTTGGCGAAAGAAGAGGAAGAATTGGAAGAAGAGAAAAATGACCAAGGGCGGTCCTCAATTGTCATTGATTTCTCGCTTCTCAGATGGTGTCAAGAAATCCAAAGTGCGCAGCAGATACTTCTCACAGCCATTTTCCGATCTTCGAGCACTCCGTATTGCTGAGATGATAGACAAAGGAGAAGAACCTATGGACACTTTCACAAAAATAATTATGAAGCTTAAGAAAGTAGACATTGAGACTTATTTTGGAACAAGTTCTCATTCTTATCTTGACTGAATCAGATCTCCAAAAGTCAAACTAATGACTGAATTAGCTGTTGAGTGGGAGGCAACATACTGTTTTGTAAGTTTAAAATTTGGGTTAATTTTCATTTAATACTTTTTTTTTAAGGTAAAAAAAAATGATGAGCAGTGATGACACTCTATTAGAGCATCCAGCAATACTGTAACAGAATAACGAGCGACACTGGAGCAACAATATTGTTCATCAAAAAAAGATCCGAGGAAGTCAACTTGCACTCAGTATCGACCGGCACCTGATCAATATCAATCGACAAACCATCACGAGCATCGATCGATTGTCACTCACTGTGTCGATCGACACTCACATCCAACGAGCATGTATACTGTTTTCCTTGTTAAATTTTTACTTATGATTTATATTCCTCACCAATATTAGATTGTATAATATTGGGAACGGTGTTGTTTAAGTCTGGGAGAGGTTTTACTGATATTGGGTTCTCTTTTGATTTTTTTCATGTGTTTTATTGAGTTTTATATAGTAAAGAAGGGGATGATGAACTTTTTTAATTTTACTTAATATCTAACAACTGTCTAGCCCCATTCTTAGATTTACTTAATCCATAGTGTACTAGAGATACCAAAGTGGATCACCTGCCAGTCATATCCACACTTGATGAGAATGTTTGAAGGAACTTAAGCTGACTTCCAACCTAATTGAACTTAGTTTGCTTGTCATAGGGCTTGGTATACAATGGTTCAGATTCCTCATGTATATTTGGAAGGTAAAATTCTGTGTTTTCTGGTTCTCTTCTCTCTCCTCTCCCTCTTCGGCATCAAGAAAAAGAAAAGATTGAGATGATTTATTGAGCGATGCAGAAGGGTAGGAAAATTTCCTATGACCACATTATTCTAATTCATAAAGGAATGATCACACACTGTGGAAGCAAGGGGTAGGTAAACTACATGTGACCTCATTATTCGCCTACACTTAGTCAAAAAAATAGGGAGACGAGAAAAGAAAGAAAAAAATTGAAAGGACAGTGAACAAGATGGAAGGCTTTCAGAAGAAACTACTTGTGTGTTCAAATACTTACTTGAGTAAGAGTTCATGTGTCCTTTGATCGATACTCCCAAGATAAAGCTTGGACCTTCTTATATGTAAGAAATAAGGTTAGTAGAGGGGTTAGTAAGACAATATTAGCTAAGTAGTTGGCTAGATGGATTTGGTTGCTAAGCTACAATGGGGTATATAAAGTACCTCTAAAGTTAGCAGTGTTTTGATGTTGCTTGCAATATTGTAGAGGTGATGGTAGTAATTTTAAAATTGTGTGAATCCCCTTTGTTTTCAAACCTCTTTCACATGACTACTCTATGTTTTTCCTGAGGAAAAGCAAAAGGGTAAACCTTGGAAGTTGATATACCACGGATTTTACCGCTTGTAAACCCTGGCCGACTTAAAACCCTATATATGTGTTTTCTAAGCATTTGTTTTGGCTAAGTGACGTGGTGTGTATTTTGTTCTAGAAGGGTAATGAATATCCTAAACAATCTACTGTCAAATTAACCCTAATCTTAACACACTCTATAACACACTTGTCAAAAGAGATCAGGTGTAGTACTTAGGGATCGAATCCACAAAGAGGCAAGGCACACAATAGATTTCTTATTTCTAAACACTAAGCTAGGTGAATATGTATATTAGTAATGAATAACCAGATTCAAGAAATGTTTCTTGTTAAGAAGTATGATACAATATGGAAATATGCTAGTAATGCAAATATGGAAATATTCTAGATGTAAATATAAATGTAAATATGCTAGATCTAGGGTTTCAAGCTTTATGAATTATAATGGATAGGAAGCACGAAAATGTAAATATTCTAGAACTCAAATGTTAACTATTCTGACCTTTTTAACACCAACTCTCGTATGCGAGCAAAATGAATGACCATCGATCAACGACTAAGGCATGGTGTCTATCAACGGTGAAATCAGAAGGAAGTATGGACGAGATTTGATAAGCTTACCATAATTATTAGACCAGCTCTTGCATGTATCTAACAACCTAGTTCAACAGAATTTATTCTGGCACAGAACCTACTCTCGTAGTTGTCCATGTCCTATCATTGAGATCCTAGTTAACTACTCTAGAATACAAGCATTAAGCACAACGCAATTGATGGATATTAACTTAACCTAACAATCCTATTTTTGGGTTAATCCATCGATGCTATCATTCAACCCTAAATCTAATTAGTAACTACTCAAGCATGATCTTTGTCACATAAATCATAGATGAATAGAATAGATATGATATAAAATATAAAAATCAAAGAAGTTTCAGGAGGACTCTGAAGAAGTCTCTCATTTCTCTCCTAGTACAAAATGAATCTTAAATGCTCTGTCTAAAACTCTCTCTTTTTCTCTCTCTCCCTTTCTCTGTCTGTCTCTGTTAAGACATAAATATAAAACCCTAATTCTATGTCAAAACTCGTCCAGTGTATTTTCGTGTTTCTGTCTTGGGATTTGATCATCGATCGATGGCAAGTGTGATGCATCGATCTCTCTCGAGCTCAGATCATCGGTAGAATCCAAGTGGGATCCATCGATTGATGGCTTTGTCAACTCCCTAGATGATCAACTATAGATTCTTCTCTTCTAAATGCTCCAAAAGCTTCAAGTATCTCATATATCTCCAAAACGTTCTTGGACCTGAAAATATAATAAAACATAGCCTAGACACACATAATAGACTCTAAATAGAGCCTAGAATATGGCCTAAAACTCGTAATAAATAGGCTATATCAACTCTCCTAGACTTAACCTTTTGCTTGTCCTCAAGCCAACAAGTCTGTGAAAGAGGTTTTGAAAAGTTGGGACTCACATAATATCTAAGCATAACTATCACCTTACTTTGTTGCAACCACAACCTATCAAGTCAATCACAGAGAAATTTATATACTCTATCCTAGTGTAGCAACCAAATCCCTTCTACCAACAACTTAGCAAATACTAGCTTGACTCTCCCCTTTAGTTATCTCATTTCTTTGCATAAAATAAAAGTGAATGCTTTACCTTGGGAGTATCGATCAAAGGACACATGGGTTCTTACCTCTGCAAGTATCTGAACAACTAGGTACAAAGTCCTTTTTGATCCCTTTCTTCCCTATTTTCTCTCTTCTCTAAATCTTTTTAGATCTCTTCTTCTTATTATTTTTCTCTTTTTCTTTTTCTTTTTGGGCAAACTTGTAGGAGAATAATGGGGTCATAGGTATTTACCTACCCCTCGCTTCCAGCAATATGTGATCATTCCTTTGAATTAGAATAGTGGGGTCATAGGTAATGTACCTACCCCTCTGCATCTTGGGAAATCATATCAATCTTTTAGACTTTTAAGTAGATGCTGAAGAGAGAGAGAGAAGGGAACCAAAGGTGCAATGACTTCTACCTACAGACTTGCAGAAGGAACCCAATCCAGTGTATACCAAGCCCCAAAACAAGTTGATAATGTCAGGATTAGAGTTGGAAATCAGCTTCGGTTCCTTTAAACTTTCTAAGCAAGTGTGATATAGTGGCAGGATGATCCACTTTAGTATCTCTAGTAATCTCTGCAAACAACTTTCTAAAACTAGTGCTAAAGTGTGGTTAGTCAATAATAAATTTTTGATCATAATCTCTTTTTGACTCAATAAAACTTTTTGAAAAACTTATATATATATATATAGCAAATAAAACTCAAAACAAATCAAATAGCGTTAGCAAACCTCCCTTTGACTTAAATTACATTGTCCCAAGTGTAGTCCTCCCCGGTTTGGTTAGGAAAAATTTAAATCATAAGTAATAGTTTAAGTAAGAAACTCGGTACCAGACTCTGTTAGGAGTGTCGATCTATGTGGGGTACGATATGTCAATCGATGGTCGCGATCTATTATCGACTAATGATAACTGTGATGTCGATCGATGTCTGACCTATAAGTTCTTGCTCTCTTTTTATATAAGTATAAAACTCAAAAATAGAAAACAATATTAGTAAACTTCCCCCAGACTTAAACAATACCATCATGAGAGTTGTTTAGTCCGAGATTGGTGAGGAAAATAAATCATAAGGACACAATTTGATAAAGGAAAATGGTATACCTGTCTGTTGATGGTGATCGTCGATCGACACAGTTTAGTGGTGATCGATCGATGCGGGGGATACTCCGTCGATCAACAATGATCAAGTGTCAATCGATGCATTGTGCAGACTCATGTTCCATTTTCATAAAAACCTGTAATAATATAGTGAAATTTGAAATTAGACTAATGTAATCGAGAAAATAAATAAAACTTACTAAATAGTGGGTTGCCTCCCACTCAGCGTTTGGTTATAGTCTTAAGCTCGACGTTTTGAACTTTCTGACTGGTATGGAGGTGGATAAACACTTGTAAAACAAGTGTCTACATCTTCTCTGCTCATATTAAACCATGTACCAATGAAGCTCCTTATTGCTTCATCACTTCTGGTCTTCTCATTCTTCTTAACCTCTCTAGCAACCTCCGTTGAATGCATTCTTCTTTGTAGGTTCTCAATACTGCACTGTAGCAATCTGAGTCTTGCAGCTGTTGTCTCTAATATATCTTCCAGTTGTTGAGAAATATCTTCCTTCATTAGGCTCTGAGAAAAAGCAATCTTATCAAACCTATCTTCCAGTTGTGTTTCTTCTGCTGTCTTCTGCCAGTTGGCTTCAGTGTCGATCAATGGTCGTAGGGTGCCGTCGATCGATGCTCGTTCGTTTGGCCTAATCGCATGATGTCTTTGTATATTATCCAGATCTTGGTTCATCTCATCCATGTGTGTAGTCAGACTGGTAAGGCATCTATCTATAGGATAGTAGACATCATCAAGCCTTGTGTAGAATTCATCCAATGACATCTCTTGAGCTCTGTAGACCTCATGCACAATATCATAAATTTCTGTTTTGCTGTATGTCCTCTGATCTTCCATGGGCATACTGATCCTTGCTGCATGTTCCGGTAGACATATGTAGCTCTGCTCAAACATAGTAGCTCTCTCTAGAACTGCTCTGATGTCTTCAGCTTGCACATTCACTATCCTTCCATCTGTAGCTCGTGCATTACCATTCTAATCTCTGTAGATGCCATACTCATCTTTCTTTTCCCAATGGAAAATTCTTCTGCCTTTAACATCATAAGCTCTTGTACCATGCTCGATACAGCCATCGATCGATGTTGGGTGTATCCTATCGATCGATGTTGAACTCTTTGGATAGTAGGCAGTTGAAGTGCAAAGTTTGTGGAACTTCGGAGTCATACCATCGATCGATATGTTCTGTCTGATGTCGACCGATCTGAGATGTGGAGGTGTGTATGGAATATTACGAATCTTCGCGATCTTCTGCTTCTCTACGTCGATTGACGTTGAATGGTGTGCGTCGATCGATGCACATCTCTCCACTTTTGCCCAACTGGCATCGTCTGATACAAGATCATGATATTCAATAAGCTCTTTGTCGATCAGTGGTGTATGGTAACCGTCGATCGATGCTTGATTACCAAGTGTTTGTCCGAACAGATCTTCATCTCTGTTGGCAAATTTGGACTCGTCTTCTTGGTCAGTATCAATCGATGTCAATTTCCTGAATTGATGGGAAATTTGGAAAACACCAGCCTCTTCCAGTGTGGTACCACGATACTCGATTTGCTCCTACTCTCTGTAATCTTCGTCGTAATCAAGGTAGGCTGGGGTGTAATTTCCATCTGCATGGCAGGTGTTGCTCGTTTCTGGGCTGAGGTCATCGATCGATAACAAAGGGTGGATGTCGATTGATTGCTGAACAGCAAACGTATCGATCGGTGTTGTGGGTTGGGTGTCGATTGATGCCCCATCCTCAGACTCCTTGTGGAACTCTTAATTGCAGAAGTATGTTGCTACAAGCTTGTTTTGCTTCCTATCGCAGATGGCTCCCACTATAGCCTTAAATGCTCTCCCAAGTAGTAGTGAGGAATTCTAATCAATCTGGATGTCCATCACATGGAAGTCTACTGGGACCAAGGTGTTGTTGATTTGCACTGGAACATCTTTTACTATCCCTCCTGAGTTCACTTTTGAGCAGTCTACAAATGTGAAAGAATCATTGGAGGGCTCCACTTTCAAGTTAAGCTCTTCTGCCATAGTTTTTGGCATGATACTCACTAATGATCCAGTATCACAGAGCGCACTGAGGTATTCGTTGCCTTTGATCAAACATGGCAACACAAACTTCCCAGGGTCACTTTTCTTCTTCAGGCAAGTCTTCTGGTTCATCCTTTCCCTAAGGTGATTGAATATGATCTTTATATCTTCTTCTGTCTCCCTTGATTCCCTGAAAAACATCCACAACCTGTTTGTATAGTAAGCTTCATCAAAAGGAATGTCTAAAGGAATTTTGGAGACTCTTTAACAAAGCTATCCATCTCTTTTTCATTGGCTTCTCTGTGTTGATGTTGAGGATCTTTTTCTTCCTCTTGGAATGGCCTTCATCTTCTCTATCAAGATCCATGGACTCGTATGGGTCAGTATTCTTTGTTGAAGCTGTCGTGGTCGGACGCACAATCAAATTGGCATTGATGCTTGGCAGTCGAACCAGTTTCCTCATCTCTCGATCGACGCTGAATGCAGTGCATTTATCGATGCTTCTATCGACTGTCTTTTGCCTATGTCGACCAACGTTGGTTGATTCACACGAAGCTACTGATGCTGCAGGAGCTTTTGTCGATCGATGGTCATTGGCGGTTGTCGATCGACACCAATGCGAACAGCCGAATGACATAGAATTTTCCACACAAAAATCTCCTTCTTGGAGCTTTTCTCTCTTAACCTCCTGCCAAAAATCATCATCAATCAATGCGTTGACATGGTGCTTATGTCCAGCGTCCTTGATTCTTTGACATGCTGCATTACACAGATGACCCTCGAGGTCATGCAGGTCTCCGCTCTCATCCCTAATCAGTATCAAGGTAAAACCTATCTGAACTCGTCTGTGTTTGTCGATCGATGCGGGTTGGATGACGTTGATTGGTGCTATGACCTTCTTGGACCAACACCGACCCACATTCATCAATCGACATCAACATCACCTCATCGACCATAACTTAACACACTCTATAATACTCTTGTCAAAAGAGATCATGTCTAGTACTTAGGGATCGAATCCACAGAGAGCAAAGACACACAATAAATTTCTTATTTCTAAAGACCAAGCTATGTGAATACATATATTACTAATGAATATCCAGATTTAGGAAATGTTTCTTGTCAAGAAGTAGGATGCAATATGAAAATATGCTACTAATGCAAATATGGAAATATTCTAGATGTACATATAAATGTAAATATGTTAGATCTAGGATTTCAAGCTTTATGAATTATAATGGATAAGAAGCACGGAAATGTAAATATTCTAAAACTCAAATGTTAACTATTCTGACCTTCTTAACTCCAACTCTCGTATGCGAGCAAAAGGAATGACCATCGATCGACGGCTAAGGCCTGGTGTAGATCGACAGTGAAATCAGAAGGAAGTATGGACGAGATTTGATAAGTACACCAGAATTATTAGCCCAGCTCTCGCATGTATCTAACAACCTAGTTCAACAGAATCTATTCTGGCACAGAACCTACTCTCGTAGTTGTCAATGTCCTATCATCGAGATCCTAGACAGCTACTCTAGAATACAAGCATTAAGCACAACTTAATTGATGGATATTAACTTAACATAACAATCCTATTTTTGGGCTAATCCATAGATGCTATCATTCAACCCTAAATCTAATTAGTAACTACTCAAGCATGATATTGTCACAGAAATCATAGATGAATAGAATAGATATGATATAAAATATAAAAACCAAAGGAGTTCCAGGAGAACTCTGAAGGAGTCTCTCCTCTCTCCCCTAATACAAAATAAATCTAAAATGCTCTGTCTAAAACTCTCTCTTTTTCTCTCTCTCTCCCTCTCTTTGTCTGTCTCTGTCAAGACATAAATATAAAACCCTAATTCTAGGTCAAAACTCTTCCAAGGTATTTTTATCTTTCTGTCTTGGGCTTTGATCATCGATCGATGGCAAGTGTGCTGCATCAACTTTTGAGATCAGATCTTCGGTCGACGCCATGTGTAATCCATCGATCGATGGCTTCGTCGACTCCCTAGATGATCAGCTACATATTCTTCTCTTCTAAATGCTCCAAAAGCTCCAAGTATCTCATATATCTCCAAAATGTTCCTGGACATATAAATATAATAAAACATAGCCTAGACACACATAATAGACTCTAAATAGAGCCTAGAATATGGCCTAAAACTGGTAATAAATAAGCTATATCACTAAGATTTATTTATTCTTAGTTTTAGGGTTGGAGATAAGGGATGGAATCCTTTATAGTCCTCTTGGAACTCCATTGGTTTTTGTTGTATTTATTTTTACTATTCATCAATTTATTATATGATTTATGTTACAACTATCATGTATGAGTACATCCACCTGCTAGGTTTAGGTTTTCTAGAGTTTTGAATGAACTTTTGAATGAACTTTTGAATGTAGAACTACTAGGGTGATTTATTAGGATCCTTCACAAAATTGATCTTATTGCTTGTGTTCTAGAGTAACTAACTGGAACTCTAATCATAGAATAGTTAGGCCAACGCGAGAGCGTTGTCTATTCCCTGAATATAGTTGTGCTGAGATAAGTTGTTGAATACATGTGAGAGGTGTTCTAGGCATCTAGTGAACATATAGATTAAGGCTTTAATGCTTGTCTCAAGAAGCATCGATTGATACTCACCATATAGTATCAATTGAAGCTCTCTCTTTGTTCACATGTGATAGCTGGAACATAGGACTTAGCCATCTGATTTGTAATTGCATGTGAGAGCTGGAATACTTACTTACTAAAATCAACTTTTGGGGGAGTTGATATAGCCTATTTATTACCATTTTTAGGTCATATTATAGGCTCTATTTAGAGTCTATTATGTGTGTTTAGGCTATGTTTTAGAGTATTTATAGGTCCATAAACGTTTTGGAGATATATGAGATACTTGGAGCTTTTTGAGCATCTAAAGGAAAAGAATATGTAGCTGATCATTTAGGGAGTCGACGAACCATCGATCGATGGAATACACTTGGCGTCGACCGATGATTAAAGCTCAAGGTCGATCGATGTAGCACACTTTCCTTCGATCGATGACAACAGATTTCAAAGTCCAAGTCAGAATGACAAAATTGCCATGGACGAGTTTTAACCTAAATTTAGGGTTTTATATTTATGTCAAGGGAAGAGAGAAGAAAAGAGGAGAAATTTTAGAGACAAAGCATTTTAGGTTTATTCTATTCATTTTGTATTAGGGTTAGGAGAGAAAGGAGGAACTTTTTCAAAGTTATTCTGGAACATCTTTGGTTCTTGTTTATTTTATATTTCATATATATTTCATCTATGATTTCTGTGACAAAGATCATTTTTGAGTAGTTATCAAATAGATTTAGGATTGAATGATAGCAATCATTGATTAGCCCAAAAATAGGATTGTCAGGTTAAGTTAATATCCATCAATTAAATTGTGCTTAATGCTTGCATTCCAGAGTAGCTAACTAGGATCCCGATGATAGGACATGGACAACTACAAAAGTAGGTTCTGTGCCAGAATAAATTCTGTTAAACTAAACTGTTAGGTGCATGCGAGATATGGTCTAATAAGTCTGGTGGACTTATCAAATCTCGCCCACATTCCTTCTGCAGCCGTCGATCGATGGTCTTTCCTTTTCTTCGCATACGATAGTTGGAGTTAAAAGAGTCAGAATAGTTAACATTTGATATCTAGTATATTTACATTTTCGTGCTTCCTATCCCCTATAATTCATTTAGCTCGAACCCTAGATCTAGCATATTTATATTTATATTTAGATCTAGTTAATTAATAGCACATTTCCGTATTTGCATTAGTAGCATATTTTCATATTGCATCCTACCTCTTGATAAGGAATATTTTCTTAAATTAATTGTTCACCACTAATATATATATTTACCTAGCTTAGTCTTTAGAAATAAGAAATCTATCGTGTGCCTTTGCTTTTGTGGATTCAATCCCTAAGTACTACACCTAATCTTTCTTGGCAAGAGTATTATTTTGTGTGTTAAGAATATGGTTAATTTCAAAGTTAATTGTTTAGGATATTTATACCATGTTAGAACAATAAACACCACCCATGTCAAATTTGGCGTCGTTGCTGGGGAGCATTGATCACCATTAGATTTAATTTCTTGGATTTAGTATAGGTTTGTTACTAATGTTCAAGTTACTAATTTTTCTTTTCCTTTGTTTTCAGGTACATGCAAAGAAGCACCAAGAGCAATAAAGGACAAGAACTTACATTATCCTCTGACCTGACAGACTTGAACATACGATCCGCAAAGAAAGATGACAAGCATCGATTGACATCACTTGTACTGCATCGACCAACACTTCGTCACAGACCGTATCGACCGTCATCGGAACTTCACCGTCGACTGACATTGATCACTTATCATCGATCAATATCAACCTACCCACATCGACCGAACTCAACTTACTCACATCGACCGATACTGATCACTTAGCATCGATCGACATCAACCGACACGCATCGATTAACTGAAGCAGACGAGTTTAGATGGTTGCGACTTTTATACTTGTTAGGGATGAGAATGGAGACCTGCGTGACCCTGACGATTACCTGTGTAATGCAGCAGGTCAGAAGATAGACGATTAGGGGACTATAATCCCTGATACAGAAGCATAAGCAAACGCTGTAGAAGCTCAACCTGAAGCTAATGCCCAAGCTGCTCAGAGAACACTGGCTGACTACAACCGTCCAGACCTGTACTACGCCAACATATCCGCCATTCGTCCTCCATCTTTTTTTAGACACTATTTTGAAATCAAGCCCGCCTTATTCGGACTTGTAGCACAAACACCCTACCATGGGCTGCGACATGAGCACCCTATGGATCATCTGGAGCGATTTGAGGATCTAGTGACTGCCATTAAAACCAATGGAGTCCTTGAAGATTATCTTTTTTGTAAGCTCTTCAAGTACTCACTTGCTGGAGAAGCTTCATATTGGCTCAAGCAGTTACCACCAAGATCCATGACATCCTGGACTGGCATCAAGAATGCTTTCTTGCACAACTTCTTTGATGACGCAAGAGCAGAAGATCTGAAGAGCAAGATTGGTACTGTTTCACAATACCCTTCAGAATCTTTTAGAAACTCATGGATCAGATTTAAATCATTCCAGATAGATTGTCCACATCATGAGTTCAACGACGTGCAACTTCTCAGCACTTTCTTTAGAGGTATTGGATTACAGTACCATATGGGTTTGGACACATCAAGTGAAGGAAATTTCAGCACCAGGAGTCCTGAAGAGGCTACAAGGTTGATTGAGAATATGTCATCAAGCAGCAGCACCAAGAACACAGACTTTGAGAGAAAAAATCAACTCCAGCAATGAGCAAGGAGCAGCTTGAAGAAGTCAAGGCAAAAGTGGATAGTGTTCAAAAGTTTCTCAGGAAGCAGGTCACATTTGTGGAAGTTGAAGAAATAAAGTCAGGAGATTATAAGATTGAAGAGGTTGTGAACTACGTTGATTGGAATGGTTTCCAGAGACAAGGGAATCAAGGTTTCAACAGAAACTCCTATGGGAATGGTCAAAGGAGTAATTTTAATCAGAGTTCACAGCGACGGCCTTTTAATAACAACATAGCTTATGAGTCTTCTTACTACCAGAACCGTCCTCCAGAAGCTCAAGAAAGCAAGATTGAAGTAACGGTTGACAGAATTTTAGAGACACAACAGAAGATGACCGTGGATTTCATTGGAAAGATAAATAGGATGTACCTCAACCATAACACCAAATTCAAAAATTTCAACACCCATGTAAAGAAGCTGGAGAATCATGTGATGCAGACAAGTAAACTATTAGGAAACATGAGAGCCTGATCAAGGAGAAAATAGAGGCTGGACAAAATCACCACGCCAATGCATTGACTGATGACAATTTTTGGGTAGAAGTCAAGAGAGAAAGGCTACAAGAGAGGGATTGCCGTGTGGAAAATTTGAGTTTGTCGAACATGCTTTGATCGACGCAGGTCAAGGCGCATCGATTGACGGTACCCATGGAGTTAGTAGAATCAGGAAAACCTTCAACCATCGATTGGCGGAGCAACTGTAGAATCGATCAATGGTTTCCAGCAATTAAATGAGTTAATCTACCAAAAGTCACGAATATGACAACTCCAAAGTAGAGGATCATTTTGAAAAAGAAAAGTGATCTTGGGAAGTTTGTGATTCCATGCTTGATCAAAGGTCACGAGTTTCTCAATGCCCTCTGCCACACTTGATCATCAGTGAGAATAATACCCAGAGCTATGGCAGAAAAGTTGAACCTAAGAGTGGAGCCTTCCAGTGATTCGTTCGTTTTTGTGGATTGTCCAGAGTGGATTCAGGGGGTATTTGTAGAGATGTCCTACTGGAAATTCAGAATGTCCTAGTCCCTATAGACTTCCATGTGATGGATATCCAGATCAATTGGAACTCTTCACTACTACTTGGGAGAGCATTTATGGCTACCGTGGGAGCTATCTGCAACATGAAGACTAACAAGTTGTGCCTTTTCTTCATTGATCCTAATGTTAATTATGAAATTATAAGAATAAACCTACCTTCATGAAATAGTCTAATGATGCAAAACTTGTGGCCACATGCTTATGCAATTATAAGTTCAACAGGGAGCCTGAAGATAGAGCATCGATCGACACCCAACCCAGAGCATCAATCGATTTGTTTGCTGTTCAGCAATCGGTCGTCACCCACCCTTTGTTATCGATCGACGGCCTAACCCCAGAACCGATCAACACCCACCACGCAAATAGCAGTTACACCCCAGCCTACCTCGAGTACAATGAAAATTACAGAGAAGAAGAGCTAATCGAGTACAATGGTATTGTAATGGAAGAGGCTGATATTTTCAAGTTTTCCATGAACTAGGGAAATCGACATCGATCGACGGAAACCATTCGCCATCGATCAATACTGACCAAGAAAAATAGTCGGAACTAGATACATCTGTAGAACAAAAGAACACACATGGTTATCTACAAACAAATGAATTCGGTATCATGAGAGATCTAGATGGTCATGCAAGAACTATGGATGGCAGAATGCTAAATGCCAGAAGGGAAGATATAGCTGATATACTTGCAATGGCCAATGGAGCTGCTAATCTGTTCGGACAACAACTTGGTAATCAAGTATCGATCGACGGCCACCATATACCATTGACCGATGGAGAAGGGAGCTGATTGAATATCACGACGTAGTATCACAAGATGCCAGCTGGGTGAAAGTAGATAAACATGCATCGATCGACGCACCTCTTTCAGTGTAGATCGACATTGAGAGTTCTCACCTTCTCTCATGGAGTAGGTAGATGAAGCAGAAGAACGAGCCGATCCATAATATTCCATACACGTCTCCCCATCCTAGATCGATCGATAGTAGACATCGTGCATCGATCGACAACACCCTTCCGAAGTTTCACAAACTTCATACTTCAACTGCCTATAATCTGGAGAGTTCAGCATCGATCGACAGGATAACCCCAGCATTGTTCGACAGCTGTATCGAGCAAGGTGCGAGATCCTATGATGCTAAGGGCAGAAGATTTTTCCATTGGGAAAAGAAAGAAGAGTATGGCATCTACAGAGATAAGAATAATAATGCACGAGCTACAGTCGGAAGAGTAGTGAATGTGCAAGCTGGAGACACCAGAGCAGTTCTGCAAATAGCTATTAAGTTTGAGCAGAGCTACATATGTTTACCAGAACATGCAACAAGGATCAGTATGTCTTTGGAGAATCAAAGGACATACAAGAGAGCAGAGATTGATGATATTGTGCATGAGATCTGCAAAGCTCATGAGATGTCACCGGATTATTTCTACACGAGGCTTGATGATGCCTAATACCCTATAGACAAGTGCCTCACCGGTTTGACTACATGCATGGATGAGATGAAGCAAGATTTGAATACTATACATAGACAACATGCGATTAGGCCAGACGAACAAACATCGATCGACGACACCTACGACTATCGATCGAAACTAAAGCCAATAGACAGAAGACAACAACAAAAACACAATTGGAAGATAGGTTTGATGAGATTGCCTTTTCTTAGAGCCTAATGAAGGAAGATATTTCTCANTTGAATACTATACATAGACAACATGCGATTAGGCCAGACGAACAAACATCGATCGACGACACCTACGACTATCGATCGAAACTAAAGCCAATAGACAGAAGACAACAACAAAAACACAATTGGAAGATAGGTTTGATGAGATTGCCTTTTCTTAGAGCCTAATGAAGGAAGATATTTCTCAACATTTGGAAGATATATCAGAGACTACAGCTGCAAGACTTAGAATGCTACAGCGGAGTATTGAGAACCTACAAAGAAGAATGCATTCAATGGAGGTTGCTAGAGAGGTTATAAAGAATGAGAAAACCAGAAGTGAGGAGCTTTATTAGTACATGGTTTCATATGAGCAGAGAAGATGTAGACTAATAATAGTCAGAAAGTTCAAACGTCGAGTTTAAGACTATAACCAAGCGCTGAGTAGGAGGCAACCCACTGTTTAGTAAGTTTTATTTAGTTTTAGATTATATTAGTCTAATTTTGGATTTATTATATTATTGCAGGTTCTTAAAAGAAAAAGGAACATGAGTTTGCACAGAGCATCGATCGACAGTGTAACCCTAGCATCGATCGATCGCCACATAATTGAGTCGATCGACAGTCATCATCAGCAAACAGGTATACCGTTTTACTTTATTAAATTTTATCCTTATGGTTTATTTTCTTCACCAATCACGGACTGTATAACATCCGCCAGACTTAAACAACATGACATGAGGGTTTTTATGTATTCTAATGAAAACTCTATCAAATCAACCCTACGAAGTACTCTTTCCAAGAGAGGTCAAATTATAGTATTTAGGGATCGAATTCACAGGGAGCGTGGACACACAATAAACTCAATACAGTCGTGATTAATCTAGGAAAATAGATTAATAAGCAGTAAATAAACTATAGCAGATAATTGATTGATTGGTAAATAAACAATAATAATAAATAGCTAGATCTAGGATTTCAGGCAAGTAGATTAGAGAGGATAAAATCTAAGGGTATTAATCATAGAACTAGTCCGATGTCTCAGCCCTCGCTTGTTGACACGGAATGACCGTCATGGCAATGATCTTGCGTCGATCGATGGTCACTCTAGTTCACTAAATTAACTAAATCAACTCTCTTTTGTTTCTAGCAACCTAGCTCAACATGATTAATTCTGGTAGTAGACCATGCTCTCGCTTGCGCCTAACTATCTTATGATCATGGTTCTAATTAGCTACGCTAGAACACAAGCAATAAACACAATTTCATTGATAGATCTAATAATCACCCTAGCAATTCTATTGTTTGCCTAATCCATCAATACCACTAGTAAACCCTAAACCTAACAAAAGATCTACTCATACATGATTTTCGTCATAGAAATCATAGATGAATAGAATATATCTAATATAAAGAACCAAAGGAGATCTAGGAGGACTCTGAAGGAGTTCCTACCTGTCTCCTAACCCCAGAATAATAAATAAAAGAAAGCTTGATAAATTATTGCATAGCCGTCGACAATAGCTTAGAAAACATATAAACATGGTTTTAGATCGTTTAAGGGAATTTTGGTAATTTGTGATGGCTTCTGGACTTAAGTCAGCCACAAAATATGTCGCGCCTGTCTTCTGGGATCACCGTCGATCGACGCCAAGGCTGTGTTGTTGATCGAAACTCATTCATCTTCTCGAACGCTTCGTCTCGCGAGGCAGATGAACCACAAACCGGTGGCATTGGAAATCTAAATCAAAGCTCTATCTTATGTCAAAACACCAGCTAAATCACACCGTGGGAAGGTCTCCATCCATAGCTAAACATCTGACACATCTGTGCAGTTCTGCATCCCTAAAAGCTCCAAAATCACCAAAGTTCTCCAAAACGTACCTGAACCTAAAAATCCTTTAAAACATACTCCAAACACAAATAATAAACTCTAAATAAGGCTGATATCATGGCAAGATAGTAGAAAATATCAGGTCCTATTAACTCCCCCAGACTTAACCTTTTGTTTGTCCTCAAGCAAACAAACATGTGAAAGAGATTTTGAAAAGCGGAGACTCACATAATATCTAAGTATAACTATCACCCTACTTGATTGCATTCACATCCTATCAAGTCAATCACAGAGAAACTTTATATACCCTATCCTAGTATAGCAACCAAATCCATTCTACCAACAACTTAGCAAATACTAGCTTGACTCGCCCCTCGACTAATTCATTTCTTTGCATAAAATAAAAGTGTATGCTTTACCTTGTAAGTGTCGATCAAAGGACACATGTATTCTTACCTCTGCAAGTATCTGAACAACTAGGCACAAAGTCTTCTCTGATCCCTTTCTTCCCTCTTTTCTCTCTTCTCTAAATCTTTTTAAATCTCAAACTTAATGGAAAAATGATGCCATCATTTTTTTTGATTTTCTCATTTTCTTTTCTTTTTTTCTTTTTCTTTTATTTTTTTCTTTTTCTTTTTTCTTTTGCTTTTTTGGGAAAAGTTGTAGGCGAATAATAAGGTCATTGGTAATTTATCTATCCCTCGCTTCCAACAATGTGTGCTCATTCCTTTGAATTAGAATAATGGGGCCATTGGTAATGTACCTACCCCTCTGCATCTGGGAAAATCATCTCAATCTTTTAAGCTTTTAAGTAGATGCTGAAGAGAGATAGAGAGAGAAGGGAACCAAAGGTGCAATGACTTGTACCTACAGACTTGCAGAAGGAATCCGATCCAGTGTATTCCAAGCCCCAAAGCAAGCTAATAATGTCAGGATTAGTGTTGGAAATCAGCATTGGTTCCTTCAAACTTTCTAAACAAGTGTGATATAGTGGCAGGATGATCTACTTTGGTATCTCTAGTAATCTATGCATACAACCTTCTAAGTATGGTGCTAAAGTGTTGTTAGTCAATAATAAATCTTGATCATAATCCCCTTTTGACTAAATAAAACTTTTTGAAAAACTTATATATATATATATATATAGCAAATAAAACTAAAAACGAATTAAATAGCGTTAGCAAACCTCCGCCAGACTTAAATTACACTTTCCTCAGTGTAATACGTCTGGTTCGGTTAGGGAAAAATTAAATCATAAGTAAATATATTAAGTAGAAAACTTGATACCTCTCTCTGTAAGAGAGTGTCGATTGATGTCTATGAGTTGATGTCGACCGATGGTCATGATCCATGGTCGATCAATGTTAATGCTTTAGCGTCGATCGATGGTACACTTGTAAGTTTCTACTTTTTTTTGTTAAGTATAAAACCAAAATAAAACACAATATTAGTAAATCTCCCCCAGACATAAACAACACTATCACCAGTCTTATTCAGTCTGAGATAGGTGAAGAAAATAAATCATAAGGACACAATTTAATCAAGGAAAATGGTATACCTACTTGCTGATGTTAACGTCGATCGACACAGTTAAGTGGCGATCGATCGATACTAGGGTTACTGCATCGATCGACAGTGATCAAGTGTCTCTCGATGCTCTATGCAGACTATCCTCCTCGATCTGAAATAAATGAAACACAAATAGTCAGTAATAAACAAAAACAAGTTTTTTTTAGATGAACAGTATCATGCTACAGTATCGTTGCTACAGCAACACAGCTACAGCGTCGATCGCCGGTTCTGCTACAGTGATGATCGATGTTTTGCTACAGTGTTGATCAACGCTACAGTGTTGATACTGTTCATTTTTTTTACCTGAAATCAATAAAAATGAAAAATCAGTAATAAATGAAAATAATAAAATTTAAAACAAACCTAACAGTGGGATGCCTCCCACTCAGCGCTTATTTTTAGTCATTAGCTTGTCTTCTGGAGATCTAATTCAGTTCTGATGAGAATGAGAACTTGCTCCAAAAAAATTCTCAATGTCCAATGTCAGCTTCATCACCCTTTTTTGTGAAAGTCTTCATAGACTCTTCTCCTTTGTCTATCATCTCAGCAATAAGGAGTACTTGAAGCTTTGCAAATGGTTGTGAGAAGCATCTGCTGCGCACTTTGTACTTCCTGACACCATCTGAGAAGTGGGGAATCAATGATAACTGAGGACCGTCCTTGGTCCTTTTCCTCTTCTTTCAATTCCTCTTCTTCTTTCCCCCGGACTTGTCTGATCTCGTGGTGCCTCCATAAATTTTTTTGAAACACTTCAGACTTTTGCTGCTCTAATCTGTGATGAGTGTCAATTGACTCTCTAGTGTTGTTGTCGATCGATGTTGTCTGCTTTGTGTTGATCGATGGTATGTGGTCAGTATCAATTGATGCTGCTTTTGCTGGCCGCCCTTTATCGACTTCACCTCTACATCTCAATCCTATCTGAGAAACTACTACAAACATATGATCATCAAATACCCCACTGTAGGAACCTAGATGCATACCTCTATCCGGTGGGATAGGAAATTCAACTTCCAATATAGCAGAAGGAACCACAAACTTCACAGGGTCATATATCAACTTCACTCTTTTGTGAATCCCAACAGCTTCTTCTACACAAATAGGTGGTTGTAGATGTTTTGGAACAACAAGGTGTGAACCCTTGGACTCGTGCATTCTCTCCTCAACCATTTCTGGTTCAATCATGTAACCTGGATCTTCGTCCAATGATGGGTGTCGATCGATATCAGGTGGTGTTTGTCGATCGATGCTCTCCCTTGGGTGTCGACGATGCTCTCCTTTGGGTGTCGACCGATGTTGTCCTTTGGGTGTCGATCGATGCTCTCAATTGGGTGTCGATCAATGCTTTGCTTCAATATTGAGTCTGCAATTTCGTGAGGACAACTCGAACTATCATGGATTTCAAGAGGTGTCGACTGACAAAAGGGGTTAGTGTTGATCGATGTTGAGGTCTTGGTGTCGATCGATGTTGAGGTCTTGGTGTCGATCGATGTTGAAATCAGATCACTAGTATCAGCTTCTTCTACTCTGCTCAGCTCTCCATATCCATTTTCTTCTTCCTCTACCATATATCTCATCATAGATTCCATCTCGATCTTCATATTTGCTTCAGTATCATAATAGAGAAATTTGGTGAGGAAGGCGTTTGGTGACAGCGCCAAATTTGACATGAGGGTTTTTATGTATTTCAATGAAAACTCTATCAAATTAATCCTACGAACTACTCTTACCAAGAGAGGTCAAATTATAGTATTTAGGGATCGAATCCACAGGGAGCGTGGGCACACAATAAACTCAATACAGTCGCGATTAAGCTAGGCAAATAGATTAATAAGCAGTAAATAAACTATAACAGATAATTGATTGTTTGGTAAGTAAACAATAATAATAAATAGCTAGATCTAGGTTTTCAGACAAGTAGATTATAGAGGATATAATCTAAGGGTATTAATCATATAACTAGTCCGATGTCTCAGCTCTCGCTTGTTGACACAGAATGACCGTCGATCGATGGCAATGATCCTGCGTCGATCGATGGTCTCTCGAGTTTACTAAATTAACTAAATCAACTCTCGTTTGTTTCTAGCAACCTAGCTCAACATGATTAATTCTAGTAGTAGACCATGCTGTCGCTTGCACCTAACTATCATATAATCATGTTCTAGTTAGCTACTCTAGAACACAAGCAATAAACACAATTCTATTGATAGATCTAATAATCACCCTAGCAGTTCTATTGTTTGGCTAATCCATTAATACCATTAGTAAACCCTAAACCTAACAAGAGATCTACTCAGACATGATCTTTGTCACAAAAATAATAGATGAATAGAATATATATAATATAAAGAACCAAAGTAGTTCCAGGAGGACTCTGAAGGAGTTCCTTCCTCCTCTCCTAACCCTAGAACAATAGATAAAAGAAACCTTGATAAATTATTTCATAGCCGTCAACAATGGCTTAGAAAACATATAAATAGAGTTTTAGATTGTCCAAGGGCATTATGGTAATTTGTAATGGCTCCTGGGCTTAAGTCGGCCATAAAATATGTCCTTCTGGGATCACCATCGACCGAAGCCAAGCCTGTGCCGTCGATCGACGCCAAGCCTGTGCAGTCGATCGACACACATTCCTCTTCTCGACATCTTCCTCTCACAAGGCAGGCATACCACTCCTCAGTAAATCATGCATAACTTTAGATCTAACCGTTAGATGGACCTCAAACCGGTGGCATTGGAAAGCTAACTCAAAGCTCTATCTTATGTCAATCACAACGTGGGAAGGTCTCCATACATAGCTAAACATCTGATACATTATGTGCAGTTCTGCATCTCTAAAAGCTCCAGAATCACCAAAGTTCTCTAGAATGTACCTGAACCAGAAAATACTCTAAAACATACTCCAAACACATATAATAAACTCTAAATAAGGCTGATATCATGGCAAAATAGTGGTAAATATCAGGCCCTATCACAACACTATCACCAGTGTTATACAGTCCGAGATTGGTGAAGAAAATAAACCATAATGACAAAATTTAATCAAGGAAAACGATATATCTGCTTGCTGATGGTGACCGTCAATCAACACAGTTAAGTGGCGATCGATCGATGCTAGGGTTACTCCGTTGGTTGACATTGATCAAATGTCGGTCGATACTCTGTGCAAACTCATGTTCGTTTTTCATTTAAAAACCCGCAATAATATAATAAAATCCAAAATTAGACTAATGTAATCTAAAACTAATTAAAACTTACTAAATCCCACTCAGCGCTTGGTAATAGTCTTAAGCTCAACGTTTGAACTTTCTGACTAGTATGAAGGTGGATCAACACTTGGAAAACGAGTGTTTACATCTTCTCTGCTCATATGAAACCATGTACCAAGAAAGCTCCTCATTGCTTCATCCCTTATGGTTTTCTCATTCTTTATAACCTTTCTAGCAACATCCATTGAATGCTTTCTTCTATGTACTTTCTCAGTACTGCGATGTAGCATTCTAAGTCTTGCAGTTGTAGTCTCTGGTATATCTTCCAACTGTTGAGAAATATCTTCCTTCATTAGGCTCTAAGAAAAAGAAATCTCATCAAATCTATTTTCCAATTGTGTTTTTGCTGCTGTCTTCTGTCTGTTGGCTTCAGTGTCGATCGATAGTCGTAGGGCGTAATCGCATGCTGTCTCTGTATAGTATCCAAATCTTGTTTTATCTCATCCAGGCGTGTACTCAAACTGGTGAGGCACTTGTCTATAGGATTGTAGACATCATCAAGCCTCGTGTAGAAATCATCCGGTGACATCTCTTGAGCTTTGTAGATCTCATGCACAATATCATCAATCTCTGCTCTATTGTATGTCCTTTGATTCTCTGTAGACATACTCATCCTTGATGCATGTTCAAGTAAACATATGTAGCTCTGCTCAAACATTGTAGCTCTCTGTAGAACTGCTCTAATGTCTTCAGTCTGCACATTCACTACTCTTCTGTTTGTAGCTCGTGCATTACCATTCTCATCTCTGTAAATGCCATACTCATCTCATTAAAAGCTTCTCTGCTTGTCCCAGCTGGACAAGCGTGTCCTTTGGAGACCTATCGTACTTCTCGACGACAAGGTTCATCCTTCTGTCACTCTGCGCAACAAAAGAAAATAGGACATTGCAACCCTTAGCAAATAATCGGGAAGCCAAAAACGAAGAGAAATGAGTGAAGCAAAGGTCATGATTTGGAGGCTTACCATCAGTCTTGCCTGCGCGGCACGCGCATAGGCGTCCCTGAACATCAGGTCTTCAACAGCTGGAAGGGTCTCAGGCCCGCTCCTCACTTGATGAACTAGCTCCGCGCATTAGACACGATTGCGGATGAGCAAGCAATCCCCTACGTAGCTAAATTTCACTCTATCCTGGATCAAGGCCCGTGATTCTGCAGGGAGAGGGGGATCTACACCTTTCGACCCCTGCGGACAGACATGGCGAGTAGACTCTCCGCCAGCGAAGGAATCCTTCTTCTCGCTAGCGACTAGGACCAATTGAAGCCCATCATCCCCTTCTGGGGTCCTCTCATCCCTTCTCCGTCAGCCGGATCCTTCCTTCTTTTGCAAAGAAGCGGCTCGTCAGAAGAAACATTCTGATCAAGCACCATGGCCCTGTTCATATCCCTTTCAAAATGAGAAACCGGACCTTCCCCTGAAACTGAGCTCCCCTGAACCTCCTCGGCAGACTTCTTCTTCTTCTTTTTCTTCTTGGGGGGTTCCTTGGTACGCGGGTCCGCAGGGCCCCTTGGCGCAGAGTCCCTATTGATATTCGGAATGTCACCTTCATCCCTCGATCTCTTCTTGCCCTGTCTCTTCGGGCAAGCTATCTCCATCTCAGGAGGCTTGTCCTCTTCAACAGGGTCGGTGTGGGCATCCACACGAGGATCAGAGAGAAGCCCTCTGGAACCCAACTCTCCAAGGTCCGAACCCCCGAGATCCATGCCATCGAGTATGGACATCGGATTGGACCTGACAAGATCCATATCGCCGCCGATCAGAGCACTTAGGTCAGGGAGATCTTTCATCTTCTAGATCTTTTCAGATACGCATGCTCCTTCTTCGAGAACAGTTGCACACGTTTCTTCCCAGAATCCACCAAACAAGGCAAGTTAGCGGTCCAATCTTCTATATTTAAAAAGGGGGAAGGGTCAGTCGACCAACAGTCAAGAGATCAGCAAGAAGAATCAGATAAAAAAGGGAAAAAGAGAGGGACGGAGAAAGAACTCTCGAGATACGTGCTAATGCCCTACGAATCCTTTCCTCGCTGATATCTTGCCAACGTTGATAGATGAGTGCAGCGACTGCTCGTGCGTTGTCGAAGAAACCGTCTGGGTAATCAAGGACCTTCGGGTTATCAACTGCAAAAAAAAGAGCAAGCAAAGAATATAAGTTAGAATCACGATTAAAGAGAGTAAATCGGTGAGCTCAATCTACCAATTTGGAAACTCCAGAGCACTCAAAAGTATTCTCAGGGCGGATCTTCGAATGCGGCCTTATCCGACTTGATGAAGAAATAGCAGCGACTCCAACCCTGAGTCTTGTTCTGATGGCCGGTCGGTATGTTGTAGTTTGGCTGTATGTTCACCGAGAAAATACCATAAGGTTGCAGTATCAGGCATGTCAACTCCTCGAAGGCTTGAACATTCATCGAGACGTCTATCTCAGCAGCCAGCACCATCAACGCCACAACTATCCGGTACTAACCATTCACGAACTGACTGAGCGCCACGTCTCGCAGGAAGACGTACAAGGTAATCAGTCGTGGGGGTCGGGAACCAAAGCCTGGTGTCCGGTTGGAAGTACGACTCGTACATACACTGATACCCCACCAGAGGTGACCATGGTCGTTCTTCGTATGTCAGGATAAGAAACGTCACCCCTCTGGCACCGCAGTCCCTCAAGAGCTTTTGCACGCTGCCAGGAGTCAATTCCGTCTCCTCGACCTTGCCCCAGTCCTGCCCCTCCATGTTAGGAGAACGCAATAACTCGGGGGTATAGTAGGAAGTCTTTCGAAGAACCCTTCGGGCGAGTAACGCGTCGGGTAGAAGTCTGGCCCATCCGTCTTTGCATCTGCGGAGTTCCCCTACGAATCCCACGGTTCACTTTCTCTCGAACCGCTGTCGTGCTTCCCCCAGAACAATCTTACGGCATCAGCGACCAAAAGACGCTGAGACAGAGTCAACCCTGCCCTGTCCGCAAGTGCCTCATGATGCAGTCTTTTGGAATCGTTGGGATGCGCAACATTGCAAACTGGGGGATCGGACCCAGTATTGGTTGCCGTTCCTTTCTGCTCGCGAGTTAACCTTTCTCTAGGAGGCATGATGATACAACAAACACGAATGCTATATCTAGAGAGGTGGGCTTAGAGAGAGAAGTCAGAGAGAAAAGAAGAGAGAGAAAAGAAGAGAGAGAAAAGAAGAGAGAGAAAGTACTTGTGAATTCAGAGGAAGAATGACAAAGCCCTCTCAGCGCCCGATATTTATAGAGAAAGAGGGGCGCGCTTCCCCAACAACAATGATTAGGTCTAACCGGGCCTAAGATGGGTGATATAGCCTATTTATTACCAGTTTTAGGCCATATTCTATGCTCTATTTAGAGTCTATTATGTGTGTCTAGTCTATGTTTTGGAGATATATGAGATACTTGGAGCTTTTAGAGCATTTAGAAGAGAAGAATCCGTGGCTGATCATCTAGGGAGTCGACGAAGCCATTGATCGATGGATCACATCTACCGTCGACTGATGATCTAAGCTCGTGAGCGATTCATGGAGCACACTTGCCATCGATCGATGATCAAATTCCAAGTCAGAAAGACGAAAATACCCTTGACGAGTTTTGACCTAGAATTAGGATTTTATATTTATGTCTTGATAGAGACAGAGAAAAAAAAAAAGACAATACATCAACGACATAGCATATTTTAGATTAATTTTGTATTAGGAGAGAAAGGAGAGACTCCTTCAGAGTCCTCCCGGAACTCATTTGGTTTTTATATTTTATATCATATCTATTATATTCATCTATGATTTGTGTGACAAAGATATGCTTGAGTAGTTACTAATTAGATTTAGGATTGAATGATAGCATCTATGGATTAGTCCAAAAATAGGATTGTTAGGTTAAGTTAATATCCATCAATTGATTTGTGATTAAGGCTTGCATTCTAGAGTAGCTAACTAGGTTCTCGATGATAGGACATGGACAACTACAAGAGTAGGTTCAGTGCCAGAATAGATTTTGTTGAATTAGGCTGTTAGATACATGAGAGAGCTGGTCTAATAAGTCTGGTGGACTTATCAAATCTCATCCATACTTCCTTCTTATTTCACCATCGATCGACATCAGGCCTTAGCCGACGATCGATGGTCATTCCTTTTGCTCGCATACGAGAGTTGGAGTTAAAAGGATCAGAACAGTTAACATTTGTGTTCTAGAATATTTACATTTCCGTTCCTCATATCCATTATAATTCATAAAGCTTTAAACCCTAGATCTCGCATATTTACATCTGGAATATTTCCATATTTGCATTAGTAGCATATTTCCATATTGCATCCTACTTCTTGACAAAGAATATTTCCTTAATCTGGTTATTCATTACTAATATATATATTCACCCAGTTTAGTCTTTAGAAATAAGAAATCTAAAGTGTGCCTATGCTCTATGTGAATTTGATCCCTAAACACTACACATGATCTCTTTTGACAAGAGTATTATAGAGTGTGTTAAGATTAGGGTTAATTTGACAGTAGATTGTTTAGGATATTAATTACCCTGCTAGAACAAAATACACACCACGTCAAATTTGACGCCGTTGCCGGGGAACATAGATCGCCATTAGATTTAATTTCTAGGATTTAGTCTAGAATCAAGTTACCAATAATTTTTCTTTTCCTTGTTTTCAGGTACATGCAAAGAAGCACCATAACCAACAAAGGATAAGAATTGATAGCTCTCTCTGACTCTGACAGAATTGAACGCTCAATCCTTAAAGAAAGACAACAAGCATCGATCGACGACACTAGTACCGCGTCGACCGACGTTTTCAGCCGGTGCCTGAGTGATCTTTTCTCGTTTGGATTTTACCATCGAAGTAGTTGTGATTTGTCTTAGTTGAAGGTACTGCCTTCATGTCATTGAGCCGTCCTAATAATGGGCACTCCCTGGCTCAATTCCATGAAGGCAGTCCCTTCAACCTACCATCTAGGCGTTAAATTCCCAACTCAAAATGGAACTGCCGTGATCTAGGAACCCAGAAACAATCGTGACTTTGTCTTTTAGCTGAACACAAGCTAAGACAAATCACAACTACTTCGATGGTAAAACCCAAACGAGCAAACACCACTCAGCCACCGGCTGAAAACGTCTCTCAAAAAGACGATACAAAATTGTCACCCCAAGCAAAAGCTCTAAACGAAGAAAACAAAAAGACGTCCGAGCCCAACACAACAACCCAACCAGAGGAGAAAATCCTAGAAAAAGACGTCGACTCCGCCGCAGTCACCGCGACTAGGGTAGTCGACACAGCCACAACTGAGTAGAAAAACTCGCCGCCAAAACACTAAACTACAAGATGGCTTGATCCTTGAAAGAGGTACGTAGGCAGCTTGTCCAAACGTCAAGTTCAGCTATCCCCCTCTCTAAAAATGGGGGGGGGGGAGTGGGTACGTATACTCCCACATTTTAAATATTCGCCTTATACTCGATATTTTAAATATTTGCCTTGTACTCGATATTAAAAAAAAAAAAATTCAATCCCTAACTGTTTGCTACAATCACTAACTCGTAAAAACTCCTTACGGTAAAACATCATCAAGCCCTACCCTCGAAAATGTCGAACACTAGTTCACACCCGGAATCGTCAACTTATACACATTATATTCTCAGAGCATAATGCGAGACGTCGCATGAAACCTCTGAAAATATACGTTCAAAATTCAGAAACAGTCCAACTGCGACTATAATCATAAATGAGCACTCGTTCTTACACCCCACTCGCCGATTGGCCCCGACGAGTACATCAGCCGTCCTAAATAGACGCACCTAACCTTTCTCACGAACGGTTCTCATACATCCAACTAGGATAATTGCTCACAAAAAATCCGAAATTTTGGTCAGCACTTCCATAAGACTTAAAAATTGTCCTTGGAGAGTTGCTCGATTCTGACCATACAAGTCGTATAAGCCGAGAACATATAGCGGACTTTAAAGCGGTACAAAATCAGGTTGAAATCGCAACATGCAAAATGAAAGCCGTTTAATCATCACACAGCCTTAACCGAAAGTAAACCTAGGTCTTGCCCTAAACCCAACACACTGGTCTCTAACGTCTCAAGGCATAAATATCAAATGATATGAGATCCTGAAAGCATGTCTCTTCGTTCACATCTAAACGCTCACAGATCTTTTCCACACATCTAGAACGAGCAACAAGTAGAACGATACACAAATACGAGTTAGATGCGAGATGACAACTCGCGTTCTTCCCTCTACACTAATCAAAATCATAACTTCAACAAAACTCTACTAAAATCCGAACTATTTTTCAATATACAAACCGGGATGCGAAGCCACCTACGGCCAGTCCCAAACAAATAAAAAAACGCCACATTCGGCCTAAAAACATAAACCTAAAACCACAAACGGGGTTGTTCAAGGGCCAAGCTCAAAATTTCCCAACATCAAACGACCAAACGTGCCGAACGATTGATTCACCTCGATCCCATTGTAGGCAGCCCCGGGTATGGTTTCCTGTATCAGGAGAAATTGGGATAGGATCCCAACATCCCAGCACCTTCTCCTCGAGAGGAGGGACCATAGCCTCGACGCCTTTGTATTCGCCCATATAACCGGTCATCGTATCCATTTCAGCTTGGAAAGCGTAACCCGCGACCCTCGTCCGTGACAAGGCACCAACGGCTCTACGACATTCCCTGAAATCGCCCATGAGCCCTTGGGCTTCCGTAATCTTTCCAAACTCAGCTTTGAAATGAGCAGCGTTACCGGCGAACACCGCAGCGACTTCACGTTTGCCTCGCCTTTCTGCACAACGACGATCCTTAGCGTGCCTCCTCTCCATATCTTCGTTTCGGGCAGTGGCCTATTCTCGGAGAAGAGCAGCCTCAGCATCTGCCCTCTCATCCTTGAAACAACAAAGTCTCGCTTCCCGGTAACTCGCCTTGAGGGCCGAGTTGAATGAGAGCAGTCCCTGCACATGTTCAAAACTAAGGAGACATATCCCAAACAAAATGTATATGGTAAGGAAACTAAGGAGACATATCCCAAACAAAATGTATATGGTATAGATAAATGAAGTCCGAGTTACTAACCGCGTTGACCATCCTGCAACCCTCCGTAAATGCTTTCGACCTCGACTGACCATCCACGCAAGGAGGGAGCTCGAACTCGGCCGGAAGATCCTTGAAAAGGTTATCAAAATTGCAATTCGGCAGGGAAAAATCACTAGCACCACTCGTGTTGCCCTCGAAACACCAGAATATCCCTCGATAGGAGCTCGTCCATGACTGGTTCGGATCCCTCCTCCATGACAATTTTGGGATTTGATCTCGACTGGTGATTCTTCAAAGCCTTCCAAACCCGCTTTGGAGTAAAAGAAGTCCAAAAGAACGAGCCAATCCGAACAAGATCCCTAACAACAATCACGTTGTCTGGAAACCGGGGTAAAGGGTTGGTCTCTGCAAAAACAAAAGAAGAGAAAGTTGGATATCAACGGAACAGGAAATGTACGTATATCTAAACAGTACCATAACGACCCCATTCACTGTGAAAAAAAAGAATGCAGCCTTCTTCAACCAAACACGCCATTAACGCGGACAAAAAAAAATCATTTCTCCCACGCATGACCATTCGAGATTGTCTCCCCTACGATCGACATGTGGGCACACGGCGCGAGGAAATATATTCCTCCCGTCACGGCCAATGGCTTCAAAAGAGCCTCAAAATGATCGACACTAAGGGGCACCCCATGCTCGTAACTTAGGACAAGGATCCCAAGGAGGTGCTGAAGACCCGTAAGGTTGATTTGACCAATCGATAGACCAAAGTGATTCAAAGTACGAATGGTGATCTCCAGGATTAGAAACAATAGACAGCAACACACAATGTGCACCTTGTAACACGTAAAATAGCCCACCAGGGGATCATCCGCCTTTTTCGCCTTGCTGCAGAATCCAGAATTCCACGTCTTTTGGAACACAGCCAAACTATCGAACAGTATCGATGAATGGGTACGAGCTCTTGCTCGGAAGGCTTTGGTCCCACCAACGGGGAGGACTGCTAGGAAAATGCGCCTCAAGTGGAGGGGTCAAACCTTCGCATAAGGCAGCCCAATACGCCTCGGCCTCCCTAGGATCAACCGAATGCGGAAAAAATTCGGGTTTTGGGATAACCTCTTCTTCATTTCGCTCATCATCATGACGAATATGACGAGTCTCAACTTTATTAGCAGTTCTATTTTTTATAAACATGGATTTCAAATAAGGGAAAAACTAGTGAGAGAGAATGAGAGAGATAAATTCTACCTTGGAGAAGGTAAGAATGTGAATAAAAAATTCAATACTTATTCCACCTACTTATAAGCAAAAAAAATTACTATTCACTCTCGGACTCTCGACCGATAATTCCGTCTAATTTGCACACCTATCCTTATTGCCCGCAAAAGCCTCACGCTGAAAGCTCACGGCCTAACGAGCTGGGGGGCTAACTGGTGGGGTCAAATCGGTCATGACAAAATCAACGGCCCAAGTCCTTGGAAAATGCTTCTTCCAAAGCTTCGGCTCACAAAAGTTTTCAAAAAACGATCAAGCCACAATAAGTAAGTCACCATACGATGAGTCCAACCTTGCAAACACAGGTGGCAATATGGTGACCCGCACCCTGCAAGCATGGGTCGCCATACGGCGACCTGCACTTGATAAGCATGGGTCGTCATATGGTGACCCACACTCGCATGGCACGGGTCGCCTTATTTCAACCCTCACTCGCAAGGCACGGGTCACCATATGGCGACCCGCACACGCATAGCGTAGGTCGCCATATGGCGACCGCACACGTAGAACACCATATGGTGACCTGAACTGTACAAAACGGGTTGCCATATGGCGATCCAGACCCACACAGTCCGGGTCGCCATATTGCAACCTAGACTCACACAGTCTGGGTCACCATATGGCGACCTAGACTCGCACACTCTGGGTCGCCATATGGCGACCTAGACTCGCACAGACCGGGTCGTCATATGGAGACCTCAGCTCGCCAAGCCCGGGTCACCATATGGCGACCTGTCCTCCTCTTCGTACTCCTCTTTGAATCGTGATCGAAATAATCTTTGTTTTGTCTCAATCGGAGTTCCCGTTGAGATTTTACAGTAGAAACAAGTAAGACTCGACAAACAACATCTAGCTCGATGAGTACAACCCCAGGTTGCCATATAACAACCTGGATCACTCCTTGTAGCTCCTCTCTTGAAACTTGATAAAATGCCTTTTGTTTCATCTCGATCGGAGTTACCGTTGAAACTTTACGATAAAACCCGCGAAGACTCATTTTTCATATGAAGTTCAAACCGATCGTGTAAAACGGCAACGGTTGGCTTAACTCCAAAGTTGCCTAAGCTATACGAGAAGTTTGATTTCATGTTTGAAGTCGATGTCGTATCAAAAACAATTTTTTGGAGAGAACAGAAAAACGCTCGAAGTTGGCAAAACGGCCCGAGAGGCCTAAATGCGACTAAAAGGCTCACTTACGTTTTCATACAAAACCAAGCCCAGTGGTGTTACGACGGTCTTGTCTTTATTCACGTGAAGATAAATATTGAGAAATCAGAAGATAAATGCAAAGTATCCAAAGATAATCATGAAAATCGAGAGAAAAGGTAATATTCCCGAAATGATAAACTCGACAAGGGGCAAAAAAGGAAGCGCAAAACCTCCTTGAAGACGAGTATATAAGAGAAGGCGAGGCTGAAGGAAAAGAGATAGAACTTTTAGCATTCATAACAACTTAGAGCAATAGGCATTTATTTCCGTTTTTGATATCAAGCTACTACTCGTTTAGGGATTTGCAGTCTTAGGTTACTAGAACTAGGATCTCGCCAACAACTCTTGTGGCCAAGGCTCTTCTTACTTGTAAACGCTTAAACTCAAACTCAGAATAAGATCTCTTTTACTCTTCTTTTACTATTTTTAAATTCTTCGCTATTTTGTTTGTTCACTTCGTTTGATTGTGTTGTGTTTGGTTTAAAGCAGATTATCCGGGATCTCCTGGGAAAGTTAGGGTTTCCTGACTTCCTAAAGAATATGGAAATCGACAGTGCGAATTTTGGTTCCCACAAGCTATCCCAACCACTATCTGGGGCCTGTAGGCGACGACAATCTCGGTTACTCGGCTCGGCTCCAGGTTACTTTTAGTCGCTGAAGATTACTTGGCTCGACTACAGGCTACTTTTAGTCGTTGCATCGACTAAAAGCGGCTTGGCTAAAGAGGCTCGATCAGACAAGTAACTTACTCGGCCCACCGAGCGAAAGCCCATTAGGGCATACGACTCAGAATACCAGAAGGGAGGCACCAGCTATAAAAAGGAAGAGAAGATAACGAAGAAGGAGAATATAGATGGAGCTAGGGCTTTCACTATTTCGTACTTTTCCGATCTATTCACCGAGTATCGGCTTTCTTTGTTTAACATTTTCTTCCTCTTGTAAATCGCCGATCAATTAAACGCTTTCCCTCAGAACCCACCGATGAGTTCCGTCTCCATTTACTTGTTTAGACTAACTAGGTTCAAATAGCTGTCTTCTCAAGACATAAATATAAAACCCTAAATTTAGGTCAAAACTCGTCCAAGGCATTTTCGTCATTCTGACTTAGGCTTTGGAATTTGTTGTCGTCGATCGATGGCAAAAGTGCTACATTGATCGATCTTGGGCTTTAATCATCGGTCGACGCCAAGTGTATTCCATCGATCGATAGCTTCGTCGACTCCCTAAATGAACAGCTACAGATTCTTCTCCTCTAGATGCTCCAAAAGCTCCAAGTATCTCATATATCTCCAAAACGTTCCTGGACCTGTAAATACTTTAAAACATAGCCTAGAGACACCTAATAGAATCTAAATAGAGCCTATAACATGGCCTCAAACTGGTAATAAATAGGCTATATCAGTAACTCTGATCGAGACGAAACAAAGGACATAATGGTCATGGCTTGTTGGATAGAGCTATGATGATGAGACGAGAGTGCCTGGTAGTAATATGATGCGGTCATAGTCGCCATATGGCGACCTTTCCCGAGAGGATCGAGCTCTTCATATGGCGAGCCTGCCCGAGAGGATATGACGAGCCGGCCCGTAGGACCAAGCTCCGACCAACCTTGGGTGGTTTGGATGGTTTGAAAAGTGTTAGTAAACCCTTTGCCCTTTTCATCTTTATTTCCCGAAAGTCATTTGTTTAAGAGATTGTATCTTCTAGTTCGAGAACTTGACGAAATATTTGTTGGGGACTTTCAAGCGTTGATTTCCTTGTAACCGACTTTGACCCCAATAGTTAACCCCCAACTGGCTAGAACCGTGAACATTTAGCGTGAGGTTCTAGTGGGTGGTCGAGCAAGTTAGGCAAGTTATGTAAGTTAGGCGAAACGTATGACCAAAAGTCCACAACGAGTGGCCCATTCTTCGAGGTGGCCCATTATATTGGTCTTCCTTTTCTCCACAGCGGGTTTGTAGGGTGTTGGCATATCATCACTCCTGGGCTGATCCTTAGACATTCGCAGTAGAGGAATCTAATACGTTAATGGACGAGTTTGCTCCCCGCGGTGTTCCGGTGACGAGGCATAGAAATAGGTCGCCAAAGAATAAGGGAAATTCACTTGATGACAACAATTTTCCCCTGGAAGAGTTTCCTCTGCCTTGATGGGATTCAAACTTCGTTCCCGGTGATGGGAGTGGTTTCAGCGACATTCCCTTCCCAGTCTACAATTTTGATAAGTTCTTCTCCTCGCTTTCTCCAAACCGTGACTCATCTCCAGCTCTAGATAAACTATCATGGTCAAAGACTTTTGCGAATGGTTCTCGACTAATCAATGGGTTTGGTTCCTTATCCTTTGTTAATTTTCGATACCAAGTCCCTTTGTTAATATTTCGAGAGATATGCAGGGCCTGCATTCGTTAACCTCAGCTCTCAAAACGAGCTACCGTGAGGCGTTTCAAAACTGAGCAGGCAAAGAGAGAGGTTACCGGCCTACAGAGCAAGGCCACCATGCACAATTTTTGCGATCAAGAGCAGGCCGAGGGGCACGCCATAGCCTTTTGTCGCGCGGAGAGGGAACGAAGACGGAGACTCCGGAACCGCTCCACCCAGTTTGCGACTATGTATGGGACGCTTTAGAAAGCTCAAGAACTTGTGGGAGATCTCCACGAGTACCGAGGTTCCATTGGTACCTTGTGGCGTACGTAGGAGGCTGACTATACTGCACCAATGCCGATTCTTTGGTTCCTCCGAACGAGGAGAGAATCTGCGGGCTTTGGGACCCGATCCCCATTTCGCCTGATATGGAGGAAGTTGGAGTCAATGTTGGGAACGAGGATGGCAAAGTGGATCAGCCCATAAGCACGTTTGGGGCCTCTATGTCTTGAAATTTTAAGTGAAAGGTGAATGGAGAATGTTCCCTGGTTCTATGTTTAAGGTTTTGTTGTTTTACGCCGAGTGTGGCTGTATCATGTTTAGACTGAGGGTGGCCTTTTAACTCTTGTTGGGACTGGCCGTAAGTGTCTTTAAATCCATGCTGTTCTACGGCTTTTATAATGAATCATATTTTAGCGTTTAAAGAGCTCGTAAATACTTTCGATAAGTGTAGAGGAAGAATATGAGTAGTCACTTCATATCTAACTCTTGGTGAGTTGTTCTGTTCGTTGATCGTTTATGACGAGTGTATTCGAAAATTTTAAAATTTTGAAAAGTTCGCGAGCGTTTTGATATGAATGAGGAGACATGTTTTAGAATCTCGTATCAATTTTGATATCATATCTAGAGATGTTAGAAACCAGAGTGATGGGCTTAGGGCAAGACCGATTTAAAGTCCACAAATTGTTATCGGCTTATATGACTTGTCTTCGTAAGAACCTAGCTACTTCCAGAGATTGTTTCGAGGTACTAGCCAAAATTTTTGATTTCTTGTATAGCGCGCTATAGTGCATTATCAAGGATTTAGTGTAATGAGATGATAGTTTTTTTACTTAGGTGATTTTTAACGTGTTTCGGATTGCTATTGTAGCCGTAAGTAAATTACGAGATCAATTAAATTTTTGCGGGAAGAGATTTATGAGACTTAGAAAAGTCTTATTGCGTTCTCTTATTGAAAAAGTTTCAAAAATTTAAAGTACAAGTGCGAATATTTTAAACTTGTGGGAGTATACCAACTCCCCCCCCCCCTTTTTGGAGACGGGGATAGCTGAACTCGTCTTTCGACAAGCTGCCTATGTACCCCTTTGGAAGATCAAGCCATCTCGTAGTTCAGGTTGTTGCCGCATGTGTTTTACTTGCTGGAGGTGACTGCATCGACCGTTTCATTCGTGATGAGTTTCATGGGGTCGGCGGCCGTTCCGGAGTTGTTTTTTTTTGCGGTTTTAGAAGCATTGGGCTCGTCCATCTAGTCTTTGTCCGTAGCCGGTGCTTGTGTGGACAATTCTGGATCGTCCTTGGTGGAAAAGTTTTCAGAAACGGCATGACTTTTCTTTGCTCCCTTTGGTTTGACCATGGAGGTCGTCGTGATCTATTGCAGCTTGTGTTCGGACAGGAAGCAGAGTCGTGACTGTTTTTGACAACCCAAGATTGTGGCAATTCCGTTAGTGGTTGGGAACTTGATGCCTAGGTGGTATGTAGAAGGGACTGCTTTCATGGCCTTTATCCAAGGAGTTCCCATGATCAAGTTGTAGATGGCCGGGTTATCGACTACTGCGAAGTCGAAGATCTTCATGACTTCTATTGTCATGACCGGAAGCTTGATCGATCCGAGAGTCATTAATGTTTCCCCAAAGAAACCAAATAAGGCTTTCGGCGTTGGTATGACTTCTCTGAGTTTGATGTTCATTCTGCCGAGTGTATCACGAAAGATAACCTGGACCGTACTTCCGGGGTCGACTAAGACCCTGCCAACTTTGAGTATCCGATTACAATATTGATGACGAGTGGAATGCAGTGAGGTTTGTCGATTAGGGCGGTCTCTTGTTCCTTGAAGATGATCGTGTCGTTTGAGAAGTCGTCGGATGGAGACCAAGTCGGCCAGTCTGAGTGTGTTTCAGCCTTTCGCTGGTAAGCCTTGATGGACGAGACTGTGTCGTGATAGAACTGCAACTCCCCGATAATCATGTTTACCCTGCGAAGGTTGCTTTTGTTCCCTTTACCGTCTTGCCCACTTCCACGTTTCTGATTTTCTTGCGAATTGTTTTGTGGTAGGATTCTTATCAGTTTTTTGCGGACTTGCTTCGTATTATCCTTGGATGTACGTCATCATCTTCCTCCAGCTGATCACTGATATCCAAGTCAATGCGCTCAACGTCATTTTCTTCGTTTTCCTGAGCGGGAGGTGGAAGATTTTCCACGGTCGGCTGCATGGTAGTCGGAGATACTTTGCCAGGGTTTTGTCTTGATGGGTTCTTCTGTGTGTTCCACACGGAAGGATACCTCTGGTTCTCGCAGTTAAGGTCTCGACCTGTTTTGCGAGAGATCCCATGAGTTTGTCCTGCTCGGCCGACCTTTTCTGGGCGGAGGCGAACATCTCCTTAATCAGTTCGAATGCCGTGGTGTTTGTGTCTGCAGGTACCGTGGAGGCATTCCCAGCTGGAGTTTTCTCAACGTTGGCATCAACAATATTATCGTCGTGCGTTTGCTGAGTGTTTTTCGATGTCTGTAGCCATAACTGATCGAGCGTGATCTGGTTGCGAGTAAGATTTATCTGTACGCCCCCCCCCCTTCCATCTAGCGCCAAACTATTAGAACCGAAATCCACACGCTAAGCAATCAATATATGAAAACAGACATGAATAATAGATCGAAAAGAACAAAGAGAGGAAAATAACTTATTCTGAATTTTGCGTTTAAACGTGAACAACAAGTAAGAGCCTTGGCCACAAGAGCTAATTGTGTCACAGCTCGATAACAAAACCGGAAATATGCCTAAATTGCTCAAAGTACTCAATTTTCCGTAAAAGAGTTCTTTCGGCATCTCTCGCCTTGTTCTCTTATATACTCCTTGTAGGTCGGTTTGCACATTCCTTTTCTACCCTTGGGTCGATTTTATTGCTTCGCGGAAATATTCCAGTTTCCTTCGATCTTCATGTTTATCCTTGAAACCCTACATTTATCCTCAGAACTTGACATTTATCTTCTCCTAATAATAAAAGATAAACCGTCTTATTAATCTTTGGTTCATTCTCGTCTAAAACTGCAAGTGGGCTTTTAGCCAAGTTTTAGACCTCTTTGGGCAGTTTTTCGACTTTGAGAGTTTTTACGATTTCTTTGGGAAATCACCTTCGATACGATGCCAGTTTTATAAAGGAGATCAAGTTGATCGTACAGTCAAAGCATCACCATTTCGTAAAATCAATTCAAACTAATACGCGAAAACAAGTCTTTGCGGTTTTTATCATGAAGTTTCAACGGTAACTCCGATCGAGACAAAACAAGGGACAACATGGTCATGGCGCAATGGATAGAGCTATGATAATGAGACGACAGTGCCTAATATTCCTATAATGCGGTCGTATTCGTCATATGGCAAGCTGGCCCAAGAGGACCAAGCTCGCCATATCGACAGCTGGACCGTGAGGACCGAGCTTGCCATATGGCAAGCCGGCCAGAGAAGACTCAACTCGCCATATGGCAAGCTGGCCCGATAGGACCCAGCTAGCCATATGGTGAGCTGGCCCGAGAGGACAGAGTTCCGGCCTTCCTTGGGTGGTTCGGACGGTTTGAGAAGTGCTAGTAAACCCTTTCCCCTTTTCATCGTTATTTCTCGAAAGTCATTTTTTGAAGAGATTGGATCTTCTAATTCCAGAATTCGTCGTATAAATACGAAAGTTTCGTTCCCGCAAAATATTTCTTGGGGACTTTCAGGCTTTGATTTTGTTATAACCGATTTTGACCCCAGAGAGTTTGAGATTTAAAAGCAATGTTGACTAAGGCCCATCAGTGGCAGTGTTGAACGACACCAACCCGATATCATTGATCGACACTACAACTTCATCATCGGTTGATATCCATCGCGTATCAGAGCATAAGTAGTTTGAAGTATGTTGAAATCTTTTCAATGGAGGCACCACCATACGATCAAACAAGTCTGGGGAAAATAAGAGGAACAATTGGAAGAAGAGAAAAATGACCAAGAGCGGTCCTCAGTTTTCATTAATTCCTCACTTCTCAGATGGTGTCAGGAAATCCATTTGCAGAAGATGTTTCTCACAGCCATTTGCCAAGCTTCGAGCACTCCTTACTGTTGAGATGATAGAAAAAGGAGAAGAATTTATCGAAGCTTTCACAAAAGAGTGATGAAGCTTAAGAAAGTAGACATTGAGACTTGTTTTGGAGAAAGTTCTCATTATCATCATGACTGAATAAAATCTCCAAACGTCAAGATAATGACTGAAAACAAGCGCTGCGTGGGGGTAACCTACTGTTTTGTAAGTTTTAAATTTAATTTTATTTAATTTTAGAAAGAATTACACACTAGGACAGTTTCAAGTTATTTTTACATAATGGGGCAGTTTATGCTACCAAGGCAGTTTATGCTACCAAGGCAGTTTATGCCAACTGTTTTCCGCTTTACAAACGAGGAAGTCTGATTGCAACTAACTAATTGTCTAACTAAGGTTACTGTATTGGCGGGATTTAACCTTCTCCACACATCTATATGCCATCTCAACGGACCAGATTAATTATGCATTGTCGACAAGACATATATCTGTCTCTCATACCAACCATCATATTACCTTTGTCCTTTTTCACCAAAGGTTCAGATTTTCCGGGCTTTATCAAGTTACTTTTTTCTCATCTTCTTTTATTTTTTTCGACTGTTTTTCTGGAAAACCTCATCTTCATCAGATTACTGCTGCTAAAGAAGAGATTTATGTTCTAACACTCATAGGTTTATTTTCTAACACCCACTAAACCTAATCGACTATCCATTAACCTAACATGCTTTCTTAACCACAGATTCCCATGGTGGACCATTGCATGGTTATCCCTGGAGAATGGACCACTGTCGGCTCTCTTTCGGAATTTGTAATCGACAAAAAGAAGATGTCACAGATTGTCCATGTTCGCGTTGGAATGACCTTGGTTGAACTACAAAATAGCGTCACAAAAGAGTCCTTCACTTTCACGGATCCGGCTCCTCCCTCTGTTTTGTGTTACTGGTCTCCTAATACCAAAGAGCTTGCAACAGGACTTACGACCTCCACCGGTTATACTGTCAAACAATGGTGCGGTCTCATATTTTTTCCATCACCTATCAGTTCACAGAAGCATGAATATCTTCGTCACATTTGATACAAAAGGAGACAAACAACAAGCGACCCATCTCAACGAGAATCCTTTACATGGAAAGGATTCATGTCCCCAAAACAGCCCCAGAAACCTACGAGTGCATCACAGGCGATGCCTTCGCTCATACTGTCTGTGTATCAGGCCCAGCTGATACAGATTGGAAGAAAGACCTCGACTTTCTCGGTGTACACCAGAGGGATGGTCCACATGTACACTCTGGATTAGCGTCCACGCGTGCACGAAGAGAAGACACACATACCCCTTACTCATGTGGACACTCTAGATCATCGCCCACACGTACACCTAGAAGGGCACCATCTACACCTAATTCCAATGTACACCAAGGATCAACGTCCACGGGTACACTCAGAGGTCACGATGTACAAATGTACACGATACATAATGTACACAACCCAATTATGTGAAACACTCACTTGTTGATGAAATGTAATGAATTATATCAAACATTAAGATGTTATTGTACACATGTCATCCTCATTTTTGTTGTACATATGTATGCCATCGTATTTGGTTGACCTCCTCTCTTTTGACTACATAACATATGACTTACAGTTTGATATAATATGTCTACTGGACATCTGATATGTATGTGAAACATATATGTACATGTAAATGTCTGATAAAATATAATAAGTATATTGTACACGTTAGTCGTCGTCAAATGATGATTCTGATATGATGTATACTTTCAAATGAAATTGATATCTGACATATGTATCAATCATATGTGTACATGTAAACGTCTAATAAAATATAACATTTATATTGTACACGTTTTTCATATACGTATGTGAAATATTTTTCCGCAAACCTCTTCCATCGATTTGGTTTAATATGAGAGCATGCTTCCATATAGAAAGATTATTGTTTTGTGTACAATATGATTTTGTACACGATTTGTCGTGTACATGTGTCCAAAGAGGGGTGAATGGAATATGTGGTGGCGTTGTACACATATATAGAGGATGTATCATTACATGAGAGGACTATGAATTAACCGTTGATACTTAGGTATCCATCGACATTTTTATAAAACTCAGTTTGGCTCATACCTCAAATATTCCTTACTCCGAACCTCAAAGACAAATATATTTTCTATAAATTATAGAATAAAACCATAATTTTAATGAGAACTAATTTTGTTTTTAAAAAGTATGTTTTTTAAAAAAAAATCTTGTTCTATAAAGATAAATTTTCTTAATATTCATCGTATTCTTAATATGTGTGAATATATTATGAATGATTGGTTTATCCTATATGATAACTTGAGCAATGTCTACATGTACCCATGTGATTTATCTTCCTTTTTAAGCAATTATACTAAAAACTCTAAAATCAACATCATAGTTTGATCAGTGTACATATAAATTGGTGTACATATTTCTTCGTAAACTGGTACTGCTCTAAGTTGGAAGGTTTACATGTCTAATGTTTATGTATACGATGATAGTGAAACTATATGACGTTCATGTATTATTGTACAAGTTAATTTATGTACATGTGCATCATTGTACATGTGGATAACAAAAATAAGTGTACATTGTATAGTGTACACAACAAATGGTTTCAAAATAAACATTTTGTACAACATATGTTGTATATTGTACACATCAAATCAAATGAATTTAAAATAAACATTTTAATAGGGATAATTTTGAAGAATTCGAAGTGTGGAGCCAAATTGAAAAGAAAGTGTGCAAATCAGCAACTTTTAGGTTCAAATTGTAAATAGTTGAAAAATAAAAGACCAGTCGTGCAAATATAAAAAAACTTGGTTTGGGAATCGATCCTTTCGAGGTTTGACATATCTGATCGACCTCCGGTTTGGTTCGCCGATGGTTGGCAAGGAGGAGAGGTCACATAGGAAAGCACAGCGGAGATTGACGAGCCACCAAATTAAAGACGTGGAGGAAGACGAGACCCGACGGCGCAGAGAGTGACCACCCGGTGACTAGAGTTTGCAAACTCGCCGCGAAGTAGAAACTCGGAAACAGAGTCGGAGACTGAGCCGGTGGTGGTGCTTGCCGTAGGGTGAAGGTCAAAGTGGAGGAAAAAAATGAAGAAAGTCGAATTTGAAAATAAGAAGGTTGTGTCTAAGCTAAGATTATTATCAAATTTAATCTTCTTTTGGGTCCTTGACATATCTATTGGAAAATAGTTTCTTCAACACCGTCATCGGTGTGTCTCGAGTCGCCTTATCACCACTCTCTTGCCCTTCTTTGACATCCTCCACTTTTGCAACCTCCGTCGTTGCTACATGCAACAAGAAACAAAAAATGTTTAGGGTCTCTAATTCTTCAGTATCTGAAATAAGAAAACCCAATCAAACAGAATTTCAATTTGCATAAAACACTGTTGGCTTTCTCCTTCCCGCGTTGGCTCCGTCTTCTCGACATCGTTGTCTAAAATCGCCTATCGGAAATCGCCTATCAAAACTCGCCGTCGTTCTTGTCTCTCTCAACGCTGCTTGGGTTTCCTTTTTTTACCTAGAATAAAGAGACCAGAAGTGAAAAAAAATTAAATTGAAAAGATAAGTCTTCAAATACGAAATTTCATTTTGGTTTAATCTAATCTCGGGTCCACAACACATTTTGAATTTTTAAAATCCTAACCAAATAAAACCCCGAAACTAAATAGTTTAAATATCAACACACCAGTTACCTTTAGTTGAGGGCAAATTATGACTTTTCATTTATAAACTGCTCTAGAGTGGAAACTACCTTATGATGTAATTAAAACTCAGAAACTGACCTGCAATGTAAATCACTCTTAATTTTATACTATTTTCGTTTTTTATTCACTGTTTTACCTTGGTAAATTTTTACTGATGACTTATTTTCCTCACCAATCTTATACTGTATAACACTAGGGTCAGTGTTGTTTAAGTCTGGGGGACGTTGTATCAATATTGTGTTTTTATTTTTATTTTTATGTGTTTTATTGAGTTTTATAGAGTCAAGAAAGGGGATGATGAACTTTTTCAATTTTACTTATTATCTAACCACTCTCTAGCACCATTCTTTGATTTCTTGCATCCAAATTAGAGATACCAAATTGGATCACTTGCCTGTTATATCCACACTTGTTGAGAATGTTTGAAGTAACCGAAGCTGACCTCCAACCTAATTGAACTTATTTTGCTTGTCTTGGGGCTTGGTATACAGTTTATCGGATTCCTCATGCAAGTCTGGAAGGTAATAGTCTGTGTTGTTTTGTTCCCTTTTCTGTCTCTCTTCGGCATCTAGAAAAAGAAAAGATTAAGATAATTTCTTGAAAGATGCAGAAGGGTAAGAAAATTTCCTATGATCCCATTATTCTAAATCAGATAGGAATGATCACACACTGTGGAAGCGAGAGGTAGGTAAATTACATGTGAACCCATTATTTGTCTACTATTTATCAAAAAAAAAAAAAAGAGATAAGAGAAAAAGAAAGAGAGAAATCGAAAGGACAGTGAACAAGATGGACTGCATCAACATCACTGTTAATTGGAATTGAGATAAAAATATTCAGAGAAGAGAGAAAGAGGGAAGAAAGGGTAAATCTTGCACCTTTCTATATGTTAGAAATGAGGTGAGTAGAGGGGGTTTGTGAGACAATATTAGCTAAGTTGTTGGCTAGATGGATTTCGTTGATAAGCTAGGATAGCGTATATAAAGTATCTCTTCAGTTAGCATTGATTTGATGTGGATTTCAATATTGTAGAGGTTTTGGTAGTAATTTTAAAATTGTGTGTCCTTGTTGTTTTCAAACCTCTTTTCACAGGACTAGTCTATTTTTTGCTTGAGGACAAGTAAACGGATAAGCCTAGGGAAGTTGATATACCATGGATTGTACCTCTTTTAGACCCTGGCCAACTTAAAACTCTATATATGTGTTTTCTAAGCCAGTGTTTAGGTTAAGCATTATTTATTCTTAGTTTTAGGGTTGGAGAGAAGAGGGGAACTCTTTCAGAGTCTTTTTGGAACTCCATTGGTTTTTCTTTTATTTATTTTATATATTCATTTATTTATTCTATGATTTATGTGACAACTATCATGTCTGAGTAGATCCACCTGCTAGGTTTAGGTTTTCAAGGGTTTTGAATGAACTTTTGAATATAGAACTACTATGGTAATTTATGAAGATCCTTACATAATTGATCTTATTGCTTGAATTCTAGAGTAGCTAACTAGAACCCTGATCATATGATCGTTAGACGCACCCGAGAGCATGGTCTACTACCTGAATATAATTATGTTGAGCTAGGTTGTTAGATACATGCAAGAGCTGGTCTAGTTTTTAAGTTGTTTAAAAACCATCATTTTCCCAGATTTGGAGTGCCTCAAGTTGTCATAAGTGATGGTGGCTCTGACTTTATCAACATAGTCTTTGAGAAGCTACGGAAGAAGCATGGTTTACATCATTGTGTGGCTACTCCCTATCACCCTCAGACCAGTGGTCAAGTAGAAGTTTCCAACCGCCAGATCAAGGAAATCTTGGAGAAGACATTAGGAAAGATAAGAAAGACTGGTCTACAAAGCTGGATGAGGGCCTACAAGACTGGGTTTAAGACACCACTTGGAACTACACCGTTTAATCTGCTTTATTGGAAAGCATGTAATCTTCCAAAGGAGCTAGAGCACAAGGAAGCATGGCCAGTTGACATGAGGGTTTTTATGTATTTCAATGCAAACTTTATCAAATTAATCCTATGAACTACTCTTGCCAAGAGATGTCAAATTGTAGTATTTATGGATCGAATCCACAGGTCGCGTGGGCACACAATAAACTCAATACAGTCGCGATAAAGCTTGGAAAATATATTAATAAGCAGTAAATACACTGTAGGAGATAATTGATTGATTGGTAAGTAAACAATAATAATAAATAGCTAGATCTAGGATTTCAGGCAAATGGATTATAGAGGATAGAAGCTAAGGGTATTAATCATAGAACTCGATATCTAATGTAAAAGACAACCAGCTCTCGCTGCAAGTCTAATCTATTGACTAAGTCTGATGTCTCAGATCTTGCTTGTTGACACAGAATGACCGTCGATCAATGGCAATGATCCTGCGTCGATCGATGGTATCTTGAGTCAAGCTTTAAGACCTAATTCGATAAGTTCACTAAATTAACTAAATCTACTCTCGTTTATTTCTAGCAACCTAGCTCAACATGCTTAATTCTGGTAGTAGACCATGCTCTCGCTTGCGCCTTACAATCCTATGATCAGGGTTCTAGTTAGCTACTTTAGAACACAAACAATAAACACAATTCTATTGATAGATCTAATAACCACCCTAGCAATTCTATTGTTTGGCTAACCCATCAATACCTTTAATAAACACTAAACCTGACAAGAGATCTATGCAGACATGATCTTTGTCACATAAATCATAGATAAATAGAATATATATATAATATATAGAACCAAAGGAGTTCCAGGAGGACTCTGAAAGAGTGCCTCCCTTCTCTCCTAACCCTAGAATAATGAATAAAAGAAAGCTTTGTAAGCGTTCACCATCAACAATGGCTTAAAGAAAATATATAAATAGTGTTTTAAGTCGTCCAAGGGTATTCTGGTAATTTGTGATGGCTTCTGGGCTTAAGTAAACCATAAAACAAGTCGAGCCTGTCTTCTGGGATCACCGTCGAACGACAGAATTATATTTATGTTTTTTTATTTTTAGTTTATTTAAATAGAAAAAATTCTTGTGTTTTAGGAACATATATCACAGTACCAGGAAACAATGAGAAGAGTATTTTGGGTCTTTCACAGATTAAGACATCTGATTCACACAATATCCTTAAGTCTAAGAGGGTAGTCGACACCATCCAAGCAGCTAGTGATAGCGAAGAGAATCAAGTATCGACCGACACCAACACCTCGTTGTCGTTCCACACCAATATGTCATCGTCAATAGACACCAACTCCTCGCCGTCGATCGACAACACTTGCAACAATACATATAAGGTCGAAGTACTCATACTGATCATTGAGGATCTTACGAGACGAAGAAGGACGCACTCGCAACAGTGCATGACAATTGATTAATGCATAGGGTGTTGTAATCCTTGATGTGATTGACGTTACTGAGATATGACTTTGATTTGAGCCAAGAATGGTATAGTTGGGTAGTTCAGGACCCCTTTCAGGGTCTTCCTCACCAAAATCCCAGAAACCACGAAACTTGATGATCTTGTTTCAGAGAGCGAGCAACATGAAGTGTATGAATACCACATGCTTTACAAGATCTTCCCCTATTTTGTGTCTATGTATGAATTAAGTTGGTTCAATCATCTGCAGCCATGATCTCTAACCTGCATGGAGGGCATTAAAAGCGCATTCCTCAACGAATTTCTCTATGAATCTGCATCAACTCGACAAAAGAAGCTTGATGTCATGTTGGAGAAGATGATTGAAGATCGGGAGATGGAATTGATGTTTATGCTCAGTCAGATTTTGAATCTTGTCTACAGTGAGCCAAATGAAGAATTTGAAACCCAAACACTCAAATCGAGAAGCATGACATTCAGGTTTAATAGGCAGATGAGGCTACACAAACATACAAAGTTGAAATTCGTGACCCAACCTCAGCATCGATCGACAAAAATTCCCATTATCGATCGATACCTCTTGAAATCCCTGAAAGATCAAGTTGTCCTCATGACATTGCAGTCTCAACACTGAAGAGTACCGATGTATAAAGTTGTTATCTTGCCTCAGATGTAGACAGATAAATCACCATGGAAGATTTCTTGGAGCTAGATTAATTTTTGGAGCTAGAATAATTAAGACACCACTTGGAACTACACCGTTTCATCTGCTTTATTGGAAAGCATGTCATCTTCCAAAGGAGCTAGAGCACAAGGAAGCATGGACAGTTGACATGAGGTTTTTTATGTATTTCAATTCAAACTCTATCAAATTAATCCTATGAACTAATCTTGCCAAGAGAGGTCAAATTATAGTATTTAGGGATCGAATCCACAAGGAGCGTGGTCACACAATAAACTTAATACAGTCGCGATAAAGCTAGGAAAATAGATTAATAAGCAGTAAATACACTGCAACAGATAATTGATTGATTGATAAGTAAACAATAATAATAAATAGCTAGATCTAGGGTTTCAGGCAAGTGGATTATAGAGGATAGAAGCTAAGGGTATTAATCATAGAACTCGATATCTAATGTAAAAGACAACCAGATCTCGCTGCGAGTCTAATCTATTGATTAAGTCCGATGTCTCAAATCTTGCTTGTTGACACAGAATGACGGTCGATCGATGGCAATGATCCTGCGTCGATCGATGGTATCTTGAGTCAAGATTTAAGACCTAATTCGATAAGTTCATAAATTAACTAAATCTACTCTCGTTTGTTTCTAGCAACCTAGCTCAACATGCTTAATTCTGGTAGTAGACCATGCTCTCTCTTGCGCCTTACTATCCTATGATCAGGATTCTAGTTAACTACTTTAGAACACAAACAATAAACACAATTCTATTCATAGATCTAATAATCACCCTAGCAATTCTATTGTTTGGCTAACCCATCAATACCTTTAATAAACCCTAAACCTAACAAGAGATCTATTCAGACATGATCTTTGTCACATAAATCATAGATGAATAGAATATATACATATAATATATAGAACCAAAGGAGTTCGAGGAGGACTCTGAAAGAGTTCCTCCCTTCTCTCCTACCCCTAAAACAATGAATAAAAGAAAGCTTTGTAAGCGTTCGCCATCAACAATGGCTTAAAGAAAACATATAAATAGGGTTTTAAGTCGTTCAAGGGTATTCTGGTAATTTGTGATAGCTTCTAGGCTTAAATAAGCCATAAAACAAGCCGAGCCTGTCTTCCGGGATCACCGTCGATCGACATAATTATATCTATGTTTTTTTATTTTTAGTTTACTTAAATAAAAAAAGTTCTTGTGTTTCGGAAACATATATCACAATACCGGGAAGCAATGAGAAGAGTTTTTTTGGGTCCTTCACAGATGAAGACATCTGATTCACACACTATCCTTAAGTCTAAACGGGTAGTCAACACCCTCCAAGCAGCGAGTGATAGCAAAGAGAATCAAGTATCGACCGACACCAACACCTTGTTGTCGTTCCACACCAATATGTCATCATCAATAGACACCAACACCTCACCGTCGATCGAGAACACTTGCAAGAATACATGTAAGGTCAAAGTACTCATACTGATCATTGAGGATCTTACGAGATGAAGAAGGTCGCACTCGCAACAGTGCATGACAATTGATTAATGCATAGGGTGCTGTAATCCTTGATGTGATTGATGTTGCTGAGATATGACTTTGATCTGAGCCAACAATGGTATAGTTGGGTAGTTCAGGACCCCTTTCAGGGTCTTCCTCACCAAGATCCCAGAAACCACGAAACTTGAGGATCTAGTTTCAGAGAGCGAGCAACATGAAGTGTATGAATACCACATGCTCTAAAAGATCTTCCCCTATTCTATGTCTACGTATGAATTTAGTTGGTTCAATCATCTGAAGCCAGGATCTCTAACCTGCATGGAGGGCATTAAAAGCGCATTCCTCAACGAAATTCTCTACGAAGCTGCAGCAACTCGACAAAAGAAGCTTGATGTCATGTTGGAAAAGATGATTGAAGATCGGGAGATGGAAATGATGTTTCTGATCAGTCAGATTTTGAATGTTGTCTACAGTGAGCCAAATAAATAATTTAAAACCCAAACACTCAAATCGAGAAGCAAGACATTCAGGTTCAATAGGCAGATGAGGCTACACAAACATACGAAGTTGATATTGGTGACCCAACCTCAGCATCGATCGACAAAAATTCCCATAATCGATTGATACCTCTTGAAATCCCTGAAAGATCGAGTTGTCCTCATGACATTGCAGACTCAACCTTGAAGAGCACCGATGTATGAAGTTGTTATCTTGGAAGATTTCTTGGAGCTAGAATAATTCTTGGAGCTAGATGAATTCTTGTTATCTTCCATCTGCATCTTTCAGGTAATCATTTTTATCTTTTTTTTTAGATGCCGAAAAGAGAGAGAGAGATAAGAGAACCAGAAACACACAAACTTTTACCTTCCAGACTTGTAGTAGGAATCCTATCTAGTGTATACCAAGCCCCAAGACAAGTAAATTAAGCTTAATTAGATTGGAGGTTGGCTTCACTTCCTTTAAAAATTATCTGCAACTGTGGATATGACTGGCAGGTGATCAACTTTGGTATCTCTAGTACACTCTGCAATACGTAAATCTGAGAATTGTGCTAGAGAGTGGTTAGATAATAAGTAAAATTGAAAAATTTCATCATCCCCTTCTTGAGTCAATAAAACTTAATAAAAACACATAAAATAAACTCAAAAGAAAACACAACATCAGTAGAAACCTTCCCCAAACTTAAACAACACTGTCTCCAGTGTTATATAGTCTAGGATTGGTGGAACAAAATATATCATATGTAAAAATGTAACAAGGAAAAATGGAATACCTGCCTTTGATGTGCGTGTCGATCAACACAGTTAAGTGGCAATCAATACTTGTGATGCTATGTCGATCGACGCTAGCCAGCTATTGGTCGATGTTGGTATATCAAGACAATTAAGGGGCAATCAATACTTGTTAGAGTTGTTCCATATGGAGGGGAAGCTCCAATAATCACGTTCAGACGAGACAATTGTTTCTTTGAGTTGTTAAGACGGTCCCGCAGGTCCTCGACGTTAGACAGATCTTTTCAATTTGACGATTCGGTGGAATTTGGTCGGCTAAGCTTAAGACGGAGGTTGGCAGCTCGGCAGCTTGGTAGGAGATTTTGTCATGTAAATCAAATGACTTGCGCCTGTATGCAGGATTTCGAGCGTTCAGTTTATGGTGCACATCTGAACCGTCAAGTTCCTTGGTTCTCGGCATGTTTAGTTTATGGCGATATGTTGGACTCTTGAGTTTCTTGGTTCTCAGCGCATTTAAACTATTCCAAAATATCAAACCTGTCAAGTTTCTTTGCTTTTGCCTCGGAGATGATAGCTCGAGATTGCTATCAACTGGCACATGTTCGTCCTCAGGTGCTAATTTATGCTTAAGGCGATGCCGAAGGTCATGTTGATCGGTATCGGAGTCTGAAGACGGGAGAGATCAGGATAAGATAACGCCAATTAGCTTTTTTGTTCCATTGTCTTTCTTTGTCGGTGTTCGAGTCGTCGTTTGGATGAAGGTCTTTATTTGTTGTTTGATGTTTCTTATTTCTTTACTTTTACTCCAACTTTTACCGCTCTTCATGGTTTTGGGTTTTGGTTCGATATTGGTATGTTTGTTTGTGAATGCCGCTAGGATGACCTCCTGGAGTTATTTACAATCCTTGGTGTCATGTCCCTTTGTCTTGTAGTATTCGCAATTTCTGGACATCTCGAGTGGGGTCGTGTTATTGATTGATGGGGTGGGCCGATCGGCTTAAAATTTCCCTTCGGCATCTCGTTCCCAAACGTTCAAGTTGTTCTTTTCACGTGCTAAGACGACAACAGTGGGCCCATTATCTTCATCGATAACAAAAACCGTGACTTTCTTTTTGTCATTTCTCGTGAATGGTACATGCTGATGTGGCTCATGATGGTCTGCAGCCTTTGCCGCCGCCTGATTTAGCGTGTTTTGTTTGGTGACGTATGCTTTTGTGTCTTCTTCCATGGTGATAAAGTTTTTAGAATGGAGGAGCGCGTCTTGGAGCGACGCGGTAGTGTTGGCGTACAGTCCCGCCGGAACACAAAATGAATCCATAAGGCATGGTGGAGCGCGTCGACGACCATTTCATCAGGGACATTTCCATCAACACCACGTGCTTGAATCTCTCCATAAAATATTTAAGGATTTCACCAGAGGCCTGGGACATCTTCTATAGGTCCGATACCAAGGCTCCTTTTTGGGTGAACATGATATATTGCTTGAGGAAATGGGACGAGAGCTCGCGAAAACTATACATGGAGTTTTCTGGCAACCAGGAAAACCACATTAATAATGGTCCGGACAAATTTTTTGACAAAAAGTTAACACAAAACAGCTTCTTTTTCCTCTTCCGACAAATATGTTCGTCCCATAGGGATATTGAAGGCCGTGATGTGGTCGGTTGGGTCCGTGGTTCTGGATAAGTACGGGATCAGAGCTTTTGATTGGGTCAGACTTTGACGGCAAAGATCTTTTGAGTGAATAGAGTTTTGAGCGTTGCGGCGAGGAATAACTCGTCACGTTACAGATTTTTGAGTTAAGATCTTGCCGGGAGATCTTGAGATTGGTGATCTGATGGCTTTTCTCAAGCGCATGGTCGGCGCTTACGTTTGGTGTTTTTTGGGGTCAAAAATGGTTACGACAAAATCAATGCCTGAAAACCACCGCAGTAAAAAGTTTCCGATCATTAAGTAAAACGTCTTAGACTCAAAGAAGTTTTCTTCGACTAAGTTTACCCAATCTTTCTCGAGTATCTTCAAAACCCAAAATGTTTGTCTCAAAGTCAACACTAAACATTGCCGTAAACTCTTCTGAAGAACCTTTCGAGATAAATTTGGAAAAGATTAACCAATGTGCCTCTTGGAACAACATCCCACTCCGTCCAAGGGCAGGAACGTTCTACGAACCAAAAACCCCTCCAAAGGGCAGGGACGTTGCTTGAAAGAACCACCCCGACCAGGTCGGGGACAAAACGGGACCAGCCAGCCAGCCCTAGGGTGGGGACGTTGTCCAAGGATCACCCTGCCCTGAGCGGGGACGAACCAGGACCAGCCACAAACCCCCCTAGGGCAGGGACAATGTCCAAGGATCACCCCGCCCTGGGTGGGGACGAACTAGGACCAGCCACCCCGCCCTATGGTGGGGACGTTGTCCAAGGATCTCCCCGCCCTGTGTGGAGATGAACCAGGACCAGTCGACCCGCCCTAGGGCGGGGATGTTGTCCAAGGATCACCCTCCCTTGGCGGGGATGGTTCTGACCAAGCACCCTGCCCTAGGGAGGGGAAAATTCAACTCGAACCCCCCCTCCCCGACCTAGTGAGGGGAACGTTTCTCACAAACCACTCCGCCCTAGGGCAAGGGCGGTTTGGACCAAACACCCCTCCCTAGGGCGGGGGTGATTCGGCTTGAACCATCCCGCTCTAGGGCGGGGACGTTACACCAAGGACTATCCCTCCCTAGGGTGGGGGTGATTCGGCTTGACTCCCGCTCTAGGGCGGGGACGTTACACCAAGGACTATCCCTCCCTAGGGTGGGGGTGATTCAGATTGACTTAGAGATTTTCTATCCAAGGACAAACCGTACATTAACTCCCAAAGTTCTGATCAAATTGCCGTTAGATTTTTACAATAAAAACCGTAAGACTTGTCTTTCGTAAAAATCTGAGTTAAATGTTTGTATGATGTGACTGACGGTGAACTAAACACCAATGTTATCACCATGCATCCACTTACCCGTTATCCAAAGGAAATGATAGTTAGCCTCATATAAACGGTTGTTTCTCCAAAAGAAATAAAAAATGTCCAAGTCAGAAAGCAGCCTGAAAAAGGTCCAAACATGGCAACGGCCCACTTACCAACGCTGGATGAGAAAGATTCCCATTCATTATGACATTTTTTTCCAAAGAGAGTAATGGAAAACTTATGCAGAAGATAAACTCGGATCAGGGGAATAACGGGAAAGAGGTAATCGACCTTGGAGGGGTATATATACAAGAGTCAAGATGCAAGACATGACCCATGATTTTCTCTGCAAACAACTACTTAGAGCAATTTAGGCAACTTTCAGTTTTTGTTATCGAGTTGCGTCTCAATTAAGTTTTCTAATTCTTCGGTTGTTAGAACTAGGAAACTCGCCAACTGCTCTTGCGGCCGAGGTTTTGCTTGTTGTTAACGCTCTTACGCAGATTCGGAAGAAAGATGTCCTTTGCTCTCTATCTCTTTTATATTTCTCGTTTTATAACTTTCTTTTTCGTTTGTATTGATTGTTTGGTTGCTTGACGTTAGGCTAAGAAGAAATCCGGGTTCTCAGGAAAAGCTAGGGTTTCCTAACTTTCCTCCGATTAACAAAAATCGAAGGTACAAATTTTGGTTCCAACAGTTTGGTGCTAGAAGGAGGGGTGGTACGGATCAATCTAACACAGCGCTTAACGCTCAATCAAACATGTCTGCAAACTATCAGAACACTCAGCAACCTCGCGACGGCGGAGACGCCAGCAACAACATTGACAACACTCCAGCTGCAAACATTACTGCAGTTAATGCTGATGCTAACACCGCAATGTTCCGAGAATGTAAAAAAGATGTTCTCCGCCTTTGGAAAAATACTGAAAGAACAAGATAAGCTCATGGGTTCCCTCGCTAAACATGTCAGAAAATTAACAGCAAGGACCAAAGCCATCTTTCCTCACGGAGCAACTAGGATTCGCTGGGGAAAGCTCGACTTCGCAACACCGTTGGACAGTCCTGGGAACATGCAGGGAAATCAGTCAGGATCAAATACAGCGAAACATCCCCTGTCGTAACTCGGGAAAACTCTAAAAACCCTCCGCTTCTTGAGCAGCGATCAGAGGAAAACAAAGTTGAACGAGTCTACTTGGATCCCAGCGATCAGTCTGAGCAATCAGAAGAAGACACTGATGTACACTCAAGGTGGACGAGAAGTTGAACTGCTCGGCTGGATACCTCGTTCGAAAAATCCATGACAGAAGAAGAAGAAAATATCTTATGGGTAGAATAGGAAAAGCTAGCCGAAAAGCAGGCCCAAGCCACCTGCAGCAAACGTCGACAAACTAAAAAAACTGCTAGCGATGATTTGGACAAGATTCAGGATCTCTGCCACTACATCACCAAAACAGCTGCCAAAGTAAGAGCCATGAAATCTCAGATCCATCATGCCACCAGTGCTGATCTGCAAATCGATTGACTTCTCAACGATGCTCGAAAAACTTATTTCATTATACGCATTACTGAGATGAAAATCTCAGACCCCAGAAAGATAAAAATCGCGATGGATAGGGCCAGACTGAGGGAACGGGAAATAGATGTGGGCTACTGTCGGCTCTTCGTCAAAAATCTCCAGGGAGCATCCCTCGAATGGTTCTCTCGTCTAAAACGAGACTCCATCGGTAGTTTCACCCAACTCTCTTCGGAGTTTCTCAAACAGTACTCCATGTTCATGGGTCGAGAAACCTCCGACGTGGATCTCTCGAGTCTGTCCCAAAAGGAAGACGAGCCGCTTCTTGACTTCATGAAAAAGTTCAAAGTCTTCATGGCAAGAGTTATCAGGATAAGCGACAAAGTCGCCATAGACGCTCTTGAAAAAACACTTTGGTACAAATAAAATTCAGGAAATGGATAACTCTCAAAATACCGCGCTCTATCCAAGTTGTTCTCTATAATGCCACCAACTTCATGATCATAGAGGAGGAAACAAAAGTCCTATCTCTGAAGCCTAGGCCTGCGAGAACATCTTCGAAAGATGGATCGGAGCAGAGACAAAAACACTGACCCTCGTAACGACAAGTATGTCAACCAAAAGCGGGAGGAGCTCCAGGGAGTGCATAATTATGCCATCGACTACGCATCCGAACAAGGAAGTTTGACGAGAACACCTTCCGCGAGTTTCATCAAACCAGGGTAAACATGGATACCGACTGTAACACCCCCGAACCGTCCTAGACATATGGTCGATCCACTGGCAAACAATAAAAAAAGAACATGACCGATAGACCAACCAACATCCAGGGTTAGAGATGAAAGAGCCAACCGACCAGCCAACAATCAAACAAGAACATGACTGACCGTCCAACCCAACACCATGGTCCGGAAGCGCTACGTGATGGGCTAGGGACAATCCGATCAAAGTCGCAGAACTTACTCCGCAACATAGACAAGTTCATCCACTAACTTGTCCCACTAAATCAAGGCCTAAAGACCTAAGGCTTTGCAACCTAATGTTACTCAGTGAGCTGGGGGCCTCTACCCGCAACCTAGTAACTAACCAAGACAACCCAAAATAACAATCAATCTAATCCTAGCAAGCAATGAAAGCTAAGGGTAAACAATCAATCAAAACCAACAATAAATAAACAAACCGTTACTAAGTTAGATCCGGCCTCCTGCCATAAGCTAACTTCAAGTAACGGGACCCTGCATGAAAACAAGTCAACAACCAATCGACAATAATCAATCACACACACAATAACAATCACAAAAACCAGGAAATGATAAATAATAACAATGACTCAAGACTAACACATAACATAGTATATCGGTGTTACTACTTACGCTAGGGTTCATAACCCTTTACAACACTCTAACACAACACACACTCTAACCTGGTCCCTGGTGACTTCGTGTTCCTTCTCACTACCGGCAATATCCTATCTCACTACCACAAAGGCCAGAAGACAAAACTTTCAACCGACCGCGGCCCACATTCCATCGCGTCACCGCGCGACAGCCCACAGTCCTTCGGTTTACTGCTACATTATACCGTCGTGTAATACTCAGTCATAAGCCATGACCACGTCCCTCTGAGTCTTCCCTTGAACCTGCTGGATACAAGGCTGAGGAAACACTAATCACCCCTAAACAAGCCTAGTATGGGGGGCTACGCACATACTGTCGGCAACACACACGACACACTATCCTAACAACATTTAAAAATCTACAACACTAACCACTAGTATGAGTAGTCCTGCCTATATGGCCCACAACTACTAATACTACTATATTTGATAAAACAATATTAACACTAAATAACTCAACCAGTTAGTCACTCTCTTACCAAGAGCTGACTAACCTCAATCAACAAGATTAATTACACAAGCAAGCACTTAATTAATCTAACTAGCAATCTACTCAATCAAACCGTTACCCAAAAATTCAGCCTCCTGCTATGAAACTATCTTTAAAGATAACGAGAACCTGCACTCAACCATATCAAGCAATAATAGAAAAAATGATGCATCCTAGTCCTAGTCAGGTTATTAACTCAGCCTTAATTCCTTTCATAAATAACTACTCTCTTAAGACAACCTCTTTCTTTCTCTCTCTCTATCTATCTAGCCACGTTTTGGGAGTTTCTTTGGTGTGTGATGGTTGTCTGAAAACTGAAGGGGTGCATGGGTATATATAGGAATCGCTGGCCAATAAAGAGAGGCCACACGATCGCCTGTTTGTCAGCCTGCGTGCTTCCGGTCACATGCGCGGCGGCACACGGTGCACACATGTCTTGCAGCATGGCTCAGTAACATGCTGGATGACACCACTCACTTCCACATGCCTTGCTGCATGACTGAGTTGCATGCAAGGCGACACACCACTCCCTACATGTCAGCTTGAATGCATCGGTTGCATGCGCGACGACACCTGGTGTTGTGACATGTCCATCCGCATGTTCAGCTTCCATGCACGGCGACATATCGTGCTTTGGTAGACACTCAGCTTGTTACACAGAAGAGAACACGACCTCCACATGTCTTGATGCATGGCTTGGTTGCATGCCAGTCGACACCACATAGCCCACATGGTTTGGTTGCAGGTACATCAACATCTTGTTCTTCTACATGTCAAACCGCATGCTCCTGCTTCATGCACAGTGACACCTTGAGCTTCTGTAGACATTCAGCTTGTTATATGGTTTACACCACGTTCTGACCTCATGCAAAGAGACACCTCAAGTTTTTCGGTCCATTCGTCTGATTTTGACCAGTCCGGTGAATTTTCGACCCGCGATTAGTCCCGAATATTTTTCCGCTCCTGTTCTGATGCGCCAAATATTTTTTTAATAAACTCCAAATGAATTCTGACCTTGACGGAAAATATTTCCCGAGCCTCTGGCTTCCCCTAGAAATACCATAATACCGAAATTAGGTTTTTCACCCAACTTTGGATTTTCCCGTCATGCTTCGATCCCGTAGTGCTTACTTCCCTTCCTGCTTAACTCTCGTCCTGCTTCTGACTTATTATGTTCCCAAAAGGTTGTCTCCAAATTCTGACTTTGTCAATCTCGACCATTTTAGCCCTTCAGGAGGGTTATTACACCGACCGTCCGCCAAAAAATGACAAAAAAACTATGGTAGGGAACGCTTTCCAAGGGAACCAGTCGGGTGATAAACGCAGACGAAAGTAAGACACCGGGGGAAACAACAACAACTTTGCAGGGTAAACATGATCATGGGAGGATCACAGTACGACCATGACATGGTGTCGTCCATAAAAGCTTACCAGCGGAAAACTGAAACAAGCGCAAACTGGCTGGGTAAATCTCCCTCTCCCGACATCTGATAAACGCCATCACCTTCAACGAAGAACAAACTGGCTCAATCAACCAGCCCCACTATGATACACTCGTCATCGATCTCGTAGTCAGAGATCTCGAGGTCGCAAGGATCCTCATCGATACGGGTTGCACAGTAAATGTTATCTTTTGCGACACCATTAGGAGAATGAACGTCAAACTTGATGAAATCACTCCAATGCCGAAACCGCTGACCGGTTTTTCAGGAATAACATCGATGACCTCGGATCGATCAAACTCCCAGTAATGGTGAATGAGGTCACAAAAATCATCGACTTCGGAGTTGTCGATCACCCGGCCATCTACAACGTTATTATAAGAACGCCATGGATAAACACCATGAAGGCAATCTCGTCAACCTACCATCTGGGCATCAAGTTTCCGACTCCTAACGGATTCGCAGCAATCTGGGGATGCCAAAAAAAGTGGTGACTTTGCTTACTAGCCAAAAATATTAGCTGAGGAAAATCACGACTTCGATGGTAAAACCCAAACGATCAAAGACAAGCCAGTCAACGGCCAAAAAAGTTTCAAAAGAAGATAACTCAGAGACGTCTACCCCAAAAATGGCATCGGACAACAAAAAAGCTACTGAGCCCGACACTCAAACCCAACCGGAGGAGACAAACCCGGAAGAAGACGTCACTCCAGCCGCAATCACTGCAACTAAGGCGATCGAAGCACCAAAACCACCAAGTAGAAACAGTCGCGGCACAAACTGAACAACAAGGCGGCTTGATCCCGAAAAAAGGTATGTAGGCAACTCGTCACAAGATAATCTCAGTTGTTCCCCTCTCAAAAATGGGGGGAGAGTTGGTGCGTATACTCGTATACTCCTACATTTCAAAATACTTGTCCATGTACTCAATATTTTTGAAATTTTTCCGATAATAAAAGGCAATACAATTTCTAGAAAATCTCGCAAACCTTTTGTACCGGATAAATCTCTCATCTCGCAATAATACCTTATGCAATAGCAATCTACGATTTCCTTACCAAAAAACTTAACATCTCAAAACCCGCAAAATATTTCATCAAGAAAAGCTGTACACTAATCACAACACAAACGGTTTTCAATCCCACGATCGGACCAAACTTCTTGGTCCTACGACCAAACCAGGTCGAGAACCAGACCATCCGGCCAACTCAAACCATCAGACCAGGGTCATATCAACCGATCAACCTGGACCATCCGACCCACTCGAACCTTCTGACCTAACCCTGACTGTTAGACCAAACTTGGACCACCCGTCCGATACAGATCACCCGGCTAGACCAGGTAGATCGTTTAGGACATGACAGACCAGTCTTCTTCAACTTCCCGGTCGGAACTGTCACCAACATGTTCCAAGGGATGATCCAACCCCTTGGTTGAAATCCATCTTACGATCAAACGATAAATACCTAACCTCCCAGTCATACAATCAAATCTGATTTTAGACCAAGAAATACGAGGCATATATTTCCTTAACATCAAAATCTTTGATAAACAAAAATAAAATATCTTCGGAAAATAAAAGCGAGACGTCGGAGAGACTTTCTGAAAAAATATTTTCAAACATCTAAAAATAGTCTGTCCATGACTATAAAAATTAAAACAGTCCGTCTGCGACTATAAAAATAAAAACAGTCCGCCAGCGACTTTAAAGGGCATAAACAGTCCGCCCACCACTATAAAATATTTGCTCTCACTCATGTTCATCGATTGGCCCCAACGAACACTTTAACCATTCTAAACAAACGATAAAACTTTCATATAATTGGCTCTCTAATATCCAACACAGGATAATAACGTTATAAAAGAAATCCAAAGTTTTGGAAGCACTTTTAAGAATTAAAAATTTTCTTAGGAGAGATGCTCGGTTTTTGATTGATGCAAGTCATATAAGCCGAGAACTCATCGCTGACTTCCATATCAAGACGGAATCAGGTTGAAACAAAAAGCAAAATATATAAGCCAAAATAGTCATCCCACATCCTAAAACCAAAAGTAACCCTAGGTCTTGCCCAAAACCCACCGCTCTGGTCTCAGACATCTCAAAATCATAATATCAAAATTATATGAGATTCCTAAACTATGTCTTTTCGTTTACATATGCACGTTTATGAGACTCTTCGAAGAACTTTCGAGAATCCTCATCTAAAATAAACGACGGACATGACAATCTTCGAGAGTCACATCTGAGATGACAACTCATATTCTTTCTCTCAGTGAAAACACAAAGAACAACTTAATTCAATACACATATCATTATAAAACAAAACCACATATCGGTAGGGATTTAAGAGCCACAAGTAACCAATCCCCAAATACATAAAACAGCCACACTTGGCCCAAACAACAGAAGCCACTAAAATAAAAAGGGACGCATCCCTCACTAAAACATGCGCGGATCACATATCCACATTACAATATCCATACATGGATGCACCAAACTGGCTCGCAGACTGGTTCACTTCATCTCTCCTGCAACATTGGCTCCAACTTCCTCTGAGTTGGGCAAAACAGGAACAGGGCCCCAACGCTCCCTGATCCTTGCATGAACCAGAATTATATGACATGCATCAATCGGGAATCGAGCATCTCTCCAAAGATAATTTCTAAGTCGTCGAGAAGTGCTGACCAAAATTCAATATTTCTTTTATAGCGCTATTATCCTTGTGTCGGATATTCGAGAACCAATTCTATGAAAAGTTTAATTTTATTGTTCGTTTAGAGAATAGTTGGTGCATCCATCGGGACCAGTCGATGAATGTGGATGAGAGCAAGTGATTGCTTTTTCTAACCTGAGTTAGCTTTTTTACTTGATAGTCGCGGGTGGACTGTTTTTAGCGTTAAGTATTTTATAATATTTTAGAGATTTTTTGCGACATCTCGCTTTTATGCTCAGAAGAAATGTTTTTCTGTGGTCAGTGATTTCGAGTTAAGAGCGGGACCGTCTCATGTTTTGGTCGAGGGTTGGGTATGACCATATGAACGAGATGATAAGCTTGATCATTCGATCAGGATGTATGTTTTGACCGAAAGATCGGATTGGACCATGCAGATGATGGGTTCAACCAGGAGGTCTGGTCCGACTGGGTGGTCTGGTTTGACTGGGTGGTCCAGTTTGACCGGGTGGTTCAGTTTGACCGGGTGGTCCAGTTTCGACGGGGTGGTTGGGTTTGATCTGGTTTGGCTGTGCGACCAAAAAGTTGGGTTCGACCGTGAAATCAAAAACCGTTTGTACCGCTTTTCTAAATTAAATGTTTTGCGGGTTTTAGAGATGTTTGTAGTATATTGGTTACTCATAAGATTTCTGTTTTCGGGCTATACGATATATGTTTTACTTAAGTGTTGGGCGACCAAATCATAGTTTGCTATTGCGGATGTAAAGTATATTTGCGAGATGAGATATTCATGCGATAAAAGAGATTTGTGAGCCTTTCTAGAAATCATATTGTGTTTTCTATTATCGGAAAAAGTTTTAAAATATCAGTACATGGACAAATATTTTAAAATGTTGGAGTATACGAGTATACGTATACTTACCCACCCCACCCCACCCATTTTGAGAGAGGGGGCAGCTGAACTCATCTTAGGATGAGTTGCCTACGTACCCCTTTTGGGGATCAAGCTGTCTTGTAGTTCAGTTTGTGCCGCCAGTGATTCGACTCGGCAGTTGCTGGTGCATCGATCACCTTAGTTGCAGTTACTGCGGCTGCATTGACGTATTCTTCCGGCTTTATCTCTTCCGGTTAGATTAGAGCATTGGCTCGGAAACTTTTATGTTTTCCGATGTTGTTGCCTATATAGCTGTTTCTGAGCTATCTTCTTTCGAACTGTTTTCAGCCGTTGGTTGGCTTACTTTCGTGCGCTTAGGTTTACCATTGAAGTACTCGTGATTTGCCTCAGCTTATATTCATCCAGGAAGCAAAGTCACGACTGTTTTTGGCACCCCCAGATTGATGCGATTCCATTAGGAGTCGGGAACTTGATGCCCAAGTGGTAGGTCAAAGGGACTGTCTTCATGGTGTTTATCCATGGTGTTCCCATAATAAATTTGTAGATGGCCAGATAATCGACGACTGAAAATTAAATGATCTTTATGACCTCTTTAGCCATTATTGGGATTTTGATCGATCCAAGGGTCATCGATGTTATGACCAGCCAGCGGTTTTGGTGTTGGCACGATTTCTCCCAGTTCGATGTTAATTCTCCTTAGGGTGTCGCCGAAGATGACATTGACCGTGCTTCCCGTATTGATGAGGACTATGGTGACTTCGAGATCTCTGATTATGAGATCGATAACGAGCGGGTTGCAGTGGGGCTGATCGATCCCGCCAAATTCTTTCATGTCGAAGGTGATGGCATTGTTTGGGACATCGGAAAAGGGAGACTTTTTTGACCAGTTTGCGCTTGTTTTCGCTGGTAACCCTTTATGGATGATACCGTATCGTTGCAGTACTGTGATCCTCTGATGATCATATTTACGGTGCATTGATTATTTTCGTTTCTCCCGTTGTCTTATTTTCGTCCATGTTTTTCACCCGACTGGTTTCCTTGGGGAGTGTTCTCTGCTGACGGGTTTTTGTCATTTTTTGGCGGACAGTCGGCATCCAGGATGAGATCCTTTATACCGGTAATGCTGGAGACCTCTCCTGCGAGTAGTTTGGCCATTAGTCTCGCACCAAGAAATTTGCAATTCATATTAGAATGGCCTCTGGTCTGGTGGATCTCGCAGAAGGTGTTCTCGTCGAAGTTGTTTCAAGTCCATGAGTTACCTGAGGCTCTTCCTTTTTTGGATGCGGAGTTAATGGCATAGTTATGCGCTCCCTGAACTCCTCCCCCTCAAGATGGACGTACTTCTCGTTACGAGGGTTTTTTTGTTTTGATTTCTGCTCTGATGCATCATTCAAGGATGTCCTCGTAGGCCTATATTCCTCGATGATGATGAAATCAGTGGCTTTGTCAAGAGCATCCTGAATCGAGCATGGCTTTTCGAGCGTTATCCACTTCCCGAACTTTGATTTATACTAAAGCGTTTTTTTGCAGGGCATCAACGACCACTTTGTCGCTTATCCCAGTAAATCTCGCCATGACGACTTTGAATATGTTCATGAAGTCACGGAGAAGATCGTTTTCCTTTTGGGATAGACTCCAAAGGTCTACGTTGGAAGTTTCTAGATCCATGAACATGAAGTATCTTTTGAGAAACTCGAGGTGAGTTTGCGAAAACTTCTGATGGAATCTTGTTTTAGACAAGAAAGAGAGGACATTAGCCAGCATCTTTTTCTCATTCCATCAATTTTGCCCTACCCATAGCGGTTTGCAGATGTGCTTTTGGGTCAGTGGTGTTGTTGTACATAGGAATTTTAATCTTTCCGGGGTCTGAGATTTTCATCTCTGTAATGCGGGTAGGAAAGGGAGTTTTCTGAGCTTTGTCAAGAAGTCGGTCGATATCTGGTGCAGCGCTGGTGGCATGGTGGATCTGAGATTTCACGGCTTTTACTTCCACAGCCATCTTGGTAATGTAGTCACGGAGATTTCGGATATCATCCAACTCACTGCAAGCAATTTTTTGAGTTTGTCGGCATTTTTTGTGGGTGACATGGGCCTGCTCTTCGGCCAATTTTTCCTGTTCTACCCAGAATATATGCTCGTCTTCTTCCGTCATGGGTTTTTCGAACGAGGAATTCTGTTGAGCAGTTCGACTTCTCGTCCTCCTTGTATGTACATCGACGTCCTGTTCCGATTGATCGGACTAGTCTCTAGGATCCAAGTTGACTCGCTCGACTTTGTTTTCAATTGTTCCCTGCTCGAGAGATCGGACAAGGGTTGTTTCACTGGGATTTGATCCTGACGGATATCCCTGCATGCTCTCGGGCCTATCCAACGGGGTTGTAAAGTCAAACTTTCTCCCGCGAATCCTAGTGGTTCCGCGTTGCAGGACGGCTCTGGTCCTTGTTTTAGGGTTTTGACATGTTTAGGAAGGGAACCCATGAGCTTATCTTGTTCTTCTCTTATTTTGTTAGGATCAGCGTTAACCGTAGAAACGTTCGCAGATAGAGTGTTGTCAACGTTGCCGCGGGTGTCTCCACCATCGCGAGGTTTTTGAGTGTTCTGATCGTCTGAAGACATACTTAGATTGATATATACCTCTCCCCTCCTTCTAGCGCCAAACTGTGAGAACTGAAATTCACACCGTCGGTTTCCATTGGTTAGAGGAAAGATAGGAAACCTAGCTTTCCCTGAGGTCGTGGATTTTCTGGTAACCCAAACGTTCAAGCAATCAATAAACAAAAATAGATGAAATAATAACTCGAGAAGCAGAGAGAGAGCAAAGAAGATCTTATTCTGAATCTGCGTGAGAGCGATTACAATAGGTAAGAGCCTTCTACTACAAGAGCTGCCGGCAAAAACCTAATTGAGTCGCAGCTCCATAACAAAAATGGAAAGTTTGCCTGTTGCTCTAACTGCTAAGTTTTTTGAGAATTTCTTGTGTGTGCGTCTGGAGACTTGACTCTCTTAATTAATATATCCCTCTAAGGTCGCTCGTGTATTTCCCGTTCTGCCCCCATCCGAGTTTATCCGTTTGCGAAAGTTTTTCCTTATCTTTCTCGATTTTTATGTTTATCTGGGAAATTGACATTTATCTTTTTCCATTTATCTCAACGAAAATTAAGAAAACCGTCACTGCAAATGGCTCTTTATCGTCTAGAGTTGTAAGTGGGCCTTTGTCGTGTTTGGACCCTCTTGGGCTGTTTTCCCACTTAGGTGTTAGTTACGATTTCTTTTGGAGAAATCGCCTTTTGTACGGTGCTGGTCCTTGTAGCATTAGTTTCCTTAGGCAATTGACAATAACCATATAGTTATGATGACGATGGTGTCAGGTTAACTAGTATCATTTTATAAGACTGATTCTCAAATTCTTACGAAGGACAATTCTTGTGGTTTTTATCATAAAAATTCAACGGCAAGTCCAATCGAGATAAAATAAAGATTCACTTGATCAGTTCTTCAAGAGTTAATGCCTTTCCTGTCCTTGGGAAAAAAAAACAGACGTAAATCATCCTCACCTTAAGGTGGGATGGACTGATCCTTGAATCGTCTCTGACCTAGGGCGGGGTTGTTTGTGGCTCTTCCCCGCCCTAGGGAGTGGTGGTTTGTGGATTGTCCTCACCCTTGGGCGGGGTTGACTGTTCATGTTCATCTCCACCCTATGGCCGGTTGGTTTTCTTGAGAATGTCCCTGCCCTAGGGCGGGGTTGTCCATCCGTGGTTGTCCCCGCCCTAGGGCAGGTTTTTTTGCTTGAAACATCCCTTCCCTAGGGCGGGCTTGACCGTCAATGAGTGGTCCCTGCCCTACGGCGGGGTGGATTTCTCAAGGACATCCCCACTCTACGGTGGGGTGACCATCCGTAGGTCTTCCCCGACCTAGGATGGGAAGTTTTTGGTGTGGAACGTTCCCAAACTAGGGCGGGATTAACCATCCGTAGTCATCCCCGCCTTAGGGCGGGGTGGTTTTGCTTGAAACGTCCCTGCCCTAGGGCAGGATTGACAATCAATGGGTCCTCCCTTCCCTAGGGCGGGGTGAATTGCTAGAGAACATTCCCGCCCTATGGCGGGGTGACCATCCGTTGGTCTTCCCCGCCTAGGGCGGTGTGGTTTTGGTTTGGAATGTCCCCACCCTAGGGCAAGTTTTACCATGCATGGGTTGTCCTCTCCCTAAGGGGGTGGCTTGTCGAGAAATGTCCCCGCCCTAAGGCGGGGTGGCCTATCTAGAAATGTCCCCGCCCTAGGGCGGGGTGGATTGCCTTAAAACGTCCCCGCCCTGGGGCAAGGTAGATTCCCTTGGAACATCCTGTCGAACCTCGTTCTCCAGATCTTTTCGAAGTTGTCTTTCACGGTTTTCCGAAAGAACAGGATGGCAATTCCAAACGTTGTGTTTGAGACTAACGAAGCCGAGTACGAAGCACTTCTCGCAAGATTACGATTAGGTCATGGCTTCAAGATACCCATTATTCATGCCTACTGTGATTCTCAACTTGTTGCAAACCAATACAGCAGGAATACAAAGCAATGGATGAGATGATGGACGCATATCTAAAACTCATCCAAGATGTAGCCCAACATTTCAATCAATTCAATCTCACCCGAATCCCCCGCGCCAAACATGCCCAGGCCGACACCTTGGCGGTCTTAGCATAAAGCTCAGATCCGGATCTGAGACGAGTAATCCCCGTAGATTTCATAGAATACCCAAGCATTGGGCCACCGGTCGTCACAAACTTGATCCTCTCTCAAGAAAACGGTATAAACAAAAAGATCTCCCAACAAAAGAAAACTCAGAACAACTTGAATTCAGCTGTGACACGCCAATAAAAAGTGTGTGGTCAAAAAATAAAAACCCAAGCCGCCCTATACGGTATTGATGGACGGGGAAATCTATAAGTGGAGACTCTCCAGACTACTCATGACATGCGTTTAGGGAAGCAAAGCGAGAAAAAAAATATGGAAGAAGCCAATACCAGATCTTTGGAACCACTTTGGCAGGAACTCTCTCGCAATCAAATTCTAAGTATTAAACTCGCTAGTCTAGCCACCTAATTCCTAAATTCTCCTAAAGCTAACAAGAATTTCCTAAGATCTATGTTTTTTTGGGTCCCTTGCGCAGTTTGGCTTGGCTCTCCTCATATATGCCTCAAGGTCGGTTCCCTTTTCCTTTTATGCCCTTGTTTCAAGTTTATCTCTTCACGGAAATTTTCCTTATCTTCTCGATCTTCAAGTTTATCTTTTGAAACTTAACATGTATCTTCTTTTCGCCGAAACTGGATAGACCGTCATTGCTATTGGGCCAATTCTCAAGTTTTAAATCACAAGTGGGCTTTTATCGTGTTCTAGGCTGCTTGGGCTGTCTTACGATTTCACTCATTTTTATGATTACTTCTTTGAGAAATCATCGATTATACGATGTCTGCTCCCATATTGTTGGTCTTATGGTGAAAATAAATCATATTTCCTAGATAACAATGGTGTTAAGCTAACTATTAACTATTTACATTGTTGATTTGAAATTTTACGAGAAAACAAGTCTTTGTTATTTTACTCATAAGATTTCAAGGGAAACTCCAATCGAGATAAACAAGAGACAGTTCGATCAAAACTCAAAATAGAGAACTATGAATGAGTTGTGAGGTGAGCAGAGCGAAAACGCATGATGTCACCTAGTGCTTACATGAGTGGAAGGAGTGGTGATGGCGCCTCATGACGTCATCGCCTCATGGCGTCATCGCCTCATGGCGTCATCGCCTCATGGTGACATGGAGGGAAAGTGATATCGCCGCCTCATGGCGATGTGGAGAGGGAGTATGGCAGTGTCGCCTCATGGCGATGTGGAGAGGGAGTATGGCAGTGTCGCCTCATGGCGACATGGAGAAGAAGCATCGTCGCCTCATGGAGACGTGGAGAAGAAGAAGTGACGTCGCCTCATGGCGACGTGGAGAGGGAGTTTGGCGTCGTTACCTAATGGCGACGTGGAGAAGAAAAGGTCTACAAATCAGAATGCGTAAATCCAGCATAAGTCAAATTCCCCAGAGTACTACGACGGTTACTTCCAGAGCAAGTAGAATTAAAAAAAAATATATGTTGCTAGACAATTTTCACCTCATAAATGAACACTGAATTAAGTGCGCATACGAATCCAAAACTACCAGCAAGCAGCCGTGAAGTACTATAACTGGAACGTACGAAATTACAGATTCAGAGAAGGTGACATGGTATTGCGAAAGGTTTTCCAAAACATTGCTGAACAAAATGCGGGCAAACTCAGAGAAAACTGGGAAGGACCATACCAAATCATAAAAGTTGTCCCGCCAGGAGCGTATGAAAACACAAATATGGAAGACATCAAGATTTCAAGAACCTGGAACACAATGCATCTCAAAAAATGTTATCACTAAGCAATCACATCACAACAAACTGAACTACGAGACGACTTGATCCTCGAAAGGGTTACATAGGTAACTCATAGCAAGATGAGTTCATCTGTCCCCCTCTCTAAAAGGGGGGGGGGAGGAGTGGGTACATATATGTATACTCCTCCTATACTCCCAAATTTTAAAATATCTGCTTTCTTGTAGTGGATATTTTAAAAACTTTTTCGGCTATAAGAAAATGTGTTTCGACTTACAATTGTCTTGCTAATCTCTTTTGTAGCAAAAATATCTAACTTGGAAAATCACTGCACGGCTAAAAACAAACAATCATTGTATAGCCCAAAAATAGAAATGATACAAAAACTCGTCATAAATGAATCTAACAACAATTAGTAGACCCTTGAAGCATGCGAACATTTCAATCACGAAAAGCGGCGTAGGAAAGAAAAAAACAATCCTCAGCACCGCGAGATGTCGCAAACGCCTGAGGAATTGTTTTTTCAACAAAAATATATTCCCCAGTGATGTCTCCATCTCGGAAACTTGACCAGTCAAACGCACTAACATCTGTCAAAAACATGTCCTTCGCGAAGGTTCAAACTCAAACAGTAAGCTCACTATCACTTACCACTCCGTTTGTCGCTGATCATAACAAAAGAACCTACACATCCTCAACAGACCTAGTCGTCTCCTCCCATAGAGATAGACTCTCAGACATCCGATACAAGGATAATAGCGCGCTATAAAAGAAATCCGAAATTTTTGGTCAGTACTTTCAGATGACTTCAAAATTGTCTCTGGAGAGATGTTCGGTTCCCGATTAATACCAGTCATATAATCCAGGAACTTTTTGTAGACTTCAATATTGAGACGGAATCGGGTTGAAACCGAAATAGATGAAATAAGTTGAAACTTTTATCGCAAACCCAAAACCGAAAGTAAGCCTAGGTTTTGCCCTAGACCCAACAAACTTGTCTAGGACATCTCAAGCCATAATATCAACGTACCGATACAAAATTACAAAATATGTCCCTTCGCTTATATTTGTAGGATCATGAGACTCCGCAAACTAAAAGATTTTAAACATTCTCATTTTAGACAGCGACAAATATAACGAGCCAGTGAGATTCAAAAATCTGATGACAAATTATATTCTTTCCCTCAATCTCCGCATAAAGGTATTCTTACGTTTTTTAAGACATAAGACCATGATTGTTAAATCCAAAAGGACACATAAGAAGCTCTAAAAGGGCAGGGATTCAATGCCACACACGGCCAGTTCCAAAACATTAACACAGCTACACTCGGCCAAAACAAACACTAATGAAAAATAAAAACCAAATATCCTGAACGGGACTCTGACTTCACTTGTCCTCCAAAGATGGGACCTCTCCTTCACTCAATACTCCATCAGGGTTTGGATCCACATGATCTCTGCCTCCCTCGATTGCATCATGAGGTTCGGCCATTGCAGGACCCTGCTCCTCAGGATCACCAGGAAATGGGGAAAGGATGCAATCAGATTTCAGGCCAAAATATTGAGTCAAAGTCCCATCAGTAGCGGCGAGCTCTTCCTTACGAGCAGACAGTCTAGCTTCTTCTGCCTCCAGAGTTGGGACTTTGCTCCCCTGAAGTAGCTTGACCTCGTTGGGGCTTCCTTCAATAACAGACAAAGCAATATCCTTGTCAAAATCGCCATCAGGAAATCCAGAGAGTTTGCAATCCTCGTCAATTGACACAAAAACTCGGTGCGTAAGGCACTATTCACCTCGGCTTTAGCCTCCTCGATCCCACAACTCGTCTAGCCTCCTTTGCTTTGAATCTGACGCTGTAGGCGACACAACTCCAAACCCTTAGTCTTCTTCTCCTTCAGGAAGAAGCTTGCGGTCTTCCTAAGATCCCTCTCGAGCTCGCTTATCCAAGCCTCCGACTGTGACATCTCAAGGAAATGAACATCATCACTAACCTGTAGCTTTGTCTCAAACCATGACAATTTTTCTTTCGATTCAGCGAGCTCTATTGTAAGTTGCTTAACTTCAGACCTACAGTCGTTAATCATTCCATCGATCAAAGACACAAACTGCGCATAAAAAAGATGTAAGAAAATAGCTGACATGCTAACAAAAATAAATTTTTAGACCAAACCTTGGCACGGTGCTGCAGCATCAAACCCAGATCAGAAACTCCCAAGGGTGAATACCCAACCTCAACGCCTTTAACACATCTCCTCTTCTTAGCCGCATCAGGATTGGCTTAGGGCCTCTTGCGACTTTTTGGTGCAACGTTGGGAGGAGCACTGGGAGGACGTAACCTTAAAACAATCTCTCTCTTGGATGGAGGATCAGGCATGGATTCAGGAGCTTTCTCAGTTTCGGCAACAGGTATCGGAGTCGTGTGTGAGCCTGTCGTCTGTGACATAGCTGTAACACCCCCGAACCGTCCTAGACATATGGTCGATCCACCAGCTAACAATCAAACAAGAACATGACCGATAGACCACCAACGCCCAGGGATAGAGATGAAAGGGCCAACCGGCCAAACAACAGTCAAACAAGAACATGACTGACCGTCCAACCCAACACCATGGTCCAGAAGCGCTATGTGGCGGGCTAGGGACAATTTGGTTAGAGTCTCAGAACTTACTCTGCAACATAGATCAGTTCATCCACTAACTCATCCCGCTAAATCAATGCCTAAGGCTTTGCAACCCGTACCAAGAGTTAATGGTTATGTTAGATCGAGTCCTAAGGTTTTTCAACCCGTACCAAGACCTAACGTTGTGTTAGACCGGACTAGTCAAATATCAGAGTACTCATGATGTTCATGAAAATTAAATACTTTATTAATTCAAGAAATATTCATACATCGAATAATTCAAGACTGGGCTCGGCCTAATGCCAAATCGAGTCAACCCATCAACAATCAAAATACCGTTTACAAAAGGCCTGAAAATCTACTCTGGCGGTCCTAACGTCCAACACCAAGCTATCCGATCATCCTTACCTAAAACTACCTGCAAAAAGGACAACGAAGTTAGATGAGTAATCTAATGTTACTCAGTGAGCTGACGGCCTCTACCCGCAACCTAGTAACTAACCCAAACAACCCAAAATAACGATCAATCTAACCCTAGCGAGCAATCAAAGCTAAGGCTAAACAAACCGTTACAACAAGTTAACAACCAATCCCTAGTTAACCATATATGCGCCAGAGGTTCAATACTCATGTAGTGTTAGACACTTAGAATATAAAAGTATCATTAGGCGGTCGACCAACAATCAGACAAGAACATGATCGGCCAACCAATGATACATCATAACTTTAATATCCACCACCCTTCACAAGCAATCCTTCAAACATCATAACAGACAACATCAGGTCTACACTAACCAAAGAGACACCAAGCCTAATCCGGTACCTAACCCAGAATTAGGGGTTTCCTTGAACCAGCCGGGTACAGAGCTGAGGAAACACTAATCACCCCTAAACAAGCCTAGTATGGGCGGGTTGTGCACATACTGTCGGCAACACACACGACACACTATCCTAACAACATTTAAGAATCTACGACACTAACTACTAGTACGAGTAGTCCGGCCTATATGGCTTAGGACCACTAATACTACAATCTAATAAACTAAACAACAATACGAACACTAATCAAATAAACCAGTTAGTCACTCCCTTACCAAGAGCTGACTAACCTCAATCAACAAGATTAAGTAAACAAGCAAGCATTTAATTAATCTAACAAGCAATCTACCCAATCAAACCGTTACTCAGATAGTTCAGCCTATTGCTATAAAACTATCTTTAAAGATAACGGGAACCTGCACTAAACCATATCAACAAGCAATAATATAAAACATGATGCACCCTAGTCCTAGTCAGGTTATGAACTCAGTCCTAGTTTCATTTCATCTCAGCTTAGCATGTGCTAAACTGAGTATGGTTTAATAAATAATCCTAAGGACTCTATCATGCAATAGCATGTCAAAAATACTCTATATACAACTCGATCTATCCTAAGTTACAAGTGGAACTCAAGCATAACCAGAAAACTATCCTAAATTCCAAGTGGAATTCAAACAAACCAACTCACAAAACTACCCTAAATTCCAAGTGGAATTCAAACAAACCAACTCACAGTGTTTTAGCAGCTTGTCGATCGGAGAGAGCTTAGCCAAAACCCAATGCTGATATCTTTAATGGACTGGTATGGACTGATCAGGACTTAGACAGAACCTCCTCTATCTTCTGGACGTTTTTCTCGGACTTCCGGTAGAGTAGCAGCTCTTGAAAATGCTCTAAAACTCTCGAAACAGTTTATAACCTCTTACTTCTTTTTTCTACTTCTCTCTCTCTCTCTCTCTCTCTCTCTCTCTCTCTCTCTCTCTAACCCACGTTGTGGAGTGCCTTTTGTGTGTGTGGAATGAATGAAAACGATCAGGTGGACCTGGGTATATATAGTAGTCACCAACCAGTAAAGACGCACCACCCCCACCCAAGCGTATGTGTGTCGTCCCGCATGCTTCCGGTTGCATGTGTTGCGACACACGGGCATACACTTGCCCTCTTGCATGGTCCCTGAGCATAACATGATCCGCGTCCACGTCCATATATCTCTCAGCATGGATTGAGTTCATGCATTGCGACACACGGGCCACTGGGTATTGATACGCATGCGCTGGTTGTAGATATGATGACATGTCGTGCTTCTGGGTGTCAAGATGCATGGGAAACTTCTTCCTGTGGAGACATGTTGTGCTACGTAGACACTTAGCTTCTTATATGGTGGACAGCACGTCCTTATCTCTCAGATCAAGCCACCTCGAGCTTCTCGGTCAATTTGCACGATTTCAGCCCTTCTGGTGAATTTTCGTCCCGTGTTTAATACCAAATATTTTTCCGCTCCCATTTTGATTCTCTGAATATTTTTAATAAACTCTAGATGAATTCTGATATCCTCTAAAAATATTCTTGAATCTCCGGCTTCCTCGAGAAATTTCGTAATACCGAAATTAGGGTTTTCGCCCAACTTCGGGTTTTCTCGTCATGCTTACTTCCCATTCTGCTTCCGACTTATAATGCCTCTAAAAGCATATTCTGCTAATAGATACGAAGTTTCGCGGAAACTTTGTGGCTAAGAAATGTCAAGCTTCTAAACCGTTGTGCTTCCAAAAACGTGATGCTTCCAAAACCTTCATCTGATCAATCAAAGACACTTCTAATCATGGTAGAGCAGCTTAATTTGATTCATGGTTCACTCACAATCCATTCTTCGACCACATCGTACTTTGAAACTTCTCGGTTGATCCCTATCGCCCGCGATTCGACCACCAAATAGATACTCGACCAATTTTCTATTTTCTCTGAACCATGTCAAGTTTTATGTGATCAAAACTCAACATTCCTCCAAATATGTAGACTCCCAAAAGCTTGGCTCCAGATTCTGACTTTTATTTTCTCGACCATTTTATCCCAAAGGGCGGGTTATCACAATAGCCTCAGCAGATTGCACAACTGTTACAGCCGCTCCACTTTCCGTAACAAACACAGGGGAAGTGGTAACTCAGCCCTGATAATCGAAGCACCGGTTGGGACAGGAGGGTTCAACGAACACCCGTGAGGAGATCTCTCCAGCTAAGCATCATGACTTGTCAACTCGTTGTGAAAAGAGAGAAACTCGACCATACAAATCGGTGCAACACCAGAAACAGAAGATGTAGTAACCCTCCCGAAGGGGTAAAATGGTTGAGATCGAAAAAATTGAATTTGAAGCTGAGCTTTTGGGAATCAAAGAATTTGGAGGAATGTTAAGTTTCCATCAATAAAAACTTAACATGATTCGGAGAAAATAGGAATTGGTCGACCATCAACATGGTGGTCGAATCACGGGTGATAAAGATCGATCGAGAAGCTTTGAAGTACGAGGTGGTCCAAGAATTGATCGTGGGTAACCATGAGTCAAATATGCCACTCGACCATGGTTAGATATTGTGATAGATTGATTAGAAGGACGCTATGGAAGGATCACGTTTTTGGAAGCACAGTGTTTTAGAAGCATGATGTTTTAGAAGCATGATTTTAGAAGCATGACGTTTTTGAAGCATGACGTTTCCAAAGCACGACATTTTCTGGAAAATTTCGTATCAATACAAAAATATGTTGGCAACATAATAAGTTAGATGCAGGACGAGAACTAATCAGGACGAGAAGTAAGCATGACGAGATTAAAACACGATGGGAAAACCCATAATTGGACGAAAATCTTAATTTTGGTATTAAGGAATTTCTCGGGGAAGTCGAAGGCTCAGGAAATATTTTCCATTAGGTCAGTATTCAGCTTGGAGTTTTTTAAAAGTATTCAGCGCATCAGAATGGGAGCGGAAAAATATTTGGATTGATCGCGGTCAAAAATTTACCGAAAGGGGTCGAAAATCAGACAAATAGACCGAGAAGCTTGAGGTGGCTAGATCTATGAGTTTAGGACGTGGTGGCAACTTACTGGCAGGGTATGTGGCAAGTGAAGCACGAGGTTTTGCAGTACAAGAGATCAGAGCATGCAGAGTGACATGTAGAAGCACGAGGGTGCCGCTTCACCTGCGACCGAAGCATGTTGATCAAAATGTGGGTGTTGTGGTGTCGACTTGCATGCAACCAGGCCATCTGTGCTGACGTGTAGAGGACGTGGTGTCAACTGTCTAACAAGCTTAGTGTCTACCGAAGCACAACATGTCGACATGCATGGAAGCTGGACATGCGGCTTGACATGTTGAAGCTTGAGGTTTTGCCGCGCATGCAACCAATGCATGTGGGCTGACATGTAGCGAGCTGTGTGTCACCTTGCATGCAGTTCAGTCATTCAGCAGGCATGTGTACGTGGTGTGTGTCGTCCTGCATGATACTGAGGCATGCATCACGACATGTGTGCGCCGTGTGTCATCGCGCATGCAACCGAAAGCATGCGGGATGACACACAGTCAGTCGTGTGGCCTCTCCTCACCAACCGTGTGGCCTCTCCTCACTGGTTGGTGGTTTCCATTAATACCACCCCCCCCCCTTTCATTTTCAGACATCCCATATCACACCAAAGCAAGTTTAAAACGTGGGTTAGAGAGAGAGAGAAAGGGAGAAAGATAGAGAGAAATTTGGACGTTTTCAAAAGAGTACTCAAAGTTCTGAAGATCGATACTCCACCAAGAAGTCAAGTTCTATCCAATCGACTATTTTCTGCGATTATTATGCGGAAGCTCTGCCCAAATAAATCCGTCCAAGCCAGTCATATTCTTTGATGATTAAGTGGAGGTGTTGTCTAATATTAGTTCAGTTCCACGGGTCCGGTTAAGTCGAGGCCACGGTTGGTTTTTGGCTAAGTCCTCTCGATCAACCAGCTGCTTATCGGTATAGAACAGTGTGAGTTAGTATTGTTTGAATTCCACTTGGAATTTTGGGTAGTTTTGTGAGCTGGTTTGTTTGAGTTCTGTTTGGAACTTAGGATAGTTTTATTACTTGATTGAGTTCCACTTGGAACTTAGGATAGATTGAGTCAGCATATAGAGTAGAATTCTCACTTTATTGCATGATAGAGTCCTTAGGGTTATTCTTATACCGGACTCAGTTTAGCACGGGCTAAGCTGAGATAATAACCTGACTAGGAATAGGGTGCATCATTTTTTCTATTCTTGCGTGTTGATATGGTTGAGTGCAGGTTCCCTTTATCTTTAAAGATAGTTTGCAGCAGAAGGCTGAACTATCTGGGTAACGGTTTAATTGAGTAGAATGTTTGTTAGATTAATTAAATGCTTGCTTGTTTATTTAATCTTGTTTTATAGGTTAGTCAGCTCTTGGTAAGGGAGTGACTAACCGGTTGGTTTGCTAGAATTAAGGTTATTTAGTTATGTGTTGATTAGATGTGAGTAGTAGGGATCCTAGGCCATATAGGCCAGATTACTGGTACTAGCAGTTAGAGTCGTAGAGTTGAGAGTATAGCTAGGATCTACAACTTTATCCTTAGGTTAGGTTCTAGATTGAGTATGTGTTGTGAGTGTGGTGCCGTCAGCATGTGGGTAACCTGCCCATGCACTACAAGAAAACAATTATTTTACGAGGGCCAATTTCCTCGTGACTTCCTCGTAAAAGTGAGGTTACGAGGAATTAACGAGGATACCAGTTTCGTCGTAATTCGTTTGTCGTTAAATATATTTCCTCGCCAGTTCCTCGTTAATTAGCTAGTCATATATTTCCTCGTAAAGACGAAGTAAAGATTTCCTCGTAAATACCACGTGACGTATCCACGTAAAGACGTCGCTGACTTTCCTCGTAAACACCACGTAGAGGCTTTCTCGTAAATACCACGAAAATACCATGGAAACTATTCCTCGTAATATCCATGTAAATACAAAGAAAGGTTTTCGACTGAAGAACCTCGTTAACACCTCGAAAATATTTTCTCGTGGATTCCACGTCCACTCTTCCTCGTTAAATCCACGTCCATTTTCCACGTAAGAGGCTCGTAAAATAGCTTCGAATTTACGTGGTTCTTTATTTTTCTTATTTTAAAAATATATTCAAATAATAATTAGTAAAAATAAATTTATTTTAAAATTATAAATTAAAAATTTTAAAAAACTAAAATTATTTATTTTATAAATATTTATAAATAAATATGTCATAATGTTTTACATTTATAAAAAAAGAAAAGAACAGTAGAAAAAAAAAACTAAGCAGGGTCGTGCATCGCCTGATAGAATTCATCGCTCCTCCTCGAGACATCTTCCTCGTTATGTGGGACGGGGGCGGTTGGCTCGCCTGGAACAGGATTTTGTGCTCGCATGGTTCTCAACAATGCTTCCCATTCCGGATTTGTGGCGGCTATTACGTCCAAAAAGCCCTCCACTCCACCCATACGAGCTGTGAACGAAGTTTTCGTCGAGGTCAACTCCGTTCTTGTCGAGGCCAGCTCATTTCTTGTCGAGGCCAGCTCCGTTTTTGTCGAGTCCAACTCGGTACGTAGCTGAGAGACTTCATCCTCCCGTCTCTGACCATAAGACGATGTCGCTCTCGGAACATCGTTGACAGAACCAATCCCCATCGTACGCCCCTTTTTATTCGGGGCAACCTTTAAAAAACAAAAAAATATATATGTATATATTAAAAATTTTAATTTAAAGTAATAATATTAATTTTAATTTTGAAAAAGTTACCTCCTCGTAAATCTGATCGACTTCAGAAACGGATAAACTGACAGGCAATCCTTCCGGCGACTCCTGGGTCAGCTGGGTCTCACGCTCCGCAACCCGAGCTGCCACCTCGTTGTAGATTTGCTCGGACTTATAATCTAGGAACTGGCCCGCCTTATTCATGTGGGTGCGGTCGTAAAGTTCGAGAAGAGTGGGCATGCGTCCCAACTCTTTGGCCTATAAACATTGAATAAAATTAGTTAAATTTTTTATTATATATATATATATTAAAAATAACAAATTAAAAAATTTAATCACGTACCATTTCCAAACGGATAGCAGTGTGGGGTTTTTGGCCCGTAGAGTGTAGCATAGCCCTAAGGCCGTTCTCATCAACTGAGTTACGGGAGTTAGAGCAAGACTGGGCGACTCTGATGGAGTTCGGATCCTTCCAATAGGCGATGAGGCCATCCCAGACATCCGTGGTGAGCTCAGCGGGTTTGCCTTTCACATAACCCTTCACGAGCCAGTCACCCTTCCAGTTGGAGACCGTGTCCAGCAACCGTGGTTTCACCTTCTCGTAAAACGCTTGCCGCACCTTCTCTGTGACCCCCAAAGACCAATTATATTTTTGCTGCCACAAAAAAATTAAATTAGTAAATAATTTATGATAATTTAAAAATTTTAAATTTAAAAATAAAAAATAATAGTAATTAATAACTTACAGCGTAAATTTTGAACCACGTCCTTCTGACGTGGATCGGAGTTAACTTCCAGTTAGGATGTGGCAACACGAAGTAACCTTTCATGGTGTCGGTTACGTCCGTTGCAAGTCGTCCGTCAACCCCAAACCTGAAAAAAACATTTCGTCGAGCAAATATTGTAACTTAAAATTATTAATAAAAAGTACTATTTTAGAAATATAAAGTAATTTAACTTACCACATAGTTCCCTCTGGTCGGTCGGGGTCTATGATCAGTAAGCCGTCTTTGCCTGGCATAGCGAGAATGTCCTCGACAGTGTACTGAGAATAAGGGGCACTCAGCGGCACCTGCAAATCAGCATGAACTGGATTTGCGGACATCTGAGCAGGCGGCACATGAGGAGCTGGCATCGGAGGAGGAGGAGCCATCTGAGGAGGAGCCATCGGAGGAGGCGAGACTCTGTGTGAATACTGAGTCTCGGGAACAGTCTCCTGCTGACTGCTAGAAGAACCGCGACCTGAAACAGATGGCGGGTCTAACTGGCTACCCGGCTGACCGAACATCTGTGCGTAATGAGGAGTGCGCTGATGCTTGCGAATACTCTGAAAAAAATAAATTTAAATCAACATTTAAACTAAAATCTATTAAAATATTCGATAAACCTATCTAAATTCTCTAAACTAACCACCTAATCTAAATTCCCTAAACTAACCACCTAATCTACCCTATACTAGAGAGGGAAGAGAGAGGCTTACCATTTTAGAGAGGTAGAGGAGAGGAAATGGAGAGAAATGGAGAGACCTCGCGGGTTCGCGTATATATAAGATTAGGGTTCCTCGCCATTTCCTCGTTAATTAACGAGGAAATGGCGAGGCCCGTGTCTTTTCCTCGTATAGACCACGTAGCCCCACGAGGAAATTGCGAGGCCCGTCTTTTTTGAGACGAGGAAATAGCAAGGCCCGTGTTTTTGTTTACGATGAAATACCGAGGCCAATATCCTAAACCCTAAAATCTCAAACCCCAAACTTATAATCTCATCTTTCATATATTCTACTTCATATATTCTCAAACCATCATCTTTTCTAAATCAAAAATACTTTACAAACAACTTTTTAAATTTTTATTTAAAATTTTGTAAATTTAATTTTATTTTTTTTAATAAAAATATAAACCTTATTTTCAAATCTATAAAACTTAACTCTGAACATTTTTTTGTAAGATGATTTAAAATTTAATTTAATTTTTATTAATAAAAATATAAACATTAATATTGTATATTTTGGGTAAGATAAGGAGTTAGGGAGAAATGGTTTAGGGTTTAGGGTTTGAATTTAGGGATTTGAACATTTCCTCGTTAAGTCCACGTCATTTAGCGAGGAAGTGGCGAGGAAATGTGTTGATTTAGGGATTTGAAAATTTCCTCGTTACAGCCACGTCACGTGGCGAGGAAGTGGCGAGGAAATGTGTTGACGTGGAAATAGCAAGAATACGCTTTAAATACATGGCTGTTTCCCTGTATCGGATTCCCTTCCCAAAAAATAAATTAACACTTTTCCTCGCCATTTCCTCGCCATGTCACGTGGATGTAACGAGGAATATTAACAAAAATTAATATTTCCTCGTTAAATCCACATCACTTGGCGAGGAAGTGGTGAGGAAATGTGTTGGCGTGAAAATAACGACTAAACTTTTTTCTATATATATGTGTGTTTCCCTTCCTAATATCCCACATAATCACCCAAATCACATTGTCTTACTTAGAGATATGTGTTTGACATTAGAAAGATTTAAAAAAAAAGAAGTGAAGAAGATATTGGGGTTACATATAGTAAAGCCTTGCGGATTCTATTTGCGTAGGTTTTGCCATATGTGATTCCAGTTTCTTTCTTCTCTTCTTTTTTTTTAGTAAGTTAAAATTAAGTTTAAGGATTAATACTTTTAATTAATAAAAATTATCTATATAGTTTTATTGATTATATCGAAAAACAGATACATCAATAAGATACATTGTCATTCTCGTCATCACTAGAAACATCATCATTTTCATTAAACTCGTCATCAACAGCTTCGTCTGTGGCATCATCCATAACATCTTCATACTCTTCATTATGCGGATCTATGAGAAGGATGTCATCAATTTGTTGTTCAGCTTGCTCGACGATATTTATCTGTTCTTCTTGCAATGGTGGTTCTTCCCCACCAATAATTCGTCCTCGAGGTGTAACTTTTATCACGGCTAACCAATTTATTCCCGATTCTCTCATTCGGGGGTATGGAAGAAAGCTAACTTGGTCTGCTTGTGAAGCTAAGATGAAAGGCTCGAATTTGTCGTACCTACAAAATAAGAAAAACGTAAATATTAATATATACATGTCATGTACGACAACAAAATATATTTTTTGTACCTTCGTCCACCATTGACATCAACTACACCAAATTTGTTAAACCGGACACCTCTGTCCACGACAGGATCAAACCATTCACATTTGAAAATAACGCATTTCAGCTTCAATATTCCTGGGAATTCCACTTCAATAATATCCGTCAAGATACCGTAGAAATCTGTTTCGCCTTTCACACATATTCCATAGTTACTGGTCGCCCGCTGCCTACCATAATCATATGTGTGAAAAGTATAGCCTCGTGTGAAATACATCTGTGATGTGGTGACCTTTACACGTGGAGCTTGAATTACTTCATGTAACCACTTAGGATAATCTGGATCGTCTTCATAATCAACCTGCAAAATTAAGAGTGTGTTATTATACATTGAATGGAAAATTCTGCATATTTAAAAGTTAGAGTAATACCTGAGTCCTCAACCACTTAATAAAGTGTTGATCTTTTCTTTTGTCTACATCACTTGTAGAAATACCTGGGAATGTTTCTTCGACTTGAGAAACAAACATGCTATAAAATCACAAATTTTATGGAAATTAATATACTTATATATATCTATTTCAAATTAAACTTACATATGCACGTATTTAGAATTGTCAATATATGTTACCTTTCAAAATAACGCATCAAAGGATCATCGCAATTGAGCAGAATATAGATGTGTGCACTATGAGCGTCTTCTTCACTCGACCACCAAACCACTTTTAATTTTCCACCGAGTCGACCTATCTGGCTAAAGATGTCAGGAACACCAGCAACTGCATATGTTGGTGCGATACCACCATCATCGTATCTTCTTGGAGCTCTTTTTCTAGTACGTACTTTTGACGCAAAATAATACGATGTGAAGTAAGAAGTTTCTTCTGTCAAACTTCCCACAATTATAGAACCTTCAACTTTCGCAAGATTTTTTGCTTTCCCCTTCAAATATTTCATTGCTCGTTCATACTGATACATCAATCCGTAATGTACAGGTCCACAAAGTAATGCCTCATATGGGAGGTGGACAGCTAGGTGTTCCATGACGTCAAAAAATCCAGGTGGAAATATCTTCTCCAAGTTGCACAATAAGATGGGAATGTTCTCCTGTAGCTGTTCGACGACTTCTTCTTTAAGAGTGCGTGTGCTCAGATCCCTGAAAAATTCTCCAATGCCTTGTATATATTCGAAATACAATGAAACACATGTACATTATTAGTCATATATAATAGCAAACTACACCATTTTAAAATCTCTGTTAAAATATATATATAATATACCTGCAAGTGCTTCATGTACGTTTGTTGGCAGTAGCTCCGCAAATGCAAATGGAAGTAGTTGTTGCATAAAGACATGACAATCATGACTCTTCATCCCGGAGAACTTTTGACCTTTTTCAACACATCTTGAGAGATTTGAAACACACCCATCGAGAAACTTCACTTCTGATGCAACCCAGTCGAACAACACCGACTTTTTTTCTGAAGACAATCGAAATATGGGAACCGGAACTTGTCCATTGCTTTTTATATGTAACTCACTTCTTGCGCAAATGTCTGGCAAGTCCAACCTCGATTTTATGTTGTCTTTTGTCTTCCCTGGGACATTCAATATTGTATTCATGATGTTCTCAAAGAAATTCTTCTCTATATGCATCACATCAAGGTTGTGGCGCAGAAGAAGATCCTTCCAATAAGGCAACTCCCAAAATATACTCTTCTTGTGCCAGTTGTGATGAACACCATAAGAATCAGGCATATTACCGGGAACATGCCAGTTACCACCACGCGGAGCTGTTTTCAATGCTCCATAGTAATCGAGTTGCGCTTTAATTTGTTCTCCAGTTAGATATGGAGGAGGTGTGTCTCTGACAACCCTTTTGTGCTTAAACAATTTCTTGTTTCTTCGGTACGGGTGGCCAGCGGGAAGAAATCGACGGTGACAATCAAACCAACTTGTCTTCCTACCATTTTTTAGTTGAAACGCATCTGTCGAACCATTACAATATGGACAAGCTAATCTACCATGTGTTGTCCATCCAGACAACATCCCATAGGCAGGAAAGTCACTTATGGTCCACATAAGCATCGCTCGCATCGTAAAATTCGTCTTCGTTGAGCAGTCATACGTCCTCACTCCCATAAACCACAAATCCTTCAACTCTTTTATAAGTGGTTGCAAGAAAACATCCAGAGACCTTTTTGGATGGTTTGGACCAGGTATTAATATGGTCAAGAATATCAACTCCCGTAAATTGCACATCTCCGGTGGCAGGTTGTATGGCGTAAGAAATACTGGCCACAATGAATATTGTCTCCCTGACATTCCGAATGGACTAAATCCATCTGTGCATAAACCGAGATACACATTCCGGCTATTGCTAGCGAATTCCGGATATACTTTGTTAAAATGTTTCCAGGCTCTTGCATCTGATGGATGACTCATCTCACCATCCGTCTGAGTATGCTCGGCATGCCATCTCATCTTTCCAGCAGTCTCCTCTGATTGATACAATCTTTTCAATCTATCTGTGATTGGTAGGTACCACATCCTTTTGTACGGTATCCTATTACGTCCCCGTCCTTGCGGCTTGAATCTTGGCTTCTTGCAGAATCGACATTCTTCTAACTTCTCATCAACTCCCCAGTAGATCATGCAGTTGTCGATGCAAATGTCTATCATCTCCGAAGGCAACCCAAGACTATAGACTAGCTTCTGAATCTCATAGTAAGAATCAGCAGACTCATTGCCTTCCGGCAAATACTCTTTAAACAAGTCTACCCATTCATTCATGCAACTTTCAGGTAGATTGTGATCCGTTTTTATATTCATCATTCTAGCAGCCAACGATAATTTAGAGAGACCTTCTCTACAACCACTGTAAAGTGGCTGATTTGCCGCATTCAACATATCATAAAACTTTTTGGCATCTAAGTTAGGTTCCTCATCTTCATCATGAGCTACGAAAGCATCAGCTACCATATCATGAACCCTATCACAATCTACCATCTGCTCTTCCTGATGGTTATGTTCATTAACCAAATGATGATCTACCGGTTCTACCTGAAAGTTGCTATTACTACTACTAGCAGCTTCATTCTGATCATAATTATAACCTTCTCCATGATGAAACCAGATATAGTAATTTGGCGTGAAACCTCTATTTATTAAATGCTTCCAAACATTTTCACGATTTCCTAATTTTGAATTGTTGCATTTTTTACAAGGGCAGAATATCTTACCGCTTTCTTGGGCGAGCGATGTACAATCTGCTTGATGCATAAAAGTCTCCATCCCCGTAAGGAATTCTTTCGTCACTCTCCCGTTACCATCTCTATGCATATACATCCACCTTCGGAACTCATAAATATTCCCGGACCTGGACATAATTTTTTTTTTAACTCTTTCTTTTCTTGTTGGTGTGTCTAAAATGAGGTTCAAACCTCCATATTTATACAATTTTCGAATCTGGTTAGGTGAGATTTAGCGAGGAATTAAGCACGCAAAGATATTTAGGTGAAACAAAAAAAAACGTGTTTCAAAAGGTTCGTCGTTAATTCCTCGTCCAAGAAAATCCACGTAAAAACGAAGCTACGTTTACGTCTAAGTTACGACGAAATTACTTTTCCTCGTAACTAAGACGTCATCCTCGTAAATTCGACGTCAGTTTACGTTATCTTTACGAGGATATACTTTCCACGTTAGTTCACGAGGAAATAACGTGGATTGCTTTTTTCCTCGTTGCTTCATCGTAAAGCCGAAGGTATTTAACGAGGAAATATTTTCCTTGTTAATCTTCCTCGTTAAAACACAGTTTTCTTGTAGTGATGCTAGGCATGTTTACGGGTGGATTTGTGTTTCCTCGACCTCGTACCCACCAGGTTGAAGGAAACCCCTTATTCGCTGGATTGGGATGACTCAGAGAGAGGTGATCATGGCCTATGGCTGAGTATTACAGGACGGTGTTATGTGGAAGTGACCCAAAAGACAGTTGGCTGTCGCATGGTGACCCGATGTACTATGGGCCGCAGTCGGTTGAAAGTTCCTTCTTCTGGCCTTTGTGGTAGGGATATAGGATATTGCCGATAGAGAGGAGGAACATGAAGTCACCAGGGCCTAGGTTAGAGTGTTGCGTTGTGTTAGAGTTTCTTAAAGGGTTATGGAACCCTATAGTAAGTGTAACACATATATGCGGTGTTACGTATTAAAGTTGAGTCCTAGTTAGTTAGTTAGTATCTTATTGTTGTGATTGTTGAGTAGTAGGTAAACAACAATCATTTGGATGTTAACTTGTTTTCATCCAGGTTCCCGTTACTTGAAGTTAGATTATGGCATGAGGCCGGTATAACTTGGTAACGGTTTGGTTAGTTAGTAATTGAATTTATTGGATTTTGAGTTATGATCAATTGTTTGCTGAGTTGTTTTCATGCAGGTTCCCATTACTTGAAGTTAGATCATGGCAAGAAGCCGGGTCTAACTTAGTAACGGTTTGTTTAGATATTGAGTTGTGCTTGACTGTTTAGCCTTAGCTTTATTTGCATGCTTAGGCTAGGTTGATTGTTATTTTTGGTTGTATGGGTTAGTTACTAGGTTGTGTGTTAGTTATTAGGTTACTCACCCAACTATGTTGTTGGGATTTGGCAGCGGGCCTGCTTTGGTATGTAATATCGTGCTCGCTCAGTTCAATCGCCCATTTGGAAAGTCGGCCCAAATGGTTGGTATTTTGCATGATGATGCAGAGGTGACGACGGCGAGAGCCATCTTTTCTAGGGTCAAATATCACGCTTCGGCGTCGGTCATGCACTTGCTCATGTAGAAGATCGGTTGCTGGTCGCTTCGATCTTCTTTTGTGAGAACACTACTAACAGCTGTGGGACACACTGCGATGTAGACATACATCGTATCCTCTTTTTCAAGTGTGGCTAAAACCGGAGGTGTCATGAGATTGAGCTTGAGTTCCATGACCGCTTCTTCGCATCGATTGTTCTAGACAAATTTATTGTTTCCCCGTAACAAGTTGTAAAATGGGAGACACTTATCGGTCGAGCATAAGATAAAATGGTTGAAAGCGGCGATTCGACCGGTCAATCGTTGTACTTCACGGCTGTTCTTGGGGCTGGCGAGATCTAGAATGGCATAGATATTCTTTCGGTTTGCCTTGATCCCCGTCTGTGTGACAATATAACCAAGGAACTCACTGGACGTGTCCCCGAAAGAGCACTTTGTGGGATTGAGCTTAATGTCAGACTTGTTCAGGATAAGGAAGCAATCCTTGAGATGGTCGACATGGTCGGCGGTAAACTGGGACTTTACTAGCATACCGTCGATGTATACTTCCATGGTGACGCCGAATCGCTCGGCAAATATTTTGTTGACAAGGCGTTGGTAAGTCGCCCCTGCGTTCTTGAGTCCGAACGGCATGACCTTATAGCAGTATGTTCCCCGGTCCGTAATAAAGGATGTCTTTTCTTGATTGTCGGGATGCATTGATATCTGGTTGTATCCGGAGAAGGCATCCATGAACGTCAGCAGCTCGTTGCCGTCTGTTGATTCGACAAGGCGATCAATGTGATGGAGGGGAAAGCAGTCTTTCGGACACGCTTTATTGAGATCCATAAAATCAACGCATACCCTCCATTTACTGTTCTTTTTCTTGATGACAACATGATTGGCCACCCATTATGGGTATTTGACCTCGGTGATTGACCCGGCGCCGAGCAATCGTTCGACTTCTTCGTTTACTGCTTTCGATCGATTGGGTCCAAGTTTGCGCCTCTTTTGTCAGACTGGCTTGAAGGTCGGGTCGACGTTGAGTGTGTGAGTTGTAACACTGGGGTCAATCCCTTTCATATCGGAAGTTGACCATGCAAACGTGGCGATAATATCCTTGAGGAAAGAAACGATCTTGTCCCTCATTTCGATCGGTAGGCAGGCACCGATTCGAATTGTCTTGGTCACATCGTCATCATCGATGAATACCTCGAGGATCTCGTCTTTAAGAATATCTTCTGGATTGGTTTTGCGATGTTGTTGACGTAGGAGATTGCCTTTTGATTTTTCACTTCAGAAACGAGGAGGTCGCGGGCAGCCGATTGATTGCCTCGAAGTGTGAAAAATTGTCCGTCGTTTCCAGTTGGTGGTAAGTTGAGGGTGTCGCTTTTCATAGTTGGTGGTAAGTTGAGGGTGTCGCTTTTCATAGTGTGGATCCATGGAGTTCCCAAGATCGCGTTGTAGGTAGCGCGTACGCCAATTACTGAAAACTTGACGGTGCGGGTTACGCCTAGGGCGTGGACTCGCATTCGGATCATTCTGAGCATGGTCTTAGATGACCCGTTGAATCTGGTCAATGATCGAGTGAATGGCTTCATGTCGTCGAGGCTCACCCCCATTTTGACAAGCGTGCGTTTAAAGATGAGATTGACTGAACTACCGGTGTCTATCAAAACTTTGGTAACCTCGCAGTCGCCAATACAAACTTCGACAAGCAGATATTCGTTATGCGGCATGTGGACACCGATAGCATCTTCTGCGGAGAAGGTAATTTTGGAACTCTCCTACGGGGTGGCAGGCCAGATTTTGGCGGTTACCGCTCTCCTTCGGAATTCTTTCATGGATCTAACAAAATCATTGCAAGAAGTAAAACCTCTGATGATGATGTTCATACGAGGCGATCACTCGGCACTCGATTCCTTCGGCTGGCTTGATCGGTTGGCCTTGATTCAGGTGAATCGGGTGCGCAGATTTTGTTTGTCGGCCGGCTCTGATAGTTCGTCGGGATGCTTGGATCGGTGATGCTTGACCTTTTTCCAAAGGTCGGGAGATTTAGAGTTGAGCTGAGTGCAAAGATCGATCGCTCGGCCCTCATTTACGTTGTTTGCACTTTTTGTGTCATGTCCCTTCTTGAAAGCCGGAAGGAGCGCTTCTTGAAGTTGTTTGCATTTTTTGTGTCATGTCCCTTAGTTTTGTGATATTCGCAGTACTCGTTCAAATCGTAGGAACTTTGGGGTTACCTGAAGGGGTGTTCCGAGGTTGTTGTGGTTTACCTTCAGTATCTCTTTCCTATACGTTCCATCCTGGTTCGTGAACAACGGCTGTCTTGCCTTGTTCATCGTCCTAAGTGATAGTGTATACCGTACCCTTCTTCTTGTCAGCCTTGGTGTAAGGTGCATGCTGTTGTGGTTCTTGCTGAGCGTCGGTCGTTCTAGCGGTAGTCTGCTTCTGACCTTGTTGTTTGCTGATGAACGCGCGTTTGTCTTCCTCCATCATGATGAAGTTCTTCGATTGATGGAGAGCCATGTGAGGGCTGCTCCGGAAAGACTCTCGACGAAGAGCTACCAGAAGCACGCGATGTTGAACGTGGTCATGTGATCGGTAGGATCGGAGTCACAAGAATACGAAGAAATACAGAGTTTCTCAGTCGGTCGGACTTTGACGTCGGTTATCCGTTTGGTGAATGGTTTCCTTCGCGTGGCAGCAAGAACGCGTTAGATCTCAGGTGCTGACGTTGTGACGTGATGGATTTTAGAGAGAATGTCCTCCAAGGAAAGGCGTAGATCGGCAATTTGGGGAACTGGTGAGGGAGTCCGATTGACCTGCCGGTGCGGCGGTGTTGTCGTTCGCCGGGTGCGCTACACCGGCGGGTTGTCCGGCTCCATTGGGATTTTTGGAAGCAAACAGCCTTTGTCTCTCTGGTTCTGATCTGTTTCCATCGCCATTGAGGGTTTCAAGAGCAGCAGTGAGTGCGGCTAGACTGTCGTTCTTAACTTTGTTGGTTTCTTCCAATTGTACGAAACGCTCCATGATGAGTTGCATCATGTCAGTCATGTTTGGTGTCGCGGCGGCCGGCGTTGTGGCGACCAATGGTCGCCCTTCATCGACGGGTGTGTTATCAGAGGCGTCGTCGTGACTCATACTGACGTCGTGAATGTTACTCTGTAAGGCCCAAATGTGGGCGCCAACTATTGAATCCGAGTTTTGTTAGATTGATCGAAAGGAAACTAAACTCGATTGTGGGTTCTTCAAAGATGTTTTATTGATGGCTTGACCAAACAGATTGAATCCATCCTCCATTTGTTTCATTATTCATCCATCAAAGCATCTGATTTTGTTTTCAGAACATTTAAGTCCTTCCCATCCTCCATCGATCTCAATCAATCATCATCTAGCCGATCCAGTCTAACCGGCCAAACCTCTATCAAGTCTGTAACATCCTCAAACCCGGCCCGTAAAAATTCTTTTAATTAAATGGGAAAAGCCGACTTGCAAAGGGCCCAAATGAGTAAAAACCCTAGGATTTTCATTTCTTCTCCTATAAAAGGAGGTGCCTCCTCCTCTTTCCCCATCTGAGAGAAACAGAGCGAAGCTCTGCAGAGATTCCGGGAGACTCGAAAACCCTAGCCTTCGGCCATCTTCTCCGATCAACCACCGTCACCGGCTACTCTCCGCCACCATCTCTGATTTGCTCTCCCTTCTGTTATCTCTTTGTCGTTATTCGTTAGATCTGTTCGGGAAGCCTTCGATCTACATCTTCTTCTTCTTCCTTTCTGTGATTTGTCACTGGGAGTGACAGATCTGATTCCTAATCCCTTTCTCCCATCTTATATGGAGTTTGATAGTGCAGATTTGTGGTTTTACGGTAGTATTCTTCTACTCTTAGATCTAGATCTGTATCATCGAGAAAAAGCAAAGGTGAGGACCCGGTTGTGAACCCTTTTCAAGTTATATAATGTCTCGGCCGTTAGTCTCTTGATAATATTGTCTAGATCTAGGTCTGGCTTATGTTGATGTGATGAAAGTCTGATGATTGTGAATTGTGATGAAAGAACCTAGTGAATTGTAGGTTGTTAAAGGATAAACTGGTTGCGTGCTGATAATGAATGAGATGTTTGAGAAGAACGAAAGTGAAGTGAATTAGATGACTAGTTGTTTGATGACATTGAAATGAGATGTTAATTGCGATGAAAGAACCTAGTGAATGATAGGTTGATAAGGGATAAACCGGTTGTGTGTTGAGAATGAATTAGATGTGTGATAAGAATAAAAATGATGTGATAAGAATGAAAGTAATGTGAATGAGATGATGAGTTGTGTGATAACATTGAAAGTCGATGAGACTGTTGGGGTATTGTGACCCGTCGATCAGTTATGTAGGGCGATATGAACGCCGTCGATCAACTATGTTTGGGCAATGCAAATGCCGTCAATCAATTAAGTTAGGGCGATAACGAATGCCGTCGATCAGTTTTAGTGCGTTAGAACGAGTCGAAGAAGAAGGGTGGTAACGATGGGGAGGAAGCCGTGGTTTACGGTATGAGTTAGCAGCGCTGTCAATAACGTTTAGGTTCGCTCGTGGCGGAGACAGGTCCACAGGCGAATAGGTCTTACATGAGTCTAGAATATATGTTGTTGTGCTTGCTAGGTGATATTAATTTGTGACTTGTGTTGTTGCATTGTGTAACATGAAATGAGTTCGTAGGTTCCCAGAACCTACCCTCACTGAGTAATCCCAATTACTCACCCTCATCCTTGTAGGTATGATCGAAGAGGTGCAGGAGTAGGAGTCGGGATGGTTCCATCGGTTTTGAGTTTTCATTATTTCTTTTAAGAACCTTTCGTATGTTTTCTAAGACGTTTGGCTGGTTATCCGGCTTTTGCATTTGAATTCGGTTTGTAAGACAATTTGGTTTAGAATAAAGTTTGGTTGAACCATTTTGAGAAGTGTAAGGTTTTAAAGTAAAGATCCTAGGGACGGGGATGTTACAATTGGTATTAGAGCGGGGGTTAAACCCAGCCGGTGCTGTCCGGGTGGGTAGGTGTAAATCAAAAGTGTTTTATATACGGGTTTCAAAGTGTTTTCAAACTTTTACTAGATGAGGATTCTCCAAAGAGTAATATAAGGCACCATTCAGACCGAAACTCCTTGCTTACTCGACGAGGTTGGTAAAATCTTTAGTGACTAGAGTCTGACACGCCAATCGTTGTATCAGGATGCCACCAAAGAATACCAAGGTTACTTCAACAATGACCGCCGCCCAAAGTGCATCTCATCATGTTACTAGGGCTAAATCCCGTGCTACAACTTTGAATGGAAGTTGTATCGAAGTAGAACCAGAGTTGAGAGACACAACAAGAGATTTTCAGAAGAAGGCTCAAGTGGTTGTGGATGTTGAAGTGTTGGAGGAGTTGTAGATGTACCGCGAGGCCTACCAAGGACGAAAGCTAGGGAATGGTGATCCAATAGGAATTGTATCCGCACAACCACCAACGAGAAATCAAACTGGGAGGGTGCTATTGCAGGACCCCGCCGCAGTGAATGTGGCTGTTCTGGAAGCATTGCTAAGGTACCGTGAAGCATACGAGGATCACATGCCCGATAATGGAGTTGCCCCGGGAAGGGGAGCTGCACCACCTCCCCCAGCACCAGTTGTAAAACTACTTGTAGCACCGGTGGTAGTGCAAGGACCTACCTACTGGGATATGATGAGATACATGAGGGACATGCATACAGAATTTTTCAGTGGAAGTGTAGATGCAATTGTTGCTGAAAATTGGAGAAGACAGTTGGTCAGAAACTTTGACTCAGCCAGATGCCCACCTGAGTTCCGCAAGGACTTGGCTATCCACCATCTGAAGGATGATGCCTTAGTGTGGTGGGAAGGCATAGTGGAAGACGCGCAAGGAAATCATGAGCTGACTTGGACATACTTTCTCGAGGAATTTAATCAGAAGTACTTTCCACGGGAAGCCCTTGATCGAATGGAGGGCCAGTTCCAAGATATAAAACAAGGAACCCGGAGTGTGAGAGAGTATGGTGAAGAGTTCAACAGGCTGAGAAGGTTTGCGGGGCACCACATGGGAAGGCGCGAGCTAATACAACGATTTTTGAAAGGAATGAGGATCGAACTCAAGAATAGTTGCAACGTCCGAGAATATCAGAACATAAACGAGCTGATCGAAAAGGCGTCAGAACAGGAAGCCGGACTGGAAGAAGAACACAGACAGAAACAGGTTACCCAAACCAGGATTACAAAACGGACCCAAGAGACCATAGAAGCCATGAACGTTGCTCCAAACCACATCGTGTGTGGAAGGTGTAGCCGAAACCACTCTGGTAAATGCAAGGCACCATCATGCTATCGGTGCGGACAAGTGGGTCACCTCATACGTAATTGCCCCCAGTCAGGATGCATAAATCCCGAAGGACCGACATACTTACAATGTCAACGATGCGGACGATTTGGACATATAGAAAATGACTGTTTGACAACGTCAGCTAGAGCGGGAGTAAGGGAACCACCACAACAGCCGCCCGTGCCACAGAGGCAGGTAGCGGGATCAAGATTCTTTGTTGCCAGAAACCACTAGCAAGTAGGGCCGATCAATGGTATGTATTTTTGTCTAACCTCGGTTTGCTAAGATTTAAATGAGTGAATGTGATAATGTCTAAGACTAGTAGTTAGGACTAGTGAAATGCGTAAGATCTTTAGTGGTTGGGGAAAAGCTTCCAGAAACAAGGTCGATGTTAGAGTCAATGATAGTCGTACGAGGACAAAGGTTAACCCTCAGCTGATCCGGTAAGGAAGATTCAAGTTGACGGCCAAGGGAATCAAGAATGCTAGACCAGATAGGATCACAACCATAGGAATATAAAAGTCAGTGACACATCAAACCTAGAAAACCATCAAACTTAGATAGAAGATGATGTGGAGTGGTCTAGAGATGGAGCTGGTCGAACCGACACCATACATTATTGGATTGTGGAAATGTGTGTGTCTTGACTTACAGATATGAGTGGTGGTATCCCTCGATGGAATAACAACTAGAGTAGAAAAATTCTATTATCTCAATGCCGCGACCAAGAGAGCGATTTTAGTAGGGAAATGGAGAATTCATAGAATAGAAAGCTCCAAGCTAGGATGTCATATCCATGACAGAAAAGAGGTGGACATATTCAAGGTATTACAAGGATCCCTTCTGATATATTATTGTTCACAAAAGAGCGGAGGACCGGGACGGCGCCTGTGTCAAAGACACCTATGTAGATGTGTATCCATAGAGAATATATGTCACTCGAGCATATAGATGTCCATGTACGAGGCTTCTATGAGAGACTGTAATGGACCCCTATGTTGAACCAAAGTGGGGGAGAACTAGGATCTTTAGCCGGAAATGATCCATGGAATTACTAAGGAAGTAAAATGACTTTATGCGGAACTAAAGGAAATGCATGACAGTCTTAAGGTCATACCGACAAGTGTCATAAGGATCTGGAATCTTCAGAAGCGATAATGTATCTTAGGTTTGGAATATTTGTAGGAAAGTGATATGGAATGTAAGTTATGGACGATAAGGTTTTAGTACATATGGTCGCTTGTGTGAGAGGATCGCGGTGGTGGCATGTCGGTTGCAATGCCACAAGATGTTCATGTGTCGGCCTTGTCCAGAGTTGTTAGATGATATGAATTGATTATGCAAGTCATTAGTAGTTGGGTGTTGAAAAGTATCAATAGTCAGCAAATATGTGGAGTTCTAGACCCAAATAAGTGGTATCTCAAGAGGAAAAGACATGGATGGTTATGGGAAAGGGATGGGATCTAAGAGGCGTTTGGATCTTCGTGTGGATTAGTGAACCGAGTTGTTGCAAGAACCATTAGATTGCAAATGCCGAGTTGTGTATCCGTTTGGGTTTGGGATGTTTAGGTTTAGAGTTTGGACACACGGAATTCGAGGACGAATTCCTGTAAGTGGGGGAGAATTGTAACATCCTCAAACCTTGCCCGTAAAAATTCTTTTAATTAAATGGGAAAAGCCCACTTGCAAAGGGTCCAAATGAGTAAAAACCCTAGGATTTTCATTTCTTCTCCTATAAAAGGAGGTGCCTCCTCCTCTTTCCCCATCAGAGAGAAACAGAGCGAAGCTCTGCAGAGATTCTGGGAGACTCGAAAACCCTAGCCGTCGGCCACCTTCTCCAATCAACCACCGTCACCGGCTACTCTCCGCCACCATCTCTGATTTGCTCTCCCTTCTGTTATCTCTTTGTCGTTATTCGTTAGATCTGTTCGGTAAGCCTTCGATCTACATCTTCTTCTTCTTCCTTTCTGTGATTTGTCACTGGGAGTGACAGATCTGATTCCTAATCCCTTTCTCCCATCTTCTATGGAGTTTGATAGTACAGATTTGTGGTTTTACGGTAGTATTCTTCTACTCTTGGATCTAGATCTGTATCATCGAGAAAAAGCAAAGGTGAGGACCCGGTTGTGAACCCTTTTCAAGTTATATAATGTCTCGGCTGTTAGTCTCTTGATAATATTGTCTAGATCTAGGTATGGCTTATGTTGATTTGATGAAAGTCTGATGATTGTGAATTGTGATGAAAGAACCTAGTGAATTATAGGTTGTTAAAGGATAAACCGGTTGCGTGCTGATAATGAATGAGATGTTTGAAAAGAACGAAAGTGAAGTGAATTACATGACTAGTTGTTTGATGACATTGAAATGAGATGTTGATTGCGATGAAAGAACCTAGTGAATGATAGGTTGATAAGGGATAAACCGGTTGTGTGTTGAGAATGAATTAGATGTGTGATAAGAATAAAAATGATGTGATAAGAATGAAAGTAATGTGAATGAGATGATGAGTTGTGTGATAACATTGAAAGTCGATGAGACTGTTGGGGTATTGTGACCCGTCGATCAGTTACGTAGGGCGATATGAACGCCGTCGATCAACTATGTTTGGGCAATGCAAATGCCGTCGATCAATTAAGTTAGGGCGATAATGAATGCCGTCGATCAGTTTTAGTGCGTTAGAACGCGTCGAAGAAGAAGGGTGGTAACGATGGGGAGGAAGCCGTGGTTTACGGTATAAGTTAGCAGCGCTGTCGATAACGATTAGGTTTGCTCGTGGCGGAGACAGGTCCGCAGGCGAATAGGTCTTACATGAGTCTAGAATATATGTTGTGCTTGCTAGGTGATATTAACTTGTGACTTGTGTTGTTGCATTGTGTAACATGAAATGAGTTCGTAGGTTCCCAGAACCTACCCTCACTGAGTAATCCCAATTACTCACCCCTCATCCTTGTAGGTATGATCGAAGAGGTGCAGGAGTAGGAGTCGGGATGGTGCCATCGGTTTTGAGTTTTCATTATTTCTTT